>VZRZ01002005.1:27107-164571 GCA_013398175.1 Climacteris rufus
AAAAAAAGGAAGAAGAAAAAGAAAGAAAGCAGAAAATTGTATTATATAAATTATTGAAATAACTCCTAAGAGCCATCTAAGGTAAAAATCCATTGTCTAAACAAGCTCACCAAACAGAGATGAAGCATTTTGGCAAGAAACATCTGTAAAGTTATAGATTTTTCTTTTCTCTCAAATAAACTAGAATATACCTAGTAAAATGGCTGATACCTTTTCAGTATTAGATCAAACAAAAATGGTACACCTGAATCCTCTGGAAGAGAAACTGGCATAAAATCACAGGCGTAAAACCCAGCAGGGTGGTGTTAAATTTCAGATACAACAGTAATAAAATACAATATACATTACTCAAAAGCTTATCAATCATTCACAAAAAAAAAAAAAAATAAAATGAGCACTGATTTATGTAATCAAGAGCTGCAAAGAGTGACACTGGCTTCCTAGAGTCAAGTGTCAGACCAGCACAGTCAAGGGAACCCAATACTGGATGTGCAGGTACATATGTTCACAGCCACTCTGCCCTATGGACTAGATAAAGCCATGTGGTCACCAGAGCATCAGCTCATAGACTCCTGTGATGAACAGAACTTGATAAATGAGCATCATATAAGATGAGTATTGACAATCTGGTGATCTGGCCCTGAGTGAGTCAGTATCTCAGAACCACAGAACCATTTGGGTTGAAAGGGATCTACTTCCAACCTCTCTGTCACGGTCAGGGACACCTTCTACTAAACCAGGTTGCTCAAAGCCCCATCCAACCTAACCTTGAACATTTCCAGGGATGGGGCATCCACAACTTCTGGTCAAGCTGTGCCAGTGCCTCAGCACCCTCACAGTAAAGAATTTCTTCCTGATATCTAATCTAAACCTGTCCTCTTTCAATTTAAAGCCACTACCTCTTGTCCTATCACCACATGGCCTTGTAAAAAGTTGCTCTGGATTTCTTGTAGCCCCCTTTAGCTCCTGGAAGGCTGTTAGAAGGTGTCCCTGGAGCCTTCTGTTCTTCAGGCTGAACAACCCCAGCTCTCAGCTTGTCTTTCATAGGAGAGGTGCTCCAGCCTCCTGATGGTCTGTGTGGTGTCCTCTGGACCTGTTCCAACAGGTCAACATCTTTCTTGACTGAGGCCTCCTAAGCTGGATGCAGCACTCCAGGTGGGATCTCATGGGGACAGAGTAGAGGGGCAGAATCCCCTCCCTCACTCTTCTGGCCATGCTGCTTTTGATGCAGCCCAGGATACAGTTGGATTTCTGGGCTACAAGTGAAAATTGCCAGGTCATGTTGAGCTTCTCATCAGTTTGCTCTGGAAACCCATAAAGAGTCTGTCCTATGCTAAACGTGAGTATTCACAGGTCCCTCTGGATGGCATTCCTTCCCTCCAGTGTGTCCACCACACTACACAGCTTGGTGTCATTGCCAGCCTTGCTCAGGATATATTCCATTGCACTGTCCTTGTCATCAACAAAGATGTTAAACAGTATGTCTTTGGAAAGAACATATTACCAATGCAGATAAATACAAACCTCTTAGTGTCTGATTATATGGAGTGATAAACACACCCACAATTCCTGCAATGCCTATAGGACTGTGAATATTGTAGGATTTACTCAGGCAAAACACAGAATTTAATGAACAAAACTTATCAGTATGAAAGTCTTACATATATAAACATTACTAGCATTATGCTGCCAGAAGTTTGACATGAATGCTTATAAACAAAATACTCAAGAAAAAAAAAGCAGCTTTTTTCTTTTGCTTCTGAGTTGCCTGTCTTCCTTCCTTCTCTCTTTGTAATAGGTCTTGTGAAATCGTCCTTCTGCAAGTGAATCCACACAAATTCCTGCAAATTTTAATACAGGAGAGCTACCATAATTTCATGCCTCTTCAGACACAGTGAAAGCAATCAAGGGAAAAAGAAATTAAAACCTAATTCTCCTATTTATTCTCCTCATTTAATTTATCAGTCATCCCACTGTCACACTGAATAACAATCAACAAGACTTGATACACACTCTTAGCACAGGGCAGACATCTTTGCAGCATTCCAGAGCAAACTAAAAGCCCCAGGCACATACTGATACTCAAGGAAAGATTGGATTAATCACAGCAAACGTGATGCCAGTGTTAACATTTCTGTTCACTCAGCTATCCAGGCAGGCTAACCATGATGCAAGTTTACGTAAGTAATCATGTCAAAACAGGAGGAAAAAAAAGGCTTCAGAGCAGTTTACTACCACAGACAACTGCTGGTATGTGGAAGGTAAAGTAGACAGAATGTCTACAAAGAGGTATAAAATTACAAGAAGTATTGTGACAGACTACAGATAATTATTGCTTATAATGTCTGGCTGCAATTATACAACTCTGTACCATTTCACATTTAGTAGCTTAGTGCTGGAATTAGGAGGCTATGATGACTTTGGAGGAATTCCATTTCAGTCTCAGTCACTTTGTGGGATTGGTTCAGAATGCCTCAGACAAAACACAAGATCAAAGTAAAACCATTATTTAGTTTTCATTTGAAATCCATTCTTGCTGGGGAAACCACCCAAGCAATTTTAGCCCTAGAGAATCTTAAAAGCCTGAGGAGTTTTTTTGTGCTTTTTGTTTGCTTATTTGGGTTTGTTTGTTTGAATGATTTTTTTTTTGTCTTTTTATTAAATCAGTCATGAAAAGGATGAATTCAACAGGGTTAGATATGACTGTACAGAAATCTGGGTGTTGAGTCGTGCCTGGGCCTTTAAGCCACAGCTGCAATTTGTGTGAAGCATATGTCTAAGAAAGACAATGCCACTCCTGCATCTCATGATGGAGCACCTTACAGTCAGCTCCAGAAATATCATTTTGTTCAGTGTAACAGTACAATAACTTCAAGTTGACAAATGTCCTTAGCCCTGTAGGACTACAATTATAAAGGTCTCTTGAGGTGGCTTTTGTAAGTGTCTGTAATATTCTCTAATTCCTTATAAAATAAAAGCCACACAACTAGAAGCTCTTTAAAACCTCTCTACACATTCAGCTGCCTTTGCATCACTGTCTCACCACCTGCACAAACCTGGTCTTAGAAATTTTGTTCCTGGAAAGGGAAATTTTATGTACCCATTTTTGTATCATTTTCTGTACAAAGTTCTGAGACACCATTTAGGGTATTGACTTAGGCCAGAGACTGTCTGAAGCCAATTTGTTCTCCTTTACAGTGAAAGGGAACAGGTTATCATTTACTGTGCCTCTGAGTGCAGTGTTTCCTTGAACCTTTTGACAAAAGCACACCTGTCTGTGCCATTTAAAATATTGGTTTTCATCAGATGCCGAGGTTCACTGAAAATGAAACACCAAGAAGAAACACACTGATCTAGTGAATCTCCAGACATCAGAGAGCTGCTTCTTGACAGCTCCTCACATCCCTTTTGGAAAGCTGACAAGAAACAAAGACCACCAAGACCAGTATCCCTTCATTTGTCAGCTTTTCTAAGTGTGGAGACAAGACCAGAGAATTTCTGTGGTTTAGAGCATGCCCCATGTACCCCTGCACAACAATCCCCTTCTTAGAGCAAATTTTGGAATAGTATATAACATTTCCAATGTGGTCAATTTTTAACATTACCTCTACTTATCCTACTCTAAAGAAGGATCCAAGGAGGAGCTAAGGTAGATCTACCTACCTCTGCATGAGTGCTACACATTTCAGTGTACCCAAAGTACTTATAGGAACTTGTTGGAGCCAGTGCACTCAAATGCAGAACCCCAAAATGGCTAAATTTCACCGCTGTTTGTCCTTCCCCTTTCCTCCTAGGAATCAGGCTCTGTACTCTCAATTTTTTTTATTCCCTTTCCCTTGGTTGCAAAAATCTCTTTCCCACATGCCTCCCCATGCTTTTTCTCCTCCAAACCAGCCCAGTCACACAGGCTCTCTACATTCCTGATGAGATGCCACAGACAACACCTGACCCTGGAGTACTAGAGAAAAGACCACAGGAAGTGTTCTAGAAGACACGTAGCTGCCTATCAACTCTGAACAGCTGGCAGCACTCATTTAAAAGCACCAGAGCACCCTGGTTCTGCCTGCTGCTTCTTTCAAAACATTCATTGCTTTTGTAATGTCGCTAGATGCCTATCTTATGTGAGTCACATAAATGCTTTTTCCAAATATAGCCTCCAATATCCTTACACAAAATACCCACTACAAAGTCTCTATGCAGGTTTAGTAACAGACAAATATTATTATCACAATTAATGATGTCCTTAAATATACATGAAATGTTTCACAGAACAACTGACTGGTCCTTAAAGGAAATTTGCCTTTTCCCCTGGATATAGTTTTCTGCTAGCAGAGGAAAAGAATTATGCCATCCAAAAGGAGCATTGTAAATTTTACTACTGGGCTAAATACAACATGTGCGTAAATCTGGCAACTGTGAAGTGTTGTTAAATAGATAAATGTTTAGGGTTTTAGCCCTGCCGTATATCAAAAGAACCTTCCCCTACACTCTTCATCCTGACAGCTGTGAGCATTTTTAATGTTGGAAGAAAACTCATTTCATTGTTTGAAAAATACATGTAGAAAACTAGTCTCTCAGCTAAAAAAACACTTGCCTTCAAAGTTTATGTAAGTAAGCAGCAGCCTGCTAGGTTTCCCAGACTTAGAGAGGTTCATGGTCATGTCTGAATCTCTTCCAAAGCAGTTATTTGGTCCTCCAACACAAAACTGAAGAAAATGTAAAGCAAAAAGCCTTTAGCGCTCTCTGTACTATTAGGGAAATCTGCTTCTCTCCCTCTTCCTTAAGTTTCTGCACCACACACCTCTTCAATTGCTGAAGATTTTTCCTGCTGATGCAGTCATCCCTTTCATCCCTTGCATTCAAGGACATATCCAATTAGCTAATGGTCCATATCTGTGGATTTCCCAGTATTTGGCACTCCATATCCAGAGGTGAAATGAAGCCCTATCCCACAAGCTCATGGTCTGTCTATAATATGCCATAATGTGCATTCATGCCAACTATCACAAGCTACAGCCTAGAGCCCAGCTCATACACTTTCTTCTTATCACTTTTCAATGATGAAGACTTTCCTGGGCATCAGTTCACACTCGTATTTCCCCATATTTTATTTGATAAATTTTATGTAAGAGTGGAGGGGGAGTCAACATGATCCATACGTTAGTGAATATACAGCATCACCTCTTCACCTGGTAACCATACAAATTTCCTTACTTTATAGTCTCTACTAAGTTAAATCAAGTTTAATTTTACAGGAACATGTCATGTCACTTATCCAGAAAGCACCATTCACAATTTAGAACTCAATAAAAATGGTAATAAGAAGAGGAATTATATTTCTCATTGACTGCCACAATTGAAATGAAGCTTTTTCCCTCATTAAATACTTATATGGTCCTCATACCCTCTTATCTATTGCCTAAGGCACTCATTCTCTCCAAGAAAAATCACTATTAATGCTTGTTTGTGCCAAGTCATTGCAGTACAACAGTGTGTCCAGAAAAAAATGCTATTTAATAAAAAAGTTTAAGGTTATTACAGCTAGAAGCAGTGTGGGCAAGCATAGATCACTTGTGGCTTTTGATTTAGAATGCCTGGAAAATTGTTCATGATAAAAAATCCCCAAATATTCTGATTATTCTATTAGGGATGGTACAAAGTCAGAAAACTCTGGCCAAAATTTGATCACATGTTTTGGAGATTCTGATTATAGGCCTGTGAATCTTTACGGTTTGTATAATGGTGCATATTAAACAGATCTTAAATTTATGAGACTTTTTGGTATTTTGCAAATTCCATCTTGAGGGAAGATATTTCTCTAGTGTGGGAGATCTTTCTGTGGTTTATGTGGACTGCAACTCACCTGCATAGGGAATCACTCCTCTGTGTCAGAAATTTGCAATGTCCTGAAGCACTGCATGCCATAATCGCAGAAAGCAGGGAGGAAGATTGTACATTCATGGTTAAAATACCTCTTCCGCTGTATGAAAAGAGTTTGTGTTGAGTGGATACTCATTTATAGAAACAAAGTGAGAAAAGGTGGTCATGGCAAAGACCTGCTCCAGACAGATCACCGAGGCAAACTGTGAGCAATCAGAAAATCGTAGTGTTAAAGAGACAGGAACATCTCTGCAAGAATTTGGTATTAATGGAGTTTCCTTCCTTCCTTCCTTCCTTCCTTCCTTCCTTCCTTCCTTCCTTCCTTCCTTCTCCCCTCCTTTATTTCTCACCTCTTTTCTTTTTCTCTTTCTTTCTTTCTTTCTTTTTCTTTCTTCCTCTTTCTTTCTTTCTTTCTTTCTTTCTTTCTTTCTTTCTTTCTTTCTTTCTGTTTGTGTTTGCATACTCACGTGCTTAGCAAAAAAAAAAAAGCCCAGAATAATTTGAAACTTCAGACTGAATTCCCTCAATGCTTCTGGCTTGAAAGTAGAATAAAATGAAGTAAGTGGTGAGACTCTTAGAGAATATCATCCCTGGAGCCTTTCTTAACAGCATTTCCTCAGAAATGGAGAAAATGTTTCAGATTCCTCCTCTTCTCAGGCAATATGAACACACCAACAGCCTAAAAAATTATTAAATCTACATAAACAGGAAATTCTGTGTGGGATGCTCACTTTTTTTGCAGATGAATAATTCTATATAAATTTTTTAGCTGTAGAGGGGAGACCAACAGAAACACTGGTTGTAGGAAAGCTTGTTACTTAGGGAATACTTGCAGATTATCAAGCTTTCAATTCATATCTCACAAAGGAATTAAAGTTTTTCTAAAGGTGAAACAACACATGATATTCCTATTCTTGAATGCCACTAAAACTAGCATTTTCTGAAAGGCACACAACTGCATTTCAGTCTGGTGATCTGGGTCACAAAGTGAGTTTGTTCTTGGATCTTTCATATGCCACATAGTGAGTCATACTCTTTATTTCCATTTATTCTTACATATTGTATATAAAGTATAAGAGAAAAACTAATTGCAACATCATATTCAAATACCTTGTGTTATAATCAGCTCACAAAGAGAAACAGATCCTCAAAACACCCAACATGAAAATTGGTATTTAGTGGCGGCAAAAAAATGAGTCCAGATAAATAGGCATGGATGAAATTTTACCCTTTTCTGGAGCGTGGAAATCTCACCGTAGGTCCACACCCGCACTGGAGTCACCCTTAGCACCACCCTCTGGCCAAGTGCACAAAACATTTCACCAAACCACTTGCGCAAGAAGTTTCTCACTTCTGGACCAAGAAACCCTGATGAATGATGATGCTTAGTATCAAACACCTCTTGCTGAAGTGCCATGCACAGAACGAAATATGGGCTATACATCCACCTCCTATGTAGAGCACAAGAGACTTATGGGGCCAGTTTTTTGTCACACTTTTTCTCGTCCCATATCTGCCCAATACAAGCCATATTCACGGGAATTCATATATTCCCATATGGCTGTGGTGATCCAAGACAAAGTGAGCCACTGATTAAGACATCTGTCATCCAGTGTGATGCAGGTGGTACATCTCTGAGCTCATGAAACAAAGGGGAGAGGAAAGGTATGGTCTTATATCATCAGAATGTCTGCCCCAGCCCCGCCTCTCCTGAAGCAGGCATCCAGTGCAGTTTAGCAGAAGACAAATCAGAAAGCCAGCCATTAAACTATCCCAAAGTGCCTAGTTCTGTTGGTTTAGGGCATCCTCCCCTTTCTTATGTATCCTGTTTTTAGATATCTTGGAAAGAGGTTGATTCTTGGAACTCCCCTGAAGGACTCCTATCATGGGGGTAGCTGCTGTGAAATAAGGAAGAGGTATGTGAAAGCTCATATGCCATAATGCAGATGGCTTTCATGATACTCCCCAATATTAACGTAGCTGAATCCTAAATACCAGCCTATGTAGATCATGGTTTTAATAGGAGTTTTAACCTCCTTCATTTCCAGCCATTTTGTGTAATCTAGGGAGACATCCTTGAAAAACAGCAAGTGTGACTGTCTGTCACTCCACCACTGTGAAGCGGAGCTTAAGGTCAAGCTGTAATTGAGTAAGTTAAAAGAATTTTACCTCAGATACTATCTGAAGAATGGACATAAGGGAGGATTTTCCAGTGAAGTGCAAGAACTATGTTTGTGACAGGAGAATATATCAAAATACTCAGAACTGTCTTGACTACAACCTCAAAGGCAAAATCCGTGTGCCCTGGGACAGGATGAACAAATCCCAAAGGCAGATTTATACAGGCTGTAGGGAGAGATGTTAAAATCTTTTCATTTTCTTTTCTAGTCCTTCAGTCTCTTTCTGTGATGGAGAGAAGTTCACATCTGCATTACCTAAACACAGGAATTTTCAAGGCAAAAGAGTGAGTCCAGCTCTGGTAAATTAGTTAATTCCTCTGGCTCACTATATCAGAACCATTTTCAGACAAGCTGAGACTGGTTGTTATTACAAATGTACAGCCTGGGAGGAAAAAAACACCAGTGCAAAGGTTTGGACCTTTTCTTCTTAAAGATGCTTTAATTAGAAAACCAGACTCTAGGAGGTTTTGTACTGTGAAAGTCCAATTGTTAAAGAGGATTGGGGGTGAAATGCTCACATTTGCCCATCAAGTTACTGAGCTGTCCATCCCATATATCTCAGTTTGTGTCCTTTGTCCAAAGTGGCTCTTATCGCCTGAGGCCACAAAGGGTAGAGAGAAGAGACGTTTATTCCACAAGCACAAAGAACCACTTTGAAGACATAGCTTTTGTTCACCTTCAAACCTTCCTTCTGGTGTCAGTTAAGGAGTATTGAAATCCGTCTGTGTTGGTTGTTTAAAAAAGGCATTGCACAGGTGGCTGAGAGACAGAACAAGCCCTTGTCTGATATTTCTGCATTGCTTTATATTGCAAGAAAACAGTGGTAGAGTAGGAATCCACCCCAAGAGGAAGAGTAAGGGTGTCAAAATGGTCATGGTGCCAGCCCAGCCTGGAGGACAGCTGTGGTTCCTTGTGCTGCTACTGCTACACGTGTTGTTGCATAGGCCATAGATGCCTCAGCTTTACAATTCATGTCCTTCACCTCTTCAGTGATGAAATGGATGTATTAGCATTTTTTAATTAATTCAGTATAAATAAAGGAGGGACAGGGGAAGATCTGGAAATACATACACGTGCTTGAAACAGTACAGTATGTATTTCATTCAACACAGAAATGCAAATCTCTGCATGTCAACTACCTGGATGCAGAGGTATCTAAACCTGCTCCATGACACCTGTGCTAAAGCTGATGCTTCCAGAAAATAACAAACCTCAGGCAGGTTGTCAGTGCATGTGTAATCACTGTTAATACTTTTGAAGCCTCTTGGACTCTGCATGTGCACAGAGCAGAGCATGACAAACAGCTTGGTGCTTCACAGAGACAGCAAACTCAGACAATGAACAGAATACAGACAAGCACAAGAAGCCTGACCACCTCAATTTATGGGCAGAGGGACCACAAATGCGCATTTACTCATGTAATGTGTCATTAATCTCCTTATGTACAATTTTTTGGGTTTCACTACCACTGGTCATGCATGAAAAAAAATAACTGCATTTCCTTGGCTTGCTGTTAATACTGCAATGACTTATGCCCTTGGAAGTGCTGAGGAGAGATTTGACTCTACTTCAAAACTCCAAGGATGTTAAAAATTAATTATTATTTTGACCAATCTCAGATAAGCAACCCATGCTTTCTGAAAGGGGCTGGGGAGAGGGAGAGAAGAATCCAACTGAGAGAAAATTAAAATTGTATCAGGCAAAAGAAGAAGGAATACTGTCAACAAAAACACCACATTTCCCTTGAAGTTCCAACAGAAGGTAGAACTCAGTAGAAAACACAAGTTTAGCTATTAAGTAGGAGAAAAAATATATATATTTATGTTTACATGGTTTTTGTTTTGTTCAAATCATCAAAGGACTGAGTAGGCAGATGTGAAGGATGAAGAGGGCATAATGGAGGAGAAAACATCAAAATAGTTTGGCATCCCTCCAAGACTAGTTAGAGATATTCACAAATCCTCAGGGACCATAAGATTTCCCCAATTTTAATGATAACACACTCACAGTACCTCATTAGCTTCATTATAGCAAATTATTTCCCTGCTCTGGGATTTTAGTCATGAGCCAATGACTTTGACTGTGCTAGGAAATAGGAGTGTTCCTCCAAACTGTGTTTAAAACACTAGTGTCACCCAGAGGTGTTGTATCAGCAACATACATTGCTATGAATATTTTCACAAGGACTGCCCAAGAATGAAACTTCTCTCAGACACCAACACAATTCATACAGTGGCTGTGATTGAGGTGAAAGGGAAGAAAAAAAAAATATGAAAGAATAAGTTTCAATCTCCACAGAAGACAAAGCAGGATGAAAACAGGAATTAAAAGCAGTGGGCAAAGCAAGTTGTGTGCTCTGGGCCTCCAGAAACATATTTAATCTAATTTATTGCTTGAGTGTAATTTCACTGCTGTGTTTTGGGAGTCTTGCTAAGGCTCTTCTCAAGACCGTAGATGATGGGACCTTTCATGTCCAAACAAGTTTGAAAACCCGCATCTTTAAACCTGCATCTTTAACAAGTGTTTTTACCTGTGACCACACAAGAGTATACAGGGTATCTGTGTGATATCTGATGTAGCAGTGGGTAGGAATGGGGAGTAGATTGGGCATTATGAGCATAAAAACATGCACAGTGTCCATGAACATTTATGTGGGCAATCTTTAAATCAAGATTTTTTTTATCAGTGCTATGAGAGTGTGCTCAGGACTCTCTTTTAAGCAGTACTTTGACGCAAATCTTTACTGTTTATTCCTATAGTATATACTGCTTAAAATAAAAATTCACCAAGAAGCTAAACTCCTCTGTGACAATGTAAGAGGTGGATTTGAAGTGAACTGATGCCACAGGAATATTCCATTCAATATCAGGGTTTTTTTAGGTCATTCTTAAAAGCACTTAAAAGTGTTTTCAAGAAGTCTTTAGTAATTCACCTCCAGCTCAGATGCTTAACTAGTATACATTTATGCCTAGCGGTCTGTATTTGATGAAAAACTGTGTAAATGTAAGCTCTCAGTACTGAAACATGCCATGGCTTTTCCCTCCTGACACTCCTGGATCACGGATTGAGAGGCAGCCAGAAATTTTGACAAATTAAATTAGCATACACTGAACAGGATGAGGTCATTGAGCTTTTAGTCTTCTTTTTCCCAGCCCAGCAGGTATCTGGTCACTGTCCTGGTTTAAACATAATGAAGCTAATCTTCAAATGAATGATGAATCAAACTTTGCTCTAACCTGCTAAGAAACACTCCATAAACCTGAGTGCCAAGCCCGAGGTTATAAACACAGGAGGACAGGCCTTTATAAGCTTTGAAGGCTCAACCCTCATTGAACAACTGCTAATGCACAGTGAAGACCAAAGATTTATGGTACCCAGCTTGGGAGGACTTGAATATGTTGGTAACCCCAAGACAGCCAGATGGAGCTGCCCAAACTTTACTGAAGATCAGCAGTTTTAGATCAGGGTAAAAAAATGTACTTTACTGAACTTCCAGGTGGTGAGATTTGGCCATTACATCTGACCAGACTGTACATGGGGTCTGTTTCATCTTAGGTGCTCATCTTCATTCAAAACTGCTCACATACATACAGAGAAGACTGAGACTTCTCCACAGAGGTATTTGCTGTTCATTTCAGCTTATCCACAGGAATGAAAGCTGGTGCTGCTGCTAGCCTTTAGTAGCTACAAAGGACAGCTTTCAAAAGGGGAAGGTATAATCTTGCTTTCCTAATGTACCAGTATTTCAATTAGATTCCAGAGCATTTACAGCTCAAACAGAGGGATATCAGTTCAGTCTCTCAGTTCTGAGTCAGTTTGCAGCTGTGGCATTGACAATGACAATTAATAAGTAACCAGCAAAATTTACACAGAAATATCTGACACTGAGTAAACAGGGAGATCCCAATAATTAAGTTTAACATATTCAGTTTTGCAACTGCAACCATATTTGATGGAAAATATTCCCACTCCTTTTCTGCCAATATCTATAATAAGAATCACAAATGTGATGTTGTAGCTTAAGCAGTTTGAGAACTTACTGATCCCTGAGTGTTCCTAAGAACTTCCATTTCACAGATAGAGCAATTGCCTTTAAGATGGGCAAATACATATGTGTTTATATACACATTTAAAAGGTTTTTTTAAGTTCTGGGATCAGATTTCTCCATTTTATGGGTTGCTGTGGAAACAGATTAGCCCTTTGGAAATAAAAACCCGTGTTTGACTATAATGGAAAGAACAATCCATAGCATGAAAGGAAAGAACAGCTGGGAGTTGGAATAGTGTAAGCTGACATGTCAGACAGTAGCCAGACAAAGTGAGCCAGGGACTGTCTGAAAAACAGAGGGGGAGAAAAGAAAAAGTAAAAACTAAGCACTGTCAACAAAGTCTACAAAATGGTCCAGCTGTTCACTCTCATCATAACTAAGAAAATAAGGAGAGAATTCCAGGGCTG
Organism: Climacteris rufus; assembly: GCA_013398175.1. NCBI lineage: Eukaryota > Metazoa > Chordata > Aves > Passeriformes > Climacteridae > Climacteris > Climacteris rufus. The sequence continues at coordinate 39,624 of VZRZ01002005.1, forward strand.
AGGATTAAATTTATGAAGAGAAGAAAACCTGAATGGAAAATGTGAATAGTATTTCAGACAAAGCAGACCCTGTGTGGAGGTCTTTGTTTGGAAATAACTTGGAAAGCACAACATTGGGTTCTGGGCAAAACACACATCCTTCCACAACCTTGATTATAAAAGGCCAAAAGGAATCTTAATACACTGCATTAAGCAGACTTTTACAGAAAACATCATTTGTATAATTTCATTGTTTTGGGCTGAGCATTAACATCCTATGCAGTTAAATAGATTTAGAGAATTTGAGAGAAGGCATATACAGCACTGCAGAAAGGGCTAAAAGGTGAACAAATTTCACCACAAATCTCTGCTAAAACCTGAAATGAAAGCCCAAAGGACTTCTGATATACTGTAAATAGTCAGTCACTTCCTAGAGTCTTAAGTGATGTCTGGTCTTTTGTTCAGACAATGGACAATTGAATCCAAGATGAACGGTTCCCAGGATTATGTGCACACTGAGCAGCACAGAGGGAAAGAGAAGTGTTAGAGAGGTTAATTCAGAGACATGCTTACCTCCCAAACAAAGGCATTCAGCAGTTCAGAACCTGATTAAGGACTCTTCAAGTAATACGAATGTCATTCACATTGCATAAGCATCTGGGACTATGTATGTGTGCATAGTTAGAAAATAATAATGAATGCACTTTCTTCTCTTTGATATTTTTCTTTTTCTTTTGAATACTGTCTTCTGTCCAATGATCTCTTAGGAGCAAAACCAGCTAAATAGCTAGCAAGATGATTGATTTACAAGATGCTTTGTTTCCATTGTCCATGTGATCACTCCAGGCATTCAGCAACCTAATCTGTTAACTCCTGTATCAGTAAGTATATTACAAATCTGGAATAAAACCCATAAATGATTAGTGAGGGAACTTCATATTCTTTAGATGAAACTAATTATGAGTGTGGATTTCCTTAGTGATAGGACAGCTCTGAAATATCATTCATAGTTATACATCTGTGCTCTGGTACCCAAAGATAACATTTGCAAATGTCATGGTAATAATAGGATAAACAGGTTGAACTAATATCCAAAATAGCATGTCATCTGGGTTTTCAATATTTACACTTGATGCGACTTAAATGAGCAGGATGTGATGAAGAAGAGCACAAGATATGTGAAGCTTTCATAAATCTCTCACTTTTATCATAGTCATGGTGCATTTGTGTATGTCATCTGCCCGTTCTTGCTTTTGTTTATGTCCAGAAGCTTCATCACCTTTGTCAATCATGCCCTGAAGTATGCTAATCTGCTTGGATTTTTTTCTTTTTTAATTTATTTTGCTAGGTAAAAAAACACCTCATCCATCTCTCCTGACTTGCACAGTCCTTCCATACAAAGTAAGTATGTTGTTTCCTTTGCCACTTTCCTTACCTGCAACATTACAGCTCTAATCATAGAAAGGGTCAGGTTCCTAGGGAAAATGTGTAGACTGTGGTTCAGCAGGAAAGGAGGTACCTCCAAACATGATCCTACACCCTACATAAAGAAGCAATCCCACAGAAATAATGTCCATGTACACAGAGGCCAGGTGCAGGTGTGGATCAGGCAACACCTTCATGGTTCAAATTATGGGCAGGAGTGTAATAGTGAGAAGTCAGCCCATCACAGTGGAACAGGTGTGAGCTTGTGGGGACACTGAATTTCCTTGGAGAACTATGATTACAGTAGCAGTCCTATGAAATTTCAAGGTGAAAATGTTCAGCAGCCTTCAAAGAGTCTCAGAGATATTTCAAGCTGTTCATGTAGCAGGTACAATAGCTTGGCACTGACACAGCTCACTTGAAATGAACCCAGGCCTAGATGGACATTTTATGTTTGTGACCGAGGATGTTAGAAAAATACCTCTTTTGCAAAGCTTAACTCTGTGATATCTATCTCCAAAACATTCCCTCTGTTCTTGGAGAGAAGAAATCACTACTTTGACTTGCATCGTGTTATGACCAAGACCACACATTTTGAAGAACCTTATTCTGTTTGGCTGCTTCAGACTTTTCATACTGTCATTTATATCTGTGTTGTAACCCATTTGGTGGGTTTGAAGCCCACTCAGTTGGCCCTGCACAGTGACTTTGACAGCCTAAGGTTTTCAAAAACAGCAGCCAGTGTCCTGGTAACACTTGTAAGTTCAAGATCTCGGATTGAAAACTGTTCTATAGATCCAGGACAGACCGTAATGACAATTTTACATCTAATACTTCTGGTATATGTTGATATAAGAGTTATGCCCACCCCCTCTGGAAGATTTTCAGAGCTGCTATTGCTTTATCCATTTAGGATTCATCTACAACCTCATTGCTATAGGACATAGGAAATACCTTCACAATGGGAATCTGTGGGGATGTTTCTCCTGTTCCAGGTGGACAAGAGCTGTAGTTCCTCTTTAATGACATGTGGCCATACCAGCACCACCTGTGTAACCCAGGTATGAATCCCCAGACCAATATGAACAAGAAGAAGCAGGAAGGGATGTGCAAGATGGAGAAGATGGTGCCAAGGACCCAGCATTCACATTATGCACATCTAAGGGACTCCTTGCAGAAGACCTTCAGTTTAGTCTCGTGGAGCCTAGCAGGTGGAGTGTGCTAGTTGTGCACATTTTCTGGGCTACTGCCACCCAAGAACAATCCAGCTCGGGTTCTGCAAACCTTCTATGGCATGTGAACTAAAGCACTAACATGGAGACTCAGTTCAAAACCAGGCTAAACCAGGCTCATGAACTATACCCTGAGATTAGCTCAGTTGGTTAGAGCACAGTGCTAATAATGCCAAGGGCATGAGTTTGATCCCTGCATGGGCTATTTACTCAAGAGCTGGACTCAATGATCCTTGTGAATCCTTTACAACTCAGAATATTCTGTGAATCTATATGGAAATGCTAACACCAACATAACAATAACACATAACAATCTTGGACTGTGTCTTTGTGTGGGAGGCCAATGTACAGAGTACTGTACATTTCCACATTTTACCCTTTTGCCCTTTAGAATATATTGGCAGCATGAACACTGTCTCCTGGAAACAGTGCTTTGCCTGTGTTTGCACCTGAATAATAGCTAGGAGTTACTTAGGAGAATGGTATTTTAACACGAGCCAAAAGCATGCCGAGAGCCACTCCGAAAATTGAACATTTAAACATTGTAGATGACAGAGCACAAGTACCTCAAATACGCTGCTTGGCAGGACTTAGTGCTGGTACAGATGTAGTCCTGGTTTCAGTGCCCCACTCAGGGTGTGCCCGAAACCAGGTTGCAGTACTGATGCCTCGATCCAAGTCTCACAGCAAAGCCATGAACAACCCCAAAGCTTTGGAGGGATGAATGATACTTTCCTCATTTTGCTGAGTTATGCAACACCAAGAACAGTATCTGGCCTTAAGTAACAAAGACGTAACTGAGGTCAAATTTTAACTGTGATCTGTACTGAGCTGCTTTGAGTTAAAAATGCCTGAAAGTCTGTATTGTTATTTTAGAGAGACTGTCAGAAGTAATAGCCTGATCACCTTTAACCAAGAACAATCAGTTCACAGAGTGAATTGATGAAGTCTTTAGAAAAATGGGTGGAATTGATTAGTTGCTGATGCCTCTATTTTACTTTCTTTATCTTCCTAAACAGCAGTCATTTCATCAGAATAACTGATGTTGAAATACTAGAAAGGACATCAACAGGGAAAATGCCACTTTTTTGTAGTGGAAAGGGCTCAAACACCACTCTAGCTGCCCTCATGGTAACACACTTGTCAAGTGCATAACAGCACACCTCACCTCCTCCCGAATTTCTCTTGGCTTCTGTCCTCCTGTACACAGGACCACATGATTAATTTGATTAATTCCTGCTGCCCTTCCATCCTCAGGCCTCAGACCTGTAAAAGCAGAAGGAACAGAATGCTCAGTCTCTACCTGCAGTAACAGAAAATGACCTTGAGGTCCTGCCCCCAGTATGCTAAAAAGTGGGGACTTTGAGAGGAAAAGATAAAAAGTCTGGATTCAGCTGAATATTAATACATTATAGTATCTTTGTAATGGGGCATGCTGAAACCACGATGGCACCTCCTGATCTTTGCCATTATCTCAGCTGTCCATGTGAAATAAATGAAAGAAGCTGCTTTGCAGAGCAGACTGCCTGAGTGGCATATTCTTTCTCTAGACACCACTGTGTTTGGAAGGGAAAAAATAATTTCCAGACAAAAATCACATATCCATAAAATGTGAAATGAAAAAGAGTGTGGCACTAAAGTTGTTTCAGTGTTTTAATTTTCAGGTTCTGTAAATAACACAAGAGAAGAAATCCCACATACTGCATTAAACTGATAGATAAAGTTGGAGCTGCTTCAGAAGATGACGGATGGACTCCATTCCTAGGTACACTAGGCTAGGACAGAAGAGATATGAGTTCTGACAGCACTGCCAAAGATTTCTGTCATGATGTCAGACATTCTTGTTAATCTCTTGCTACCTCAGCTCCCCATCTCCAATCCTGTTGATGGATTATTTTTTCCTTTATGCTGTGAGCCGTGTATCATGCATTTGTGCAGCAGCTGGTGCAGTGGACCAAGCCTGGACTGGGAGACATGGGGCTGAGGGTTCATCAAAGGAAACCAGCACAGAACCCAATAAAATGCAAAATACAAATATCTACTTAAATTGCATGTATGCAGTCCAAAGTACTATATTAACCTGTTTCAAATTAGACAGCTTTTTAACCAGAATTCTGCATTATTTAGCCAGCATAGCTGTCTACCTAGTCATCCACCTTAGCTATCCTCTTAATCCCAGGCACACATTCCTGTCCAGTTATTAAGTCTTTGTGGGAAGAAGAGCGTCTTGTGTTTCGTTTGTACTGACACTGCACTGGAACCTCACCTTTTCTTCATGCCAGAGGGCATTTCAAGGCAGATTCTACCAGAACACATTGATTTCCTCTAAATAAAGCATTCAGTATCCCTGCAGAGCAAGAGGTTTTTTAAGCCACTGGGATATGGTGAAGTCTTTAGCAGATCCATGCTCAATGACTCTCCAGGGATATATTGTCAGAAGGGGCAGATGGAACAGGTGTGTGATGCATATTTTCCTGTTTCTTTTGGATTCCTTTATTGTCACAAATGACTAGGCCATGGCCTGTGTTGCTCTTCCCTCTTTGTTATTAATTTCCACAATTTCTGTCACCAATGAAGCCTTAGTTCTCAGTTCCCAAAACTGGAAAAGAGCACATAAATTACAAGTACCACCCACCCTGGTGTTTTCCAGATTAAAATGAACTGTTGCTGCAACTGTTGCCATCAAGCATAGCCAGACCAGCTGTTAGAGCTGATAAAATGCAGGCACAGACAAAAAGAAAGCCTAAACCAGAGCAGAACAAAAAGACCAGGCCAAGTGACAGACAAAGCTGAGCATCATCCAGCCTACCCCCTGCTCAGGTTGAAGCTCTGCCCCAATAGAAGCAGAAGTTGGTTGTCCCTGACCTCAGTGGGAAGTCCTCTCCGTCCGGCAGGCACTGCAAACCCTTCATGCCAGCGACTCCTCACTCTTCCCTGTCCATCATAAGTACCACATTTACACTCTTTTAGAGGAAAAGCATGAATTTGTGAGGCCTGCAGAAGGTAGTAAGGGATGAAGATTATTGGTAATGCTATGCTGAAAAGGCAACAAATTACATTAAGTCTTACAACACCTACTAAACCTCCTGGAGAAGAGGTCATCATGTCAGGTTGTGATAGCGTGACTACTGTGTACATTTAGCACTCCAGTAGATGTTCAGCATTGAAGTATTGCCAATTGCCAGCCACTTGTTTCTTCATCTGCTCTTTAATTTCCATCCTCAGAACCCTCACATTTCTCTCCCACTCCTTATTCCATTGTTAGAGTCCAGGGACTCCCGTTACCAACCTATTTCTGAACCTTGTTTTCTAGTTTTCGTGTATCAATTTTTGTCTATTTTAGGTTGAAAAATCTCCAGTCCTTCTCTAATCCCTGATTTTATAGTGCAGTGAACAACTTTGTCCCAACTAATTTTTCTAGTTATTGCTGGAATAAGCACAGTAATTAATGAAAAGTTTATAACTGAAAACAAAACAGTTTCTGTCGCTGCCTACAAATAGTCACTCATTTCATTTCATAAAAGGCAAGAGCTGAAAATGCCGGTATATTGGGCCACTGTTATAGCATTTTATCTGTATGCATGAGTACTAGTCTGGGCTTTTCTTATTTTTCTAATCTACATGGCATGGCCATTTTTATACTGTCTGTAAATTATGGATTTTCTTTCCAGATATAAGCACATCCTGCCAGGGTCTGAGGGAGTTAGCAATTACAGTAATTTACCTTCAGATTCAGCTAGGCTTTATGTTTGTGGGAATAAATGAATTTTTGATACAGTAGCCAAACAACAAAAAAAAATCAATCAGGGTGACTTAACAGATTATTTTCTTTTGTCTACCTCCTTCCATTACTCAAAAAATGATGCCATGTATTTTGGATCAAATAAATGTCTCCGTTAAATCTAAAGAATGTTTTTTGTTCATTTTCAAGTATTTATTTCTAAAGTTGGGTTAGTTTGTTCAGGGTTTTTTTACAACTTAAGCTTGTAAAGACATAATTTCAAAACAGGAATTCAGTTAGGTTAATTAAGACCTTTTTTAAAAATCCACTTAATTCTCTCCATTTTCAGAAGTTAAATTATTTACTTAATATAACCTGAATTATCACACCTTGATGCTTACTTTGGGGGATAAATTATTATTAATCACAAAAATGTTGTGCTACTCTACCCATGACTGGAAGGAGTGTTGAGTGAGACAGATTTGGGTACATCTACAAGGGTGTCTATGGATAGCCCACACATTGGCTGTGCTTAAGCTCTGACATGGACCAGGTACAGTCCAGCAGCTGCAGTAACAAAGCAGCACTTGGGGTCTTTATGCCCCCAGATATGATGTCTTGTCATACAGCACAAAAGGAAATGGGAGTCAGAAAGGGATTTTAAAAGGATTTTAACATTTCTAATAATAACCCATCTTGTAGTCTGCTCCTTTCACCTCCAGCGGTGCTGTAGCAGAAGGGGGAAGCTGAGGCACAGGGGAGGATTTGCCCCAGACAAGAGACAAGGCCAGGCTATTTCATCTTTAAAGCTTCGGAGCTGACTGACCTCTGAGTGAGCTCCTGGCCTTTTCCATGTAGAGCTGTTGCCTCTAAATCTCTGCACCAAATGCTAGGACCTTTACGTCTGTCAAAGTCCTCTGAAATCCCTTCTCTTCTGGCATTGCTGTGTGATAACTGTTCCCCCCAAAATGAGAATAAGCAATAGAAACAGGAAAAACAAGAAGAAATCAAAAAAAAATGCAGAAGAGGGGATAGGAACAGCAATTTTCTATCTGCTGAAGGAATACATCCCAGTGGAAAAATAATAACTGCACAATTAACAGAGAAGAGATTCCTGGTTTGAAAGCTCACCATGCACATGTCACAGAGTCTTAATGATGGCATTTGTCACACCACAGTCTTTAAGAAGGTAAGTCCAGAAAATAAAACAATATATTTTGAAGGCAGCTAATCACATTAATTAATTATTAAACAATGCTCATGGACTATCTAAAACCAGCATGGTTTCTGGCGATGTCAGCTTCGTTAGACAGCTCTTCCCATTGCTAAGCAGTAGGAGTGGGGCACTGTGACATTAACCAGTAGCTGTGGTGAGCAATAACCTCTTTTACAGAGCCATGGGTGTGCATGATTAAAAAATAAACAGGGGATCCATTTTCCAACTCCTTCTAAGACAAAGAGAAAAAGGGAAACATGGCCAAATGTAGGAAAAAATTATTTCTTCTTCTTCTAGCCCAACTAATTTTAATTTAGGTTTTTGTAAACCATGAACATAGAAAGGTATATCCTTTAGCTAATGTACCAAGAGGGAGAAATAAAGACTGAAAAAGATTTTAAAATGACAAAGAATGTACTGTGCCCTCAATACAGGTACGAGGCAGCTATTAGGAGAGGGAAAGTAAGTGTTCATGGGACCAGACTGAATGTCTTCATTGGGACTGATCAGGTTATTTCAGCAGAACGGGTTTTCCATTAGCAAATATGATTACCTCTGTATTGATATAGTCTGTGGAAATATACAGAATTTGATTATGGTTTTGTGGCGAAAAACAAGAAAATGTTTCTATTTTCCTTAAAAGTTTGTTTTGTTATAATGAAAATACATCAGATCTTGCTTCAACTTTCATACTATATTGATGTTAATCTCATTCTTGCATATATTTATATTATAATTAGTATTGTACAGCATACTTACCTTTCTACATTAGAATGCTGTAAAAAATTAAGCTTATAACTAACTGAATTAAGTATGCTGGCAACTTTATTCCATGGAAGTGTCTGTATTTCATATTATGATTTTGCTTGACAGCAAAAAACAAGCGTGGTCTGAAGTTCTCTTTTGAAAACAGGTCTGTAATTTAGGCACATGCAGGCACAGGGAAACATATACGAGATTAAACCATATTCCTAGCAAATAATATTTGCTGAAATCAGTAATACTTTAGTAAACTCCAGATATTCTTAGTCATTAAAATTCCCCTGTAAATCTGGCTAAGGGACTGTCCTGCCTGAAGTCATGCAGTACCATCCTTGTTCTCCCAAGGGAAAGGTTATATCTGCTGGTGGTTACGTCTGTACCTGATGGAGAGAAGAGGCCCCACACCGGTTGTTGCCCCCAGCAATCAGAAGAGAACTCTGCCCACTTGGCTGGCTGGACTCCCAAGCACGCCTGCCCTGGAGGCACAATCTCCCGCTGTGTGCCTGCTGCCCATTTGCTCCTGCACATGCAGAGAATATCCATGTACACCACCAGGAGGTAAAACATCTGCTTCACTTTCTGTGCTGGTGTCCTTCAGAGATGGGTGGTGGGGTTGAGCTACTGCTTTACATCCACTCTGACACAGGATTGGAGGTGTGGAAAACAGGCTGTGCTTGAAACGCCTGAACTCAGACCCAGGCCTTGAAGGGATTAAATGGCTAATTCTCACTGAAAACAGTGAGAATTTGTAATACAAACACTTTTTAAAATGTCAGCCTTCTTTTAGCAGACATCAAAATAAAAGTCTCATATACTCAGACTCGAAAAAAATAACTGGCTTAAGTAAGCTTTCACTGGAATTTTCTTAGACTTCTGCTTGCATTTTTGTATTATATTCACATAGAAATCTTGTTGAAGATAGCTGAATTGTAAGCAGCTGCCTGGAAATTCGTATGGAGTGGTAGCTGCTATTTTTGCTCCTAATGGTTGAGAGAGTTGCTCCTAATTGGAGAATTGCTCCTAATGGTTGATTGTCAGAGTTGCTGACAATCACACCCAGTTGCATGTCTTCAGTGGCAGCTTACCCTTTACTGGAATGAAATTGAACTGAGAGGTTTCTTTACTCCCCAATCCAAAGGTGCGACAGTAGCGTGTACAGGTGTACCAAAGCCTGGCATCTCAAGGTTCAGTCTTGTGGCTTTTAGAGGCTATTTGGGCTGCTGAATGGGATCACAGCACCTAAGATACTGCCCACCAATGTTCAGGCAACAGAATCTCATCTAGACATCTGTGTTCACAGCATTGTCTTCTCTGCACCTAGCTCATCTGGCACTGCAGCAATAGATCCTACTGTCAAAACAAGTTCTCTGGTTTCTTAGTGCTTAGTGGATGAGGAAGGTCCTGAAAATTATTGATGAGGTTGTGACAATTAAAAGGCATAACTTCAACCACTGGTCAGTGGAAAAATGCTTGTGTTCTTGGTCTTTTCTTAACTGCAGTCCCAAGTATGATTTCTCCTAAGAAAACTTGTGTTGGAATACAAACACATTAGGCATGTTCTGGCATCAGGGACAGTAGTTCTCTATTAGTGCTCTACTAGTAGTAGTACTCACAGCTACTAGTGTTAGCTACCAACACATCTGTACACACCTACAGGTAGACATCTAAATGTAGGTGTCTGAACCTGAAGGAGAAACCACCTCTTCATTGTAGATACTTCTCAGTGAATTTAGTTGACTAAAGTAGGATTCTAACAACATTTGGTGTGTAGCAGAGTATCTCCCCTGGCCTCCAGCTGCCATTCCAGAAAGGTGTGCCACTTGCCTAAAGTCAGTGGGCACAGCTGACAGTCCCATGTGGATGTCTTGGTAATCCTTACCATCCAAAATATGTGTTTAAACAGCTACAACCCTTCCCAAAGCTACATGAGATGAACCCCAAACTGAGTAACTGTTTGAATAATTACAGGACAGAGAATATTGGTTCAGCCCCTCTGCTATTGGAGTCAATAACATAGCACATATTTTTATTGTTTTTTTAAAATATCCATTTATTTTTGCATATTCCATTTATTTGCTTCTAATAAATACAGATAAATATAGAATAACACCTTTAATATAAAATATAAGACATTATACTTCCATCAGAGTCTAGAATTTTAATTTTAAGGTACTTTCACTTACTGTATTTGTCACTTCTTTTAGGGTCCAGTTTGATTTTAGTGTAAGTGACATTAAATCATTAAATCATACTAACTCAAAAGCTCTACCTGTCTTTTCCAATAGAAAACTACTTTCTTTATGTTCTCTTATATTGTTTAATTTAACCCACTACAGATATCTGTCTGTTATTTCTTTAAAAATGTACTGCAGTTTGCTTGCACCAAGAAAATCAAATAAAAAAAATACTTCTAATACAGGAGAGAGTCAGATGGTCTATTTTTATTTTGCATTGTTTTTCTCTCCTAAAAAAATCATAAAATAGTTCCCAACAGGCCTGCTGAAGAGAAGAAATTAGATAAATGGACAGAATTCAGTAAAAGCAGCTTTGAAATGTAGAGGAGCTGTGTTATTACACAGTGCTCCTGCTTACAGCGTATTTTCTCTTTATTGTAAGGCAGAGTTCAGGCTGCATATATATCCTGTTTAGCCAGACACTGCTCCTCTTCCATTTAACTCTTCTTTATATGACAGCATTTTACTTGCCAGGAGGTTTATTATTGAGACACCTTCCCCATGATTTGAAGGATTTGTTTATTCAAGGTTTTTAAAGACTCCTTCAATTTTTATCTCCTCTCCCTGCAGTGAGAGAGATCAAATCTAAGTGAAATTACCCTTGTGTTGTATAGAGTTGCATCACCTCTTGTGGCTCTGTAGATGCAGATGTAGATGTTCCTGCTGTACCTATCAGCAGAGTGTCTGCAATAGGATGGATTTGCAAGGCAGTCATGTCTCAAAGATACAGTCCTCATCCACAGGGAGGGAGTCCTAAGCTAGCAAATGCTAAAAGTATACAGAAAAAAATATACCATTTCAGGGATTTACACTAAGTAGTCCATGAAGAATCTAGAAGGGGATAAGGAGAGCATTAAACAAAACAGCATACGTGTTTAGCTGGGAGTCCAGGCTCTCAGTAATTATCAGCATAGTCCTGGCACAGCTCTGGCCCATGCCAGCATTCCTATTCTCACCCTAGGAATGCCCCCAGTAGTTTGGGGGGAGAAACAAGCTCAGTCACAGGCATATGAGCTGCAAGCTGTGCCATGCCGTTCCTCAGCAAGCCAGGAAAATAGCCCCTCACCCATTTTACTTACTGATATGAACATCATCTTAGCAACAAATCCATTTTGTGCAAAGATCCAGCAAAGCCTCTAAGCAATTTCTTCATCCAGATGAGTTCCTAGTCACACTTTCTGGAGGGATTTTTTTCACATTGCTCCACAACTGGCCTAAAGGCTTTGTTATACTGAGATCTAAACAAATCTTGAGACCAAAACTGGGGTTAACCTTTCTATGCAGAAATAACCACCATCATTTCTTCAAAAAATCAGGTTTTTATTCCTTAAACCAACAAAAAAAATACTTCTTATATTCTTTTTCCCCGTTCCTGGTATTGTCTTAGATGTTTTAGCAAAGCAGGCTTCTTCTCTGCTCTGAGCAGTTTTTCAGAAACTTCCATTCTTCATTTTTCTTTTCAGATGAAAGTTGTAGCTTTATCAAAACTTGAAGGGTCTAGTTACTAACCTCAGATGTGAACCACCCTGTACAGTTCCATGTTCCCTGGAAATATTTTTTAATGTATGGCAGGTAGAAAGCTTAAACATGATCATTCACAGTCCTGGCAATTAAAACAGCAAACAGATGTCTGTGTTGTGAGACAAACACAAGTAAAGATGAGGAACCATTTGGTTTATTTATATTGGGTTATCAGTTTGGGTCTCCTCTACTCTGAGACTGGCCAAATTTTAGCTCATCCCTGAGCCTGTCTTCTAAACTGGGCATTTATTTCCTGTTCCTCAAGCTCAACCAAAGAGTCTTAGGCAGGACAAGCCAAAATCGCCATTAGCATTTTAGCAAGTCTACTTTAGCAAGGGATAAATGTTGATTTAAACGTGCATGAATGGATTTAACAAAATACTTGCTTTGCTCTAACTTAGTTGGACTCTGACCTATGTGGCTTAATCCAGTGTTATTATACATAAAACACTTCACCTGGCATCAGACCCATCCCTCTTGGTCATGCTGTTCTTCTTCACCTCCTCCACCTGTTCTGGGACACTCCACACATTGGGTTTTGCTTCCCAACAATGGTGCTGTACTCTCTGGAAAGCCTTTCCTCTCTCTAACCCCTTCCATAACACTGATTTCTCTTTAAACTCTTCCCTTAAAGCTTTCCTGTCCACTTCATCTTCTGATTAATGCTAAGCACCATTTCTGTTCCTTGTATTTCCCCATCATTTGCAGCTAGTCTGTGATAATACATTCCTGGCACTTTTGCTTCTTTTAAAATCCAACTCTTTTTTTCTCCTTTTCTGTCTCTGTGTATTATTTGCCTTGTCTAGCAGCAAAAGTGCCTTTTTTGGCCACTCATTTCTCATCTTTGTCCTACCAATTTCTTACCACCTGTGTATGTTCTTACCACCTGTAACAGGGACCTGAAGTAAAAAAGAAATTGTTTTTCTAGATGGAAGATTTTTTTCTAAGTGCCACACTGGTTGCTTCCTGTGCTTGATGTTATTTTCTAGCCTTGGGAAACCCTATACAAGCAGGAAAAAGCATACCAAGGGAGAAAAAATTAGGCTTTTTTGACCAGAAATGATGGCACACAGTAAAGAGAAAGGCAGTAACCTTAATAACTGCCATTTCTGGACAGGCTTTGCATGGGGTGAGAAGCTTCTGTGAAGCTTCAACCCAAGTTCTGTTCCTCTTGCTATGTTTCTCTATAGCAGCGTCAAGCATAATTGGATGTCACTGTGCTACTGAAGCGGCACAAAGCAAAAGATTCAGAAGGAAGAGAACAATTCCCTTGTAAATTCTCTGTATTCAAAATTATAGGTGTGGCAAAAACCCTAATAAATTATAAACACCTCTAATAAACCTTCGAAGATCCTCAGATTGGGTTCCTGAAGATTCAGTGACAAGCTGTGCATCTACCACCCACACCCAGCCCTACTTATCTGCTTGCAATGAATGCATGAAATGACCAGATGTACTGGTAATTACAGTTACATCAGAAGTGTAACCAGTACATACCTTTCCACCTGGCTTTCAACTAACTGCCCTCTGCACCAAAAAGAAAAATCCCTGTGATGTTGTAAAAGCGCTAATCCCGGAATGCTCTTGAGGAAGCGACAGCGCTTTTATGCATGCGTGATCCCTGCCATGGTGAGTTGTATAACTCTCCCAAAGGACAGAGTCCTAGCTACCACAGATAACCTGTTTCTGCTGGCTCCTCTAGAACGAGAGTTTCCCCAGGCGTGGTGTGATAGCACAGACGAGAATAAAAGGCTAGACAGAGGGCCTTTCTCCAGGATAACAGCCATTTATTGTGAATCCAGTGTTGCTTCGTGAGGGTCCAGAGTTATCCAGATGGCTGAGTAACCCAGAGAAAAGAGTGTGGAAGAAGTCCTGCAGGGCTCTTTTAAAGGGAGATGGGATCAGGAAACACCCAATGGGGAACAGCATAGTTCAAAGTGACCAGTGGAGAAGAGCTTTCCAGGACATAGCCATATATGGCATCTGAGATATGGGTACAGGTAACACAAGGGAAATATGGGATTTTACCACAGCTCAGGCAGAGAGTTCAGATATTGGAAGAAGAAGGTTGAGGGCTTTGCCTGTGCTTTTTTCCCACCAAAACCTGAAGCTCAAAAGCAGCAGCTTCTGCCAAGTGCGCTGCTACAATGTTGGAGTATGTTTTTAATGGTATATACTACTGTGAGATCCCATTGACTTTTGACTAACTATTAATTCACTGATATAAATTGACTCATATTTGTAATTAGTATAGAAATGTATCAGTGAAACTATGACTTGTGTCTGTTGTTTGTGTGAAATTAATGAATTTAAGAAACAGAGATCTTGACAGCATAAAACTGTTTTTACATTGGGAAAGACACATCCTGTGGATTGGACTCTGTGTTAGTCCTCAAAAAGTCACATTTCAGAAGTCTGCAGACTGTCTGCAGAAGTTTTTGTATTAATTTAAGTTATTTCATTAGACAAAGGAGCCACTGCAGGAACTCTAATCATTGCTGGTTCATGTCACGGTATGAAACAGGAAATCAGAGCACCCTTTGCCTTCAAAAGCTGAAGTGAAGAGTTACACAGGGAGCATACATTATTCATACAACATAAAATACACATTACCAGAACTAGAGAAAGCTATTTTCTTTGGCACAGTAAAATAAGGCAGCCTGAAAAATATGCAGTGGTATGTCACTTGTGTAGAGCCCCGAGTTAAATAGCATTTCCCGCCTGTCAGGACCCGTGTTTCACTCGCCTGCTGCTGGAGTGAGCAGGGATTTGTTTTCAGTAAAGACTTCTGACGCAGAACAATTTGCTTAATTTTATATTCATGTCCTGTAATTATACAAGTGAAAGACATGGCAGTGGCATACCATAAACCTTTTGTTGGTGTAAATTTTCACTGGAAAAACTGCAGTGTGAAAAGGTAGAAGTCCTTTGAAAATAAAACCTCAGAAAAATAAAATGTTACTTGAGGGGAAAGCTTTCAAAGAACATAATCAAGGTACATTTTAAATCAGATCCATTACTTTGGCATTCATGTTAAGGTAAGAAAGTTTAAATTAAGATGTCCTTGAGTGTTTCTTGGATTTTTTACTAATATGTCTCTGAAGATCTTTGCCATACATCTAGGATATTGAAATTTGTACTGTGAGCCATTAAAATAAGGAGGGATTCATCTGAACTAACTTCATTAAATTAGGCATCTAGTTGAAATCAATCCTTTAGTATCTTTCTGTAGTCAAGGGGAAAAGAGAGGCATTGTCAAAGAACAGTTCATCTCTCCATATCGTATTTGCTGTCCCAGGAAGGAATGAGCAGCACTTCAAATATGCCTCTGGCATATAGACTATGTCTGGATTTAGATGTCTAGCTCACATTTAAAGTTAAATTTACACAGACTGAAGCAAAATGAGTTGAATCCCTCCCAAAGGCATGACAGTGTGAAATAAAAGGTTAGGTAAAGTCCAGTCCAGTTTCTCTTCTGGTTTGCTCAGTAAAGGTAGGGAAGTCATTTCATATATTCATGCATCTTTTCCTGCTTCCTTCTTTCATTTAACTAAACTGATATCCAATACAACAGGGTTCCTAGCTTCTGTCTGTGTTGTCTAGAAAGTGTTATAGCAGTGTTATTATAATGGTGTTAAAATAAGTCTGGATAAGTCTGGACATCAGGAATATTCTGTTGCTTAGACATTAACATATGCAGCATATTACTTATGATGGTGATTTTCAACCTATGCACTTGCCACATCAGTTTCTGTTCCTTCATTATTGTGCAGGTTTTTATGACACATGGAGTATCTAAATCTGTCTGTACAACACAGGAGAAAGGTCAGAAAGAGTTGCATGTCTCAGTCAGACAGAAACTAAAAGTTAAAGCCTCAATATTTTGTCACAGATTGCAAATACAAAACAAAATATGGGAAAAAAATAGGAAAAAAAAACCTAAAAATCATGATGGTAGGTTTGTACAGTCTTGTGCTAGTATTTTCAACAATACTTTTATCCTGAGTCCTGCTCTTGAGCAACTCCAGTTAATGGAAGTCCTGTGTCTCTGTTAGTGGAATTATATGAATAATGCAACATGATGTTCATTTGCTTTTTTCATCCCACCATTCTTCCACTAAGCCAGCTGCCAGCTTTAACTGTCATTTCCAAGGACCTAAGGATCAGGTGGGATTATATACTCAGGCTTTTCTGATTAATAACTGTGTGAATCAATAAGGGGTAAGCCATTTAGCATAATATACCTATGAAATACTAAGTTCCCAAGCTCAAATTTTAGTTCCTATTTCTTACACCTCTTGATATAGATGTGTCTGTTAAAGCGGAATAAACTTCAAAGGCGATGGAGGAAGATGGGTTTCTTGTGTTATGCTGAGTACCTCCTTCTTGCTCTGACAAAATACATATATCCTTCAGGAATGAGAAGGTTTTAGAAGTGTTATTTACAAGACTTTATTTGTCAAGAATGCCAGCAGATTTTTGAATGATGTTGTGAAAAGGGTGGTTCATTAACAAAGAATTAGGTGTTACACTTTTTATTTTTCTGGTCAGCGAAATTTCTTTGGATCTTTTCAACAGCAAGTTGTGCTTCATAATTTTAGATTTAAAATAAACCAGAAAGCAACACATTTGAAACAGGAGGCAGTTCTTCAGTCCACAGGTATTTGGAGAAAGAAAATGTATCTTATCTTACTTACCTGATGCTGTCCTACCTCTGTTCTCACATCTAAACAGCTAAGAAGGGCAAAACAGATCCACAGCAGGTACTTGAAGCAGTTATAGGGAGCTAGATATACTGAATAAATCATAGAATCATAGAATGGCTTGGTTTGGAAGGGACCTTAAAGGTCATCTAAAGATAATTGCAAGCCCCCCACCATGAGGAGGAGTGGCACTTTGATGATTGACATACCAGGTTGCCCCTTCCTGCACCCGAGCTTGCTGGTTTCGTGGTGGCAGCGACATCTCTCCAGCCTATGCAGCAAACATGTTTGAAATTACTGCTGCAGAGGCAGGCACAGTAAGCAAAGATCCCTGCTGCCACAGTCCTCATCAAAGCCTAAGATTGATATCACTTCTTCCCAGAGTTTATGTGATGCCTAAAGGCAAGAGAGCTTCAAGAAAGGCAAGTGCATTTAACAAGACCAAGGACTGGTCAGCTCTGCTGTGATTTTCTCTCCATCTCTTTTCTTCCTTTTCTTGTGACTTTACCGTTTAGCATCTTTGTACTCTAGGGCTCAGTGGTTTAATGTACTGTCATTAATGGCAATTCAGCCCTCATATTTCAGAAGTTACACTACAATTCTACAACTGTACTTATGAAATGGGCAGAAAAAGAAAAAAAAGCAAAGGTTACTAACCAGATATCACTTTAGAAATATTGTTCCTGATTGGAGACCTGTATTAATGAACTAAATGGGACAAAGAAGAAAAGAAAAGCCAGTATTTGGCTTTGCCAGTTCAGTAATGAACTGTCAAGGCCTACTCTCTTCTCACCTAATTGAAATGCTGCTTCTGCCGCCTTTTTTATTGAGTTGCCTTTGGCTTTCAAAATACTTCCCCCAGACAGATTGACATGTGGGTTTTATATTAACTTCTGGATTTGCTGCACTTTACTTTTATGGCATTGTTTCAGTATTGAGGTGGGTGTTTCCCCTATTTTTTTCCTAAATAAAGGAAAGAACATTTTGACCCTTTTAATATCAGTGAAAACACAAATCTTCACGCAATTTTCAGGCCCACATATCTTGGCCCACACAAACCTATTCACATACAAGCACAGACTATACATAATCAGAGAACTGGTTGTTTTTTTCCATCTAGTGTGGTGGTTACACTAGCTGATGACATTATGAGGTGGATTAGTTTGTTTTGCATCCATTTTCAAGCATTTTCTATGTTTATATCTTCATATGTTTTTAAGTTTCTAGAGTGGCAATTTAAGGATTGCTGTTCTATGCCAATAAAAATAAAGTTTGGGTACCAAGGAAGAACTCACCCAAACTCCTTATACTTAATGATGCTACTTACCAGCACTTCTGTTTCATCAAAAATAATTGCTTCTCTCATGAGAAATAAAAACGAAATGTGTATGCCCTACCACAGTTTTGACCTCAGGATCGTTCCTGATGAGAAAAAACACTCTTTTTCCTGGCTTCTTCAGTCATCAGAGCCATCCTGAAAAGCATTTGTGCAAAAATAAGTTAAACCACGTTCTAGTCTCCTGAGGTAACCAAATTACCTTAGATCTACAGGACAGTTTGACAGGGAAGATAAGCTTCCTTTGTGTAGGGCTGCAGCCTCTTCAGCAGGTCCCCCATCACCCCTTGCTGCAGCTGCCCTGTGGGGCTCAGGGAGAAGTCTTCTCTGAAGAGGGAAGATTTTGAGCTTCCTTGGCTTTTGTAACAAACACACTGCATGTCTGTGAATGTCACTCCCAGCAAAGCCAGCAGAGATTTTACTGCAGATTTCAGCAAGGTTTCCTTACTTGCTTGCTCCATTGTCATTTCCTACATGGAGGCTGCTGAGTCCCATAGGCTGGAATCAAAGTTTCTCCATCATCAGCTTAGAAAACTTCTGGTGTGTGACACCAGGTTGCTGTTTCCTCACTGCACGAAAGCTGAGATGATGAAGAGGAGGAGAAGTGCCACTGGCCTGAATCTCAACCCAGGGTGGAATCCAGACTAAGGGCATGAAACTGTCTTAATATTTCTATTCTATTCTGAGATCAATATTTCTGAAACTAAAGACCTCTCTACAAATATGTATGTCACACTTCCATTGGAAGAAGACAATCAAATGGATTCAATGGTGATGTAATTTACCCAAAATAGTGAAATAAAATAGGTAATAATAAAAGAAAATAAAATTTTTAAAAGCCTGCAACATACAAAGTAAATGATAACGGTATAAGCAACTCAGAGTCCTTCCTTAAAGTGCCTAAATGAAGCTGACTACATTAATTCAAGATAGAATTCACCCTGCATTAATTACCATTATAACTGATCCTCTTTCTTAAGCCTTGATGTTCATTATATTGCAAAACGTAATTTGCTGTGTATTTTGTATTTACTTATCACCACATAACTACAAGTCTGAGAATTACTAACACCACAGGTTTAGCATAGTTTAGTGCTGTTTCTGCTTGTATCATAATTATTTTTTATGTTTCATTAAGTTTTTATGTGATTTTAGATGTTCTCACAAATCATTTACTTCATATATGTTAATGTTTTGTGTTTCTTTGTGATACCTTTACAGATAACTGCCAATTATTATAGAATCAGATATTAATTCTATCATAAACTATTATCTTTATTGCATATAGTATAGAATAAATAATAGATTATGAACATTTAAATGACTAATTTCTGCTTCTACAATATTGTCCATGGACACATAGCAAAATGCTCTAAACATCCCGATGTAAGTAATTATTAGCTGTCCCCATGTGAACACATAAACAAAGGGGCTCAGAGAGATAAAGTGACTTGCTTAGAGATACTAATTTTAACAACCTAATTCAAAACCCTACCCACTGCCTCCAATAGGATTTGAATCAGTCCCCAGAAGTCAGCAGGAAGCAGTCTTGGGTATCTGTGTTAGGGCCAGTTCTTCTAATTAACAATCCTGAAAATTATTCATAAAAAAAAAACTATTTAATTTTATTTGTTGTAGCAATAAGTAGGCTATTAACTTCCAGTGTCATTTTGGATCCCAAAGGGTCATTAACTGCCAAGACCTAGAAAAGAGATCACACTTGTAAATTCTGACTGATCAGTTTTGCTGCTGAGATTTTATGTCATTTGCTGTCCAGTAGCTCGTAATTTCTTTCTCTCAGCAGTTGCTGTCAATGAGTACTTTCTTCTAGCCAGAAACATCTCCTGGAGACTGAAAAACAGTTTTGTGTCCTGTCATCCCCCTCATTTTGGTAGTTTCACATCTGCAGTAGAAGATGTACTGCCTGAATATAGCAAATGAATACGGATGTAGCATATAACATCGCTCATTTGTCTTTACTTGCTAATGATCATTATTAGCTGAAAACTGATGGATTTGAAACAAAAGCTCCAACCCTCAGGTCATCAGTACTGATATAACTAATGATGTTTGGTGACTCTTTAATATTTTTGAGTGAACTACATCAGACTGCACCCATGTCAAAGTGATCCTTTAGTAGCAAAAGGGCTCCACAGGGCAATATTTTCCTGCTGAGGGAAAAAAATATCTGGGAACTTAAGCAATCCTTTAGATTCTCCTTTCTGCTCCCTAAGCAGAAAGGAGAACCACCCATTTTAAAAACACTTATCACACAATGGCAGAAAAGGACCTTTGCATATCTTCACAAAAAAGCATTGATCAAACACCATAGTGGAGCCTGTTACATACTCAGGAGTGCTCCAGCAGACCTGGGACAGTCAAGGTGCTTCCTTCAGGAGCCATGGGAAAGCTTTGGGAATGCTGTGCATTTCTGCCAGGCTGGGAGTTCCCTGCACATAAAGGCAAGGTTTTTGGTGAATATACTGTCAAGGCTCTTGACAATATTAGCATTTACTCTGTTTGAGATGTGCAGATCATTCTCAGCTCTTTTTTCAGTATGGAAGCAGTGTCAAAGATAGATGTATCTCTTTCCAGTGTGCCCCCCCCCCTCCAAGGATTATGATAGAAAATTTTTCGTGAGATTTAGCTCAAACTGTCATCTCCAGTTTATTTTTCAGAAGAAAGCGTGCAGTTGCATTTCAATCCAATCACAGTAAATATTATTCCACAAACAACATGATCTCTACTCTCTTTGCAATGTCTAACTAGTGAATTGCAATCCTAAATCCATCGATAAGTATGTGTTACCTTTTCTTAATAAGCTTTCTTAAAATCCTAGGAATGTAATAAGCCTTCAGCAACCAAATTACTTTATTGCCTACTACTTCACATGGTGTTCAAAATTATTTAAGTCACAGGGTAACACTGAAACAGAGCAGAATGCAGGGGCAGAATAGAGCTTCTGAGGCAATACCGACTGCTGCAGACTTCCAGATCTGTTGTATCACCATGGAGAAGTTACTTCTCTTATTTTATATGTCACCCATTGCTAATTTATCTGCCAGACTTTGTTCATCTTCCTGGCAAAGAATGACTCTTGCCACATAAACATGCAGGCAGAGCCCAGCACAAAAGCTCTCTGCTTAGACACTAAAGAAACATATTTTAATAACCACACCTGTTGATATACAGGTTGCAGATAACTTCAAAACGTTTCAACATTTTGAGGAGCAAAGTCCAAGATCATCAGCAATAGACTTAATTTGGCAGTTTAACAATTTAATAACTGCTTGCTGTCAGCCCTTAGCCTATCCTTCATAGCAGAGGTACTGAAGCAAGAGCATACGTGTGTATTTCAGCACAAAGCATGTCTACTAAGAATGAGACTAAGTACTCTTTAAACTGCAGTTATTTTAAGCTGCAGGAGTTTGCACCGAAGCAGCAGAGATTCACACATCCATTCTGTTCATCTGTATATGTCTCTTGCTCTGAGATGTGCTGGCTACACTGCAGCACACTTGAAGTCTCAGGGAGAAGAGCCAGGGGGTCCTGGAGTAATAGGAGCCAACTGGCTCCAGTGAAACTCCTGTGAAATACCTCAAAGGAATTAAGCGGTGTTCCTCCGACAAGGCAACACAACTGACAGTCCATCAGAGGGACCTCTACACCAATGCGCTCAGAAAGGGTTAGAAGCCACCAGGCTGCTAGAAAGATATGACCTTGTTGCCACTACTGAAAATTGGTGGGATGATTCCATGACTGGCGTGTGGCTATTGCTGGCCACAGACAGTTCAGAGGGACTGGAGAGGACAGAGCGGTGGAGGGCTTGCCCTCTATACCAAGAAATGGAGAGATTGTGGAGAGCTGAGAAAAAAATAGTCATGAGCAGGTGAAAGTTTATGGGTAAGAACTACAAACTGAGGCAACAAAGGGAACTTTGTGGTTGGTGTCTACTACAGGTCACCTGATCAAGGTGGGCTTACTGATGAAGCCTTATTGTTCCATTTAAAGGAAGCATCATGCTTGCAGGCTCTAGTCGTGCTGGGTGACTTCAACCACCCCAGTAACTGCTGGAAAAGTAACACAGCAAGCTGTAGGCAATCCAGGAGACTCCTGGAATGCATTGAGAGTAACTTCTTAAGCCAAGCAATGCAGAGATATTACCTTAAGCCACGTAATAGAAACACCTCTGCAGACCCCAAGGTCAGTGCTTTTTAGTGATTTTTTTTCTGGTTTTAGCCATACAGCTTTTCTTCTCTATTGATTTTCTGTGTCAGTTTCATCTATTTTTGTTGAAATAATCTCCTTCCAGGAAAAGAAAACCCAAACAACTGGATATTGAAAAACAATTTTTACAGAAACTTTTTGGTGATTTGCAGTAGCTAATAAATATTTGGAAAGTATTTCAAGGCTGGAAAGTTCAATAGCAATGCTGTATATGGTAGCATTATCCTCTTCTGCTCAGCAACAATTATTATATATCAGCATTTTTGGGTGACATATCATCCCCACACTCTTTCCATTGACAGACAGACATAAAAATGGACAGTATACAATAACTCATATATAATTTGTTCTTCAATCTTTCCATTAGTGACACATGAAAAAGGGGAAAATATGCAAAAAATAGCTTTAACAGAGCTATGTAAAAAAACCTGCATCACAGCATAAATATAAATAAAGTGATATTTGAAAAGTTTCAGTCATGCACACTGTCTCTCCCTCGCTTGGTTCTCTTCAACACTTACTTATGTTAGTGGTAGGATGATCCTGTGATATGAAAAACAGAATGGATATCTACTGTTCAACACACATTCTTACAGCTTCACCTCTGTGTGTTCTTTGGTGGGCCTTCAGAGTCTTGCTTTCAGTATTTTGATTGTTTGAGAATAATATCAAGAGTGACCTTCACAGCAATTTCCTTTCTGCCAAATCTCTTTTATTCTTAATTAAATGTTGCATTGCAATGTGTTTGGACCTGTTCACTGACTTGTGAAAAGGAAAAAAAGTGTATTCAAAGAATGACCTGCCCAGAATAGATCCCATAAGTGATAACGTATTCTTATTTCCTGTAATTTATTGCTACATATGACTGTAGCTATAGCATCAAGTGGTGAGACAGCATTAGGTCCCTTAAGGTCAGCCTAAGCTTATGCTCAGACAGAGATATCCAATAAAGACTGAAATATCCAGGAAAAGCATAAAGCATTTGGTTCATTTTTCAAAATCTAAGTCACAGCACATATCACATGCCCCCCTTTGACACTGGCACTGGTAAAGTTGCCCAATTTACCATCCCCATACCTTCAGTATGCAATTTTTTTGGTCTTAGTCACTTTGATTGTGGTCCATGGCAGTCAAGCTAATTTAATTAACCCCTTCCATGGAAAGTGGAGGGATCTCCCCTTCACAACCACACTCCACAAGTCAACCTTCTCCCCTTCCTTGCTTGCTGTTGCCCTGTCCCCCTCCCCTCCATTGCTTGTACCAGCTTTGGTGCCCAAGATACATCATTAACTCACAAACGCAATTTCAGCTCTATACTAATGAGCTAAATCCATACACCTATTGAGCACCAGAATTGGTACAGTGCAAGCGGACACAATTAGAAGTTGAAAGGTGGAGATAAGAAGATGGAGTGGGAACTCTCCCATTAAGCAGCACTGACCTTCTATCCAGGCGCACCACATTTCATACCAATACACCAGGTTTCATTTCACTTAACTAGAGCTAGATGGGAACAGGACAAACTTTAGGCTGTCTCCTCCTCTTTGTAATCAGCAGAAAAAGAATGACACCTCTGCAGAATGATTCATCTCATCTCATCTCATCTCATCCCCCTCCACTGACTACAGAGGAAACCTTGAAGCCTGGCTCAAATTAGACTTCTACTGAGAAATTTGAGTATCTAAACAAGTGAGGCTAAGTGCCAGATGAGACACCATAGGGTGTCACATCCATCAGCCTCATACAGCCATTCTGGATATCCCAGGACATCTGTAATGGTACTAATTCCTAAATGTAGGCACCTGCATCACTCTCCCAACATCTCACTTTCTGAACTGCAGTTATACCGCGGGTAGAAAATGCAAGTAACTCGGAGTCTTTTTGCATCGGTCCCGTTTGCCTAAATAACACAACTCCGGCCTTATTTGGTCTCCAATCAGAGGTGAGCCGTGCATCAGAACTCCCGCAGAATCTTGGCTTAGCTCACGCACAGCGGTTTAATTTATGCAGGGAAATAAAGACAACGAGAAAGGGTTCTTTCCACTTATCACCAGTAGGTTTTATTCCTGGAATATGCTGCGGAGAAGACAGCCAAAATGGCGACCAGGGCACTTTATAAAACTAGGGCAAGGGGAGGCCAGTCGGGAGAGCCAATCACTGCGGAGGACCACAATGATTGACAGGGGCACCGGCCAGTGAGCCAGCTGTCCGTAGCTGGCATGGGAACCAATGAGCTGTTCCCCTGGGCAAGGACAGCCCCTGCCTCCCTGGACCGGGACGGCCCCTGCCAGCCGGGCTGTGCCATCCCAGCTGCCGCGCGGGGGGGGAGGGGGAAAGGAACCGGCACCCCCTGGCCCCGGCTCAGCGGGAACGGGCTGGTCGCAAGCTACACCCAGAGGACCGCAACACAGTTACTTTAAAAATAAAGGGAATTACGCTTCAGTTCCCCCTTCTTTCACGCTGGTGTCACCCTGTGAACCCAAAGAGAGTTGAAAATATAAAGAGAAGTTTTCTATCTTTGTTCCAAGATCCTAGTCTATCAGGACTAGTTAAAGTCAATAGCTGATAAGAACCCTGCACATTCTTCTTTCCTGTCTACAGAAAAAACCACTTGAGGGGGTTTTGTTCCTGCTCTAAATCCCCACTGAAAGCCATCCAGTCCCACTGAATTCTGCTTATGCCTGAAAATCTGCCCATGGAAGTTGTCATAATTGTGTTGCTGATTCTGATCAGTTGGTATAAAAAATGCTATTTTTATGTTTTCCCTGATGGCTCTCTTTGCTATGGTTTCTAAATTTCTCACCATCCATTCAGCCTCTCACATGTCAGTGTTCAAAATATCCCAGGGTCTATAGTGCTCATAATTTAATATGTAGTCATTTACCTGCAAGTACTTTAGACTGTCTCCCTGCTCTCTCCAGGCTTTTTGACCAGGATCTTCAGCCTTTGCAGTTATACTTCCCAGAACGGGGAAGACCTCCAGTGCTTTAAATCCACATCAGTACAATTCAAACCATTAAAAAAGACAA
Source organism: Climacteris rufus (assembly GCA_013398175.1). Lineage (NCBI taxonomy): Eukaryota > Metazoa > Chordata > Aves > Passeriformes > Climacteridae > Climacteris > Climacteris rufus. The sequence continues at coordinate 65,009 of VZRZ01002005.1, forward strand.
GGATATTTTTGGTAAATATGCTCCTGGACAAACAGCATAGTCCCTTCATCCCATAACCATACATCACTCAGGACAAAACCATCAAATAAGTTTAAGTGGGAAAAAAACAAAACTACTGCAAAGGAGAAAAATCTCTATCTTGGACAGCAATGCTTTTACCCTAATGCACATGATACTTGTTCCAAGCACTGAAGCCCAAATTTACTTCTTTGGCTAGAGAATTTTGGAATACTCTTCCCAGGTTACCAAACAGATTCAGAAACGCTGGTTTCAAGAATACTGCTGAGAGACTTCTTTCAATATCTCCAGCTAATGCTACCTTACTTTAAACAAGGTGGTCTACTGAGGTAGGAATCAGTTTTCAACACAAAGTATCTCCTAATAAAATATACATCCCTTTTTTGTTTCATTCAGGCAAGATCTTTAACCAAGTTCCACCACTTAGGTTATTGTCTTAACACCCAGGCTAGTGAGTCATTCTGTCTCTGGTCCTGTTATTTTCTTTTAGCATAGTGTTTTATTGTACCACTCAGAATAACTCCTGCCAAACTGGGTAACTTCTGAATATTTTTGTCTTTGCAGTATCTCTTGCCTGTAGATATAGTCTGTATAAATATTTCCCTTTTGTCGTCTGCAGTGTCCCAAGAGCTTCAGCTAGATTAAATTGGATAGAAACCAACACAAACCAAGATTACACCTGGCCACTGGGAAATCCAGAATGAATTCCATCACTTTACAAATATGTACAAGTAGGAACTGGTATTCCAGTGGTAACATTCTTTCATACATACATATATTTTTTCTGGGGCACTGAGATGTTGGGTGTCTGTTCAGTATGAGTATTTATATAACTTTTAAACAATCTCTGCAGGATCAACAAACTTAACTTTTAATTCCCAGGCAGATGTCTGTTAGGAAGCTCAGCACTGGAAAAAAACACCATGTCTGTGAGTTCATGGCATGTATAAGCAGAATTAGCACAGAATCACAGAACAGTTTAGATTAGAAAATTTTAGGTTGTGTAGTCCAGCCCCTTGCTTGGAACTGGATCCAGTTTGCTCAGGTTCCTCAGAAACTTTTCCAGTTGTACTCTGAGGATCTTCAGTGATGGACATTTGAAAATCCCTCTGGGCAACAGCCTCAAACCTGTTTCCTTACATCTAATCAGAATTTCAGATATTCTGATTTGTGGCTGCCAATCCTTGTCCTAAGGACCTCTGTATCTGTGCACCTCTGAGAAGAGTTCTGCTCCATCTTCTACGCAGCCACCCATTAAGTGGCTGCAGACAGATCTCCCCTTGTCTTGCCTTAAGGCTCCTCATCGCCAGTTTTTTCAGGATCTCCTTTAACATCCCATGCACTAGCCACTTGACTTTCTTAGTGATTTTCTAGTGTACTTGCTCCAGTACATCCACATTTTCCTTGTGCTGAGGAGCCAAAATCTGGGCACAACACTCCAGATGTGATCTCATCCATGCTGAGAGGAATGGGAGGTTCACTACCCTTGAGCTCTTGCTAATTTCTTTCAAGTTTGTAATACAAAAGTACAGCTTTGAATATGTGATCCAGAAAATGTCCAGAGTGATATGTGATCCAGAGAGCATCCAGAGTGATCTTGATGTAATGCTAAGTGTGAAAAGAGAGCAGAAATGTTTTAGTCTTACCAAGATAGAAGATTCTTAATCAGAAATAACTTTCTTCTCCACAAATATATTCCATGAGGCATGAGACCTAACTGGATGGTTTTTTTTACACATCTCCTGATTTCTTAACCATGAATTATGGACTTCATACAGGACTGTCCAACAAAAGTTGCAGTCTATTTCATGTGTGAAATCAGTTAATTTTAAGGAACCCTTTTGACCATAAATTAACTTTTTGGCTTCCACCTGCTACCAGTTCCTTCAGGCATAAACTGTGCTTGATTCCTGTGCGTAACTGTACCATTAACAACATTCAGAAAAATAACTATAAGAACAAATATGACTAGTTTTAGCATTATTTGCAACAGAAAACAATTTGTGTGCCATGAAATTACAGCTTGATATGTCCGTGAGAAGGGCAGTGTGCGGGATTCTTCAAAGCAGTTGATAAACGTGAAGCTGTTCCCAGCACAAGCTCACAAGGACAACCAATTTTTTTCCTCTGGACAAACTCTTCATTGATCATAGGTGTAACTTCAGACAGGAAAGAAACAGAATCTCTCTCTCTCCTTCACCACAAAGACATTAAGTGAGACAAGGTAGGAAAGGCTCTGCTTCACTAAGAGACCTGTGTAACTAAAGCAGCACAGTGAAGAGATTAGTACCAAGTGAGCTCTTGTGCTAAACTATACAGATGTCAATGAGACATAAGACTTACTCCAGGCACATCCTCTTAGGAGTTTTTCTGGGTACAATCTCCATGAAGTGCCATGTCCACCCACCCACCAGAACAAACTGGTCACATTCCCATTTGGCTAAGTAGCCTGAAAATATCTACAATGAGCCAAGGATATGCTCCTAGGGATTTGTATTCACTGAGCAATGTACAGCTTTGTGTTATTGTTCTTTCTGCTGACCCCTTTTTCAGATACTTAATTGCTTCCTGGTGTTTTTGTAAGCATTTGTTTTGTTTTATCATATTGTTACACTATCCATAAAAGATAAAGCAATTCTCTAGACATCTCTAGCAGTCATCTCAACAAATGCTGTCCTCTTTCTTACTGCTGATTTAAGACAGGACTCATTCCAAGACAGATCAGGGCTGCACAATGCACATGATGCACAAGCGATTCAAGTGGAGAGAATAAGCCCAGGACAAGATTGGAACAGTTTCCAGACTTTCTTACTTAAGAAAGGAACTCCAGTTAGATTTCAGTGGCATTTCCAGGTTGTGATTTAGTGAATTGAGTGAATAATGTACTCAGGGTAGCAGGTTGCACTTTCACCTTTGTTCTCTGCTCTATAGAAGCTTGACCTCCATAGCTGTCAGTCACTTATCTTTTCCTGTTCATGTCCTCACTTCTTCAAAGTAATAACCGCAGGTCTTTTGAGCATGTGGTCACACAGCTCCATTTAGGAATTCTCAAAAGTAAACATATTGTAAAAATTTTCTTCCATGTTCTGTTAAAAATCCAAGAGTTTTTTTGTTGATGTTTTTACAGTATTCTTAATGGTACAAATATGTCTATGGTAAGAAAAAAATGGACAGAAGTATATTCATGAGGCAGCAAAGTAAGTTGTGAAGGAAAGGCTGCATGCCTTCCCATCCCCCAACCAGGACAATAAACATAAATCTCCATCAATATAGGGTATTAAACACAGTGATATGAACTGGAAAGGCAATCATGTTTTGTTATTATATAGGAAGTCTCAACAATGACAGCTACTGGTGGTATCTCCCACAGGACTGCAATAGAGGTCAGAAAGGACATCAGCCATGTCATCTATACAAAGGGAAACAGATTTTGCTGTAGTCAACCCCTTTGTTATCTCCCAGCCCTCATTCTTGCTCTCAGGCAGAGTGCAGACAGGAGGTCATTTGTGATCCTCTGCACATCTCTGCCCTGGGTATGAACACTCAAACCCATTGAAATCATGTGTTCTGTCAAAACAGCAGATGTGCTAGGTTACACTGAGGTCCCAACTAGCCCCACGCCCTGTCTCCAGCAGCGACATGGCAGATGCCTATGAAATAGTTAAAAGTCAGAGCAATCATCATCACATCTTCCCAGAATACTCTTCTAGTGCTCCACAATCTGTAACACAGGAAGCCCCAGAGCCAAAGGTACTGTCTTTCTAATCAGTTTGAGTATGTTCTTCCATGAATTTATCCATGCAACCTATTAAAACACTTAGCATTTATGTAAATGTTTATCATCTTCAACAGCCTTTGGCAATGCATTATACACCCTAACTTCATGTTGTGCAACTATAATCACCTCCTTGTATTTGTTTTCGATGTGTTAGATTTAAGTGTTATTTGATAATCTCCATTCATGTGCAGGGAAAAAGTAGAAGCACCACCTCTAAGACCACTGCCACTCAACTAACCAGCCACCCAAGGAAAGGAATGCTTTCAGCACTGGTGGGTTCTTAAAGCACATGGGCCAGGAAATGTCTACAGTGAAGCTATATAGCTGTCCTGGCTTATCCTAGCTTGCCGCAGGTAAAAAGCGTGAGTAACTGGGAGCATTCGGCAGCAGTCACATGACCTGAGAGAAGCAATCCCAGCCTCTGCCAGTCTCCGTCGGAGTCACTGCTGCCGTCTTCTTCCGTGCTGGTGTTAGCAAGACCATGCAGGTGGGTTAATTACAGCAGTAGAAGTGAAGAGACGAGGAAAGGTTCTTTGCTGCTTAAGTCCAGCTGATTTTAATACTGGAGTTGCAGGCAGAAGCGGACAAAAACAAGGGACAGCCAGCTGCTGCAGGCTGTTATATCAGGAAAGGGCGGGGAAGGGAGTTGGGAGAGAACCAATAGCTGTGGAGGATTGGAATGACTGACAGTGGTATTGGCCAGTCACACGGCTGTTTGCACACAGCAGAATGACCAATGGGAGACTGCCTTCTCAGGCAGGGACCGCCTCCTCACTGAGCAGGGAGAAGCCCCGGGGCTTCAGTGTGGGGTGCCTGGGGTGTGGCATCAGCAGCTGCTTTGGCAGAGGGGGGCAGGGGCCTCCCCTGCCAGTCCACCAGTTCCAGGGCCAGTTCCCATGCCGTGCCAGCCCCCAAGCTCGTGTGTGTCCCCCTTGGCATGCAGGCTGCTCCTGGCACACAGGCCGGGGTGCCCAGAGGCATTGCAACGCTAGCTCTTCAAAGAGCAAATGGAATTACATACGGTCACCTAAGGTGTAACTTTATTGTTAACAATTGAAAGGTTTATCAAATCAATTCTGTTACTACAAAATATTGGAGCTACTGGAAAGTAAGGTTTCATCAACTTTTATACTTCTTTGTACTGAAGTCCAAGTTTTTGAGTGGTTTTTTTTTTTCCAGAACCTGACGGTACTCAGCTGGGAATTTCTTTTTGGGTGGTGGTGTTGGTGTTGTTGTTGTTGTTATTCTGATTCCCAACCCACCCCACCCCCTTCTTTATAAAATCCTAGGTCTTACGCAGGACTAACATCTATCCAGTCTGAGGTTTTATTCTGTCCATCATGAACAGACAACCCTCACTTAGCCACCTCCATTTTATGGTCTTCAGAACAGTCTCGGTCCACTTTATGTTACTTCAGATAGAGGTAACATGATCTTTGTCACAAGGTCAATTTTTCAACCATCCCTTGCTTTCCAGCTTATTTGGCAAGTGGTTTATGAGACATACAATATCTCTACAACATTACCTTTAAATGCTTCTCTAAAATGCACTTGCAATATGATATGTTTCAAAATGTTCTACCTACATGTCTCCACATTCACTGATGATTCTATGGACCTTTGCCATCTCTTTTGTGGGCCAAGGAGTTTTCATCTCTTCAACCAGCGTTTGTACAAAAGAGTTCTGTATCTACCACACTTCTTTTTTTTCTCTGCTTAGAGAAACTTTTTTCCAGATTTACTGTATCTTTTAGTTGGATTGAGGGGGCTAGATCCCATAACATGATGAAGATGACACCAAATCCTGGATTTTTGCAACCACATAACACCTTTTTCTGTTTCATTTTTGTTTGTTAATTTTCTGTGTATTTTTTTACCTTTTTTACTTTTTTTTACTTTTTTTACTTTTACTCAATTACTGAGTATATGGGGTTTCCATATACTTAACCATCCTAGTCACAAAAATTTCATCCTTGAGTCTTTCTCAGAGCATCATCATATTTGCAAAGCTGGGATCCACCTATCCCCCATGTTTGTGTCTAAATGGAATGTCATTTGCCTTTCTATCACCTGGGCATTCAGGAAGGCAAGGACATTTTTCAATATTTCAGTCAACTCTCAAGTTTGAATAACAGAACTGTCATCAACCTCTGTCACCTCATTGAACAAATCTCTTACCAGACCATTTACAAATGTGGGATATCACAGGCTGCAGCATGTAGGTGCCTGTGGGTTTATTTTGGTAATTTAGTAAATTGTGAGAAATGAACGTTTATTCCTACTTTGTTTCCTATCTTTTCATGAGTTATTTATCTAATGACTCTATCCTTTCACATCCTTGTGTTGTTAGCAGTCTTCAGTGAGAAATTTACTTGAATGCCTTTTGCAATTGTCAGTAGACTATGACAATTAGACTTGTCCGTGGCAAGTTTCTGTTTTCTCTTATCAGACCACAGCAGGTACATGATCTGTAACATGTTTTCTTGGTCAGCTACAGACATTATGCAAAATGGTTCACATACAAGTTCAAACACTGTTTACTGAGAAAAAAATACTCCCTGCCAAAACCATGAGTAGTATATTTTCTATTGTCCAAATGTTAATTATAAGTTCTCTTTGAATTCTAGACTTAATGTTTAGCTTGTTTGGTGATATCCAGCCTCATCAGGTAGGATATCACATTAGATAATCACATTAGCCCTTTCTATAATGATCATAAGAGTCCTAAAAGCTATTGGCAAAGCTGATGTGTCATATGAAACAAATAAAAATCACTCTTGATGAACATTCTCTGATGTTAGCAAAAAAGAACAGCTCCTTAGTGACCCCTCTTGATGCTTTTTCTAGTCACCTTTGTGAGGTTCCACTCTAAGAGTACTTGAAAGGAGTAATGAATACACACAAGGGAGAGCAAGGATTGAAAACATGCTTGAGCAGGCTCCAAAATTATAAAGAAGAGCCATTACTCCCCTGCAACCTGCCTCCTGGTGGCTGACCTTTGACAGAAGACTATAATGCAAGATTGATTAAAAAATTGTTACGGAAAGGAGTAGCAACAAGAGGCACTATAGAGAGGTGCTTGCAAGTTCTGAGAAGAAACCCAACCAAAATTACCATATAAAAAACAGAGGGATATTTGGCACCTGAGCTGGCCAGCAATGTGCTGAAAGTTGGATGAAGAATGGTAAGTCTAAAGACGACGTTTAAGAAAGATTCAATTTTTTTGTTTGTTTGTTTTTTATTTCTGTGCATGGAAGAGAACTCAATTAAAATAATGATTCTGAAGGGAACAGAAGGGGGGAAGGAGGAAACCACGCAAATTAATTTTTGGGAATGAAAAATGTCTGCACTGAAATATGACTATAATACATGCCTTGTGATTAGCTAATTTCCACTAGAATCAAAGAATCACAGAATGGTTTGGGTTGGAAGGGACCTTAAAGTTCATCTAGTTCTAACCCCTCTGTCATGGGCAGGGAATCTTCCACTAGACCAGGGTGCTCAGAGCCCCATCCAGCCTGGCTTTGAACACTGCTGGGGATGAGGCATCCACAACTTCTTTGAGAAGCTCTCATGGTTGTAAATTAACACAACCTAAAAAGCAGTTGGTATTTTATCTATACCAATATCAAACAAAAAACCCCTATCCAATTATGATCATTAATATGAATCAATACTTGCAGTCTATTCATTCTTGTATTGCAGAAAATTTCTCATGATCCTGTGATTCTACAAAATTTGACATTTAGAAATCAGGAAGGCAGACTGACATATCTGTCTGCTGCATGGTTTTTTCTTCTATGTTTCTGGTTTCAGGCGTGCACAGAGACGTAGAACTGCAAAATGTCACACTGGAGAGCACTTCAGCTCTAATTTGCAGTCTTATCTTTGTTTATTTGTTCATATTCCAGGAAGCCTGATACATCCATAAAACTTCCAATGCTTGTATACTCTTGTAAGTCAGAGAGATAATATGGAAATGCTTTTATGCTGAGTACTTCTGTCCTATTCCCAAATCTGTTATGCCAAATCTGTGTTTTCAATTGACACCAATGAATGGACTAGATCCTTTGTGGATATGAATCAATATAGCTTCATTGATTTCATTTTACTTGAGTAATTCATGACAGCAGAGAATCTGGTTCAAGACTTTAATTGGCTCTAAACAGCAAGGGAAAATGAAATACCAAAATAAATAAAAAAAACAGGTATATTCAGTCGTTATCTAATACGGTAAACTTTCACCAGCAGATCTCTGCACCACCCAATTCAATGCCTTTTTGATGTTGCATTTCAGTCAATTAGAGAATGCAAATATGCAATACCCAGATAGTTAAAGTTCCAAAGACTGAGGGAAGAGAAAGGAAAAGAGAGAATTGTCTGTCCTATAAATGTTACTTCTGTGAGTAATTGACTTGAATTTCCTAATCCTCTCTTATACTCACACACAGAGAAGTCAAACGCTGCCTTTTAATAAGATTCCTTATGACACCACTCTTCATGGCCATGAAATATTTAAGTTCAAATGAGCAATGTTTGCTTTGTTTGTGCTTGTTATTCCACACTCCTTAGTGGAGAGTGGGATGGAGTCCCAGTTACTGAGGTGCTGTGCTTTGCAGCTCAAGGTAAGATTAAAATCCAGCTGACCCAGGCATTGAACAAAATACAATGAGAGACTTTAGGGACTGTGGAGCAAAACACACAAGAAAAGAAAGAGCAGTGCCCATCTCTACAAAATCCATAAACCCTCAGAGGTTGCAAGCCAAGCTCAAAGCCCTCATTGAAGACTCCTTTGCACCATGATTTGGCTAGTATGACGAGGAAAGTCTCCAGTAGAGCTAAGAGCAACACCTCAAGTCAAAAGCCTTCTCTCCAGTTAGACTTTAAAAGGAGAAGCAGTGCAAGGGGGTATAGACATGAAGATAACAGTTGGAGACTCCAATTTTTCATTTTATGGGTATGGATTAAAGAGGATGACTGAGGACTGCAATTCCCTATGCATACACAGTCCTGCAGCTAGTAAAGAATATGGTTATACAAACCCAACATTTGACACATTTTGGCCATGTGACAGCCCTTGTTCTCCATCTATGCTGGGGCCATGTAAGGATTTTTGTATGCTCTTTTCAAAACAACTATTTTGCAATTCTGATCTTTCCAAATGCAGCATATGGCATCTTCCCAGGAGCTCAGGGCCCTATCAGATATTTATTTTAGGGATTTCACTAGAAAAACACAGATGTGGAAGAGTCATCCAGGCAAAACATTTATTTTTTTCCAAGAAGATGCTTCTCCTGTAAGCCAGACAAAGCTATTAAAGTTTGAAAACATTTTGTAGTCAGGTGTCATCACCAGCAGGTTCATCTTTTGGTTAACACAACCTCCAAACCCCTCTGTGCATAAGATGAAAACCCATTTAATAAGAGTCACAAGCCCCACAATTAATCATAACATTTATTCAAGACAATTCAGACAGATTGTTTTATAGAGAGCAAAAATAAAAAACTTCCCCAACCTATAAATTTCTGAAATTTACTCCTTGTTAACAGGACTCTGGACAAAGATGTGATGTGTTATGATGAACACAGCAAAGGGGAAATTATCAGTACTGACATTTACTCACAGACACCTCAGTGGGCCAAATTTTATGTTGCTGTAAATTAGCTTTAATATATTTAACTAATTTTACTTGGCTTTATGTGAGTTTTTCTCCATCTGATTTTGGTGAATGGAGTTAAACCTGGTTTAAAACTGAGACAGAGCAACTGGCAGCTTCTTCTACTTTTTCTTCCCTCTCGCCAGCTTCCTTCCAAGACAGCTGTTCCTGGGTTGCTAACTGGTAGCTGCACTGCTTGGTCAATAAAGCCAACTGTGCATGAGCTGGTGGTTGATCTGACCCTATGTTCTCAGGATTTGGCAATAGCAGGATTTTTCTAAGCCTATGCTTATAGCCAGGCATGACATGACCATGCTTTACTCTCTTCAACCAACTTCTCTTCAGGAGGCAACAATTCAGAAAATGTGAAGTGCTGTACTGATACTTAAGTATTTCAACTGTGTTATTCTGACTTCTATTCAGGTCTGTGCTTCCTTCAGAACTGTAGACAAATCTTGCATACTAATGCTGAAATTTCATAAATTTTATCTTAAAGAACACCAGATATGCCTGAGTGCCTACAGGATAGGTTAGGAATTTGTTTACTTGATTTATTTCAGTGTCTCTTTGTCTATCTTGTCTGGACAGTACCTAGGATTGCTATCTTATAGAGTGCATTTTAATAACATGATGGCAAAGTTTCTGGTCCTCAGCTATAACATTCCATTGCATAACGAGAAAGGAGTATACAACATATATAAATGGTTTCATTTGAAGGAGAAGTCTTTTTGGAAATAATTACTCTCTGTGGAAGGCAGCAAAGATGGCACTGTTTCAGATGTCAGAATCTGAGGTTACCCTGCTGATTTAATGGACCATACTAAGTTTATGTTTGTCCATTGAAAGGTGGAAGCATAAACTGGAAGGGAACTTCTAAATTATTATGCCCAGTCCTCTGCAACTGCAGGTACCATGGGTAGCACCTGGACCAGCATCAAAGGGACCTTAGAGAAGATATACTGGAAGTCTTTAAAATATCACAGCTGTTCTTATTCAAACCATGCTATTCTTCTAATTAAAATTTCACCATAAAGTGGCTTATAATGGGTTAATAAATGATGCTAGGAGCTTTAAATAAATTATTAAGGAATGGATGTACATTTTTTGCAGTCTATTGGCTTGGTTGATTAGGTCTTATAACATTCAGTATTGTCATCTATTGATGTGCTTATAACAAAGACACAGCCAAAATCTATAAAGGATTTATAGTCAAACAGTCATTTATTAACCCTTTACATACATTTTATTAATAGAATCTTAATATCAAGTCAAGTTAACAGCCCATAACATTTTTGGGAGAGATTTATATCAATCAAATGTTACAGAATACATCAGAAATAGTCTTCTCTTACATTGCATAGAACTACTTCTGAAGGAATATTGAGATTCCTTTTATATTTCTAACTTTTTAAAATATTGGGGGATTAAGGAAGGAACTGATCTCCATAACAATATGTAATAAAAATCCATTATGACGCTCTCTGTGTTATTTTCAGGAAAGTGAAAACCCCAATTTTAAATTTTAATCTTCCGTTTACATCAATGAAACTCTCAGAAGCAAGCTACATGCTTTAAGGATTTGTATACTGAAATGAAAGAAAAGTGAAGACCTATAGACCCTCTCTGGATCATATTTAAGGGTCTTCAGTCTAAACTGATGAGCTTCACAAAGCACTTTTGAGAATCAAGTACTGTTGAAAATAGCATCATACACAGAAGGATTAGAACTTGTGGTTGTTGAATAAAATCCGTATTTCTGTAAGAAATTCTCCTTACCACAGAATTAAAGAATGGTGGAGGTGGAAGGGGCCCTCTGAAGATCTAGTCCAAACCCCTGCCCAAAGCAAGGCCAGCAGAAGCAGTTTTCTTGGGGCTGTGCCAAGTTAGGCAGTAGGTATTTCCAAGGATGGACACTGTCAAATTTCCTTGTGCAAAATATTTCAGTGCTCAGTCACTCTCAAAAACTTTTCTCTCACATTTGAATTTCTGTGCTTCAGGTTGTGCCCACTGCCTCTTGTCCTCTCACTCAACACCCCTGAAAAGAACCTGGCTCTGTCCTCTTTGCACCCTGCCTTCAGGTATTTATAGGCATTGATAAGGTCCCTCTGAGTCTTCTCCAGGCTAAAAATTCTCAGCTGTCTTAGACACTTCTTATGTGGCAGATGCCCCAAACCCTTAATTACTTTAGTGTCCCTTTGCTGGACACACATATCCGAGTCTGTCTACAGTGGGCAGTCCAGCACTGGACACAGCACTCCAGATGTGCCTCAAAAGCACTGAGCAGAGGGGAAAGATCACCTCCCTCATCCTTCTGGCAATGCTTTTATTTTTCTGCAGGTGATCACAGCTGTTATCACAGCTTTAACCACTGCCTTTATGCCAAGGATGAGCAGGTTTACCTGTCTAGACTCTATTTACCTTAATCCCCTCTGCCCTCTCTGCTTTCTACTGCTGCTTTCTTCTGTGTATTTCAGGATCTACAGTGCAAAGAGGGCCAAAGCTAAAGTCTTCTTCCTGACACCAGATCTCCCTGATCTTCTCTCTCTCAGTCAGGTGTGCTGTGCTTCCCACTTCCTGCATGGATCTTACCCAATTTTATGCCCCGTCAATGACCATCCATGCTGCTCACATTTCAACCCTAACACCACTGCCCCTGGAGATGGACCAGGCACTTCCTCCCATGGCAGAGCTGAGCAGCTGGGTTTGAGACCTTTGCCTCTAGAGAAGGAGGAATGCATGCCAGTTCCAAGGTAGAAAATTTTCAGTATAAATAGATGATATTGAGGTAGTTTCTTTCTCCGTGGCATGGGCCTTTCTTTGATACAAGAACTTGTTTCCACAGAAATCAATAGCTATAATATAACTGTCCTCCATTTCAAAGAATTGCACAAGTGTAACTATAGACAATCTGTCTAAGTTTCCCATTCTTTTTGTCCCTTGAGTCTAGCTATGAACTAAGAATTGGAACCAAGAAGTTACTGATTTATCTTTTTTTTTTTCCTAAGTGTTTACCAGGCTGAATACATTTGACAGGAGACTGCTAAGGAATGTTTTCAATGATGTTTCCAAAAAGCGTTCTAAAGCCTGCTGGTGCAGTAATTACTAAATAAGAAGGATGAGAGAAGGATTTTTAATTTACCTTGGAACTGATGTTATGGCCACCAAGTATTAACGCTATTGATTCTGATTGCCATGGCATTCAGCCCGAATCAAACATACACAAATCAGGTCTTCTTGTACTGCACCCTTTGAAAAGCAACCATGCAAGCATAGAGGCTGAGCGTCAGAGATGGAAAGAGAACAGGTGATCTTGAAGAGGATCTTGGTCATTAACTAGTGCGCAAAAAAGAACAGCAATCAATGGCTAAGCAAGGATAAATTAATCACAAATTTATCTCAGTCTATCCATTCTTTCCCCCTTATAACTTGTCATGCAGATACAGCTGAGCGGAAGCCACCAAGTCAACACGTTCATTCCCAGCACCACACACTGCTTTGCATCAATGAAATATGAACCAGTAAGAGGGTCAGTATGAGGACCCAGCTGAGCTGAACTGAAGCCTGCAGTCTTCTGATTACTATCTTAGGTTTGCAATGATTTCACAATCTGAACTAAACTTTTTGAACTTGAGCCACCATTCATCATGCTGGTCAGGCCAGATGCCATATCTGAAAGGGAACCAAGCAAGACACACAGCAGTGGGGAAAATATTGATGTAAATTAAATCATCCAGTAGGCAGGGAGAATGAAGTAGGCGACAAGAGTCATGCTGCATCTGCCTGGAATTTTGTTTTGCCTGGTTCCCCAGTTGAGGACAGGATTTTAACCAATGCTAAATGAGTTCTGAAGATCTCAGGTGGTTTTTTAGTTGCCTTTTTATCCAGAATTTCTTGTCACCCCATACTTCCTGAAGTCTGTTTTTAATTCATCACCAATACATGCCACTATTTAACTAGTTCCAATGAAAAATGTGCAAAACCAAACTGCAAGGGTGAGAGGTGGTAACATACAGAACAACTTGAACAATAAACACTGCACAGGTCCAAGCACAGTCTGTCTCTTTTGTTTGACACACACTCACACACGTGAATGACTAAAGAGTCAAACCACTATATGAGTCTTCAGGCTTTTGGTTGTTCAGCATGCCAGGTCAGTGTTATTGAATGGTAACTATTAATTTAGCATGACTTTCTGAATATGTCCAAAATTAGTTGACCAAGTAACATAGTATTTGCCAAAAAAGTTGTTTTTCACAAGACACAGAACACAACTATTTTGGGCAATATCCAGTTTGCCCAATGACTGCTCTGCAATAGTTTTTCATGCAGCATGCAGCAGAAAACCCTGATCTGAGCTTTGAAAACACACAGGACTGAGTGTGCTAAAGTACTAACCACAGAGCAAAAATAAGCACTAAATTCTGCCTGCATCTAGCCTATACTGTGTGGTGTGACCACCTCATCATTCTTTCTCTGTGTCAACCTGACTTCCTACTGCACTGTTATTGATGATATGGGGTAAAGATCTCCCTTTTTCATGCATATTGAATTAAAAGCAGCTTAAAAGTAGCAATCCTAAGCCAGGATGCAAGTTCCTCTTCTTTTCCCTGATGTGCCTGTGCCAACAGTAATGCCAAGTGAGAGCAATGATAACCCTGGTAAAACATCAGTGAGATGTTTGCACCATGCTGACAACTTTAATAATAGCCAAACACTTCATAGATTGTCACAGTAAGAAAAGGGCAGACAGTTTTTCAGATTTTGCTTTGTCCCAGTGCTGCCAGCTAGATGCAATGTGACAGCAGTTCAGACACATACACGCAGGGCTAGGTAGCTGCAGGTAGATAGAAAGCAGATATTCTGCAGGAGAAAGTATGCAAATGTATGCTGAGAGTAGAAAGGATTTAATTGTAACAAGCTCAAAACTCTATATACCTCTGTCAGCAAATCAGTTTCCTCTAGGAGTTCTTCCTCTCTCTTCTCCTGGGTTTTATACTTGCTAATCAAACAAATTATTAGAAAATAATGAACTGTCAGAAAACTAAATAGCAGGACAACCCTATATCCAACTTACATTTTATTATGAGTTACATTTTATTATGCATCTTCCCATGTAATCACCCCCTCCTCACCATCACCCTGCCAGCTTCTGTGTCCAATGAGAATGTCTGATGGGAAGCATTGCCAATTTATCATGGGATTTACTAGCTGCAGAGAGGCTACAGTTAGAGCCAGCCATGCCAGATTATAATTTTAATAATTGCAATCAGTGTGATTTGTCAGGCTAGTGCAGATCTTGCACTGTGGAAGGTTTCCCCACGCTGGTTATTCCCACTCAACCCCCACCCAAGCAGTGGAAATATACACTGGAGAAAGAGAATGGTTTGTGTCCCATTCTGTTGTCACCAGCCACATAAATTAAAGCAATATCCCCAAGCTACTCTATGGTATTTATTTGAGGGCCAGAGAGGAATTCTATTTTGAGAGAACATTAGAATGTAAATGGAGGTGAAAGTCTCTATTTCTCCCTTTCTCTTTTGCAGAACAAGTCACAGACATTGTTCAGTGCTTCAAAGCTAACAATAAAAGACCGTCGTCTTATTCAAGTTGCAACGTTCAGTGCTTTTGTTCTCCAAATCTATTTTACCACGTGGAAAGGCTTTCTGAGGAGTTAATATACACTGTACAAGAATTGTCTCCATATAAAAGAATTGCTGCATTCTAAAAATAGTGGCAGCTCTGTGATACGTATCTGAGATTTTCTCTGATGTTGGGATAAAAGTTTGCAACTACTGAAGTAAAAATCTGTTACCAGTATGAATGGCACTAGCCTTTAAGCAAGACCATTATATGCTAGATGAATGTGAGCAAGGCCCACAGCAGGTAAATAGGTCATGCCTGGCTTTTTCTTAGATGTAGTATGGTAAAGTGTAGTATATGGTAGCATAGCATAGTGTAGTGTCGTGTGGTACGGCACAGCATGGCATGGCACAGTATGGCATGGCATACTTTAATGCAGCCATATCCTCCTAGAAACTATGCTATCACACATGGAGGACAGGGAGGTGATTCGAGACATTCTGCATGGCTTTACCAAGGGCAAGTCCTGCCTGACCAACCCGATGGCCTTCTACACTGGAGTGACTACAGCAGAGAATAAGGAAAGGGCTACAGATGTCGTCTCCCTGGACTTCTGTAAAAACTTTGACACAGTCCCCCACAACATCCCTCATTCTAAACTGGAGAGAGGTGGATTTGATGAGTGAACTGTTCAGTGGGTAAGTATTTGGCTGGACCATTTCATCCAGAGGGTAGTGGTCAGCAGGTCAGAGTCCTAATGGACATCAGTGATGAGCAGTGTCCCTCAGGCGGTCTGTATTGGTTATTTAATGTCTTCTTCAGTGGCATAGATGAAGGGATTGACTGCACTCTCAGAAAATTTGCAGATGACACCTGGCTGAATGGTACAGTTGACACTCCTGAAAGATGGGATGCCATCCAGACAGACCTGGAAAAGCTCAAGGAGTGGGCCCATGGCAATCTCATGAGGTTTAATAAGAACAAGTGCAGGGTGCTGCACCTGAGTGGGGGCAACCCTTGGTATCAACACAGGCTGGGGGATGGAGAGATGGAGAGCAGCCCTGCCAGGAAGGACTTGGGAGTGCTGGTGGATGAGAGGCTGGACATGATCCAGCAATGTGCACTCACAGCCCAGAAAGCCAAATGTGTCCTGGGCTGCATCCAAAGCAGCAAAGGCAGCAGAGCAAGGGAGGGGATTCTGCCCCTCTACTCTGCTCTGGTGAGACCCCACCCAGAGTGCTGCATCCGGCTCTGGGGCCCTGGCACAGGAATGATATCGACCGATAGGGGCAGATCCAGATGAGGGCCACCAAGATGATTAGAGGGATGGAGGGATGGTCTCCTGTGAGACCAGGTTAAGAGCATTAGGATTGTTCATCCTGGAGAAGAAGAGGCTCCTGGGTGACCTAATCACAGCCTTCTAGTACCCAAAGGGGGCCTACAGGAAAGATGTAGAGACTATTTACAAGGGCATGAGGACTCAGGGGAATGGTTTCAAGTTGAAAGAGGCTATGTTTAGATTTGATATCAGGAAGAAATTCTTTATCATGAGAGTGCAGAGGCACTTGAATAGGTTGCCCAGAGAAGTTATGGCTGTCCAATACCTGGGAGTGTTCAATTCCAGGTTGGGTGAAGCTCTGAGCAACCTGGTCTAGTGGAAGGTGTTCCTGCCCATGGCAGGGGAATTGGAACAGGATGATCTTTAATGTCCCTTCTAACCCAAGCCATTCTATGATTCTATTATATAAGTTATAATATTGTAACATAAGTCCATGTCCATATCCATGCGTCTTGTGCATTAAATACCCTCTCATGTCTCAAGAAATCTTGAACTGTTAAAATTTGTTCTTGATAGAAAGACAATTCCTGTATTCTAAAACATCATTATTTATCTAATATGAAGCCTCCTTATAAAATCATGAAGGATATCTAATTTCCATCAAATCCAGAGAATTTTTGTCCCTCAGGCTTTTAAATTGAAAGAAATACAGAGCTCTTATAGCTGCAAAACCCACCAAACTCTGGCAGTGTAAGGGTTTGGGGATAAGAGGAGCCAGATGAAGGATTTTCGTAGTCAAAGACGTCCCCAGAAGGAGGAAGGACATGTACTTAACTCCAAACACTATAACATCTGTTGTCACAGTAATGACATGAAAGAAGGAGACAGACACCTGTTGAGATCAAGGAACAGGTTCATCGGGCCTTGCCCGGCTTTATTATATGTGTGGCTTATAAATCACTGTGGATTGGAGTACACAAAGAGCCTCCCCTCAATCACACTGGTCAAAAGAAATGTCCATCAAACTTCTGTGCCTAGGAGAAAGGAATGTCAATAAAAAGATACTGTTACAATAACATGGCTATGTTTGCAAAGAATGTCTGAGAACCAGTTACAAAAGAATGATAACATCCAGAACTGCAAGATACAGGGCAACAATCAGTGGTTCATGCTGTCGGACATCTCTCATTTATTTGCAAGCTGCCACCCACATCCACAACTGAGCTGTTTTCTGAAGCATGTTCTCTTCATGATGGTGATCTCCCATGTCACAGCTGAGTTAGCTCAGCTTCTTGCGTCCAAAGCCCTGCAGCCAACATGCATCTTGATTTAAAGCCTGGGATTTCGCAGTGCTGCTTAGCCTTGCCCTGTGTACTTCACTGAGAGACAGGGAGTTTGTTTACTTCCTGCAGGCTGATTAGGCTTTGTGTCGATTCAATGTCAAGCAGTTTATTCTCCTCACAAGTTGCAATACATAACCAAACTGTCCTGGACATAAACCCACATATGCCCTGGTGGGATTTCACACATGCACAGCAGTTTTATTTATGTGCTTTTTAAGGTCGGATCAAGCCCTTAGCTTAAGCAATAGGTTTTGAATAATATTCTTGATAGTAATACGAATTTTTGATGTGTCTTCAGTGGACATATGCTTAAGCTAAAAGGTTGGTCTAATTTGGATCAGATTAAGGTCCTTTATGTATTTGGAAATCTTACAGAACTCCTTCCTTGCCAAGTAGTTTTCAATAGACCTTACATAATAAAGGAGCATGTTATAAAAAATTTTCTATGCTCCCAATTCTGGACATGCCCATAAGCTGGCACAAGAAAAGTGGTGGCTCTGTAGCTGTATGAATCAGTGACTTATATGGAGAACAAGATCAATTATTTAAATCTCTTCAGGAATATATGAAAATTGTTGCTATGAAAGCTAGGGTGACAATATAGATAGCTTTCCTGCAGGAAAAATAAATTAATAGCAATTATAATGAAAGCAGTAAAGAGATATAAAAGAAATTTTCTAGGAAATCTATCTGCCATCTGGAGAAACATGGACAAGCTCATAAGAACTTCATGACGTTCCACAAGTCCAAGTGCAAGTCCCTGTGCATGGTTAATGGTAAGTGCCCTGTATCAACACAGGCTGGGGGATGAATAGATCCAGAGCAGCCCTGCCAAGAAGGACTTGGGGGTGCTGGTGGAAGAGAAGCTCAACATGGCCCAGGAATCTTGCAGCCCAGAAAGCCAGTTGTATCCTGGGCCACATCAAAAGCAGCATGGACAGCAGGTAGAGGGAGAGGATTCTGCCCCTCTGCTCTGTCCTTAGGAGACCCCATCTGAAATGCTGCATCCAGCTCTGGGTCCCCAATACAGAAAGGACATGGATCTGTTGGAAAGAGTCCAGAGGAGACCACAAAGATGATCAGAGGGCTGGAACACCTCTCCTATGAAGACAGGCTGAGATAGGGCAAGGGGTAATGGTTTTGAAATATTTTTTTAACCTTTTTTTTAGTGGTTTGGTTTTTTAATGGTTTTTAAAGAGGGTCTATTTAGATTAAATATAATATTAAAGATAAGTGTTTCACAATTAAGGTTATACAGCAGTGGAACAAGTTACCCACAGAAGTGGCAGATACCCCATCCCTGGAAGTATCCAAGGTCAGATTGGATGGGGCTCTGAGCAACCTGATCTGCTGGAAGATGTCCCTGTGCATCACAGGGGGTTGGACTAAATGGCCCTTAAAGATTCCTTCCATTCCAAAACATTTTATGATTCTATGATTCTATATTCTTGAATATTATAATATAATATAAGACAATATAATATAATATAGATAAGAATTTTTAAAGAAGGACTTGTATATAAGCTGATGAAAATTGGAATGAAGAGAGCAAAACAGGTAGAACTAAGAAGAGATTCCCATGCAGACAAATCACCATGCACTAACAAGCCAGAAACCAAAATGTCAAAAATAAAATAAAGATGTGGTAGCCAGCATGTCATAAGGCAGAAGAGTTAGAGACACATAGTATCTCTTACTAAATCAAATAATGTAAATGAAAAAAAATGGGCAGGCTTCACATTCAAAGTCCTGGTTAGTCAGGGAAAGAAATTTTTAACAGAAAATAACATTCATTTTTCCTCAGCTCTGTCAGCTGGTCTGGTAAAAGCTTGCATTTAAAAATAAAAACAGATGTGATTCTCAAACAAATTACATTTCTTTTATGTCCATCCAAGATGCAGGTTTCAGGAATGTCTGAAACAGCAAATCGTCTAAAAAACTCCTTCCTAAAACTACAGAAAAAAAAAAAACCCAGATCTCTGCTAACCCACCCCTCCTTGTGCCACAGAATGGGGTTATTATGCATAAATCTCTTCATGCAAAAGACTACCCCTTCTCCCATTACTCAATAGAAACAGTTTTAACATAGGATACAAGATAGAATGTACATAAAAAGGTACTACTCCTGACTTACTCAAACCACCTGTCTAAGCCTTTAAATGAATAAAAGGGGGAAAAGAATCAGAAAGAACATAAAAGGAAGAACATTCCATTACATCACCACATGATGCTGTACTCTCAAGTCAGGAGGATATTACAATTCACTTAATGAAACATCTGTAGTGTCACACTGAAGTAGCAAAAGGCAGACACATATTGCAAGTGTGTATGCTTTTCTGCAATTATAAAAAGTACAATCTAGTTTTGGCTTCTTTACTTTCCAGCTAAATGTAAGAAAACAAACACCCACTTCCTTATGTATATTTCTGCCTTGTTCTCAAATATAGAGACAAACACTGCAATCTCATGTTTTTTTTTTTTTTTTTCTGAATGGACTGCTAATTTGCTGTCTTTTTTTTTTTTCCTCCCAGTTTCTTCATGTCACACAGTCCACATGTTTGTGTATAAGATCTGTGTTCTTACATACTACTATTTACCACTTACCATTCCAGGGACCCAGGGACTGACAAATGTAATTTGTGTTCATATTCTTCCTTGTCCTCACTTTTTCCACCAGGAATGGATACTTCATAAGATTCCTTGTTACTCTGCCTGTGCTCTTGGATGCTTACATGCTTTATATATAATTCTCAGGAAAATTAGCAGAAACTACACATTTTCACAATATACCAAGTTTGGAGGTTTATAACAAAACCTTCTTCCCAAGTCCAATGAGCTAAGAATTAAACATGTAGAAATAGCCATTTTCAACTTCATTGGTGTCCTGTTGAGTCAATTTTCTCAGAGATTGCTTGGAAAAATCTTGTCCATCTGTTACATTTTTATCCAGTATAGAAAGTGTTATTTTCAAGTATTATTTTACATTTTCTTTAATAAAGCATAAAGGGTCAAGCAAATTGTAACAAGTCTTCAGACTGCCGTAGGACCACCTGGATAGTAATGAAGAACTGAAAAGTATCAGGGTCACTGCTTTATTTTCTGTTGGTTCGTCTTGGCAATCTTGGCTGATTTCAAGTTTTATATAGTATGCTGATGAAAAAAAATGCAAGGCATGTATGTACATGTATATTTTTGTGGTTTTGTGCTTGTCTCTCTATTTTTATTTACCAATTCAAATCAAAGAACAACAGTGCCACAGCTTGCCAAAATAACTCTGAAAATGAGGAGCCCTGCAAAGAGGTTAACAGGGAAATGAAGCTGTACAATTGCAAGAGTATGTACTGCAGCTGCAAGTTTGTCAACAACAGTGTAAAAGTGAAACAAGCTACTACTTCCCTTGCACAAGCACATCTGTGATGGAGGTTATAGGAAGAGCTTAAGGACAGAGGAAGATATAATAGCAAATCATGACTTACTTTCCTATCTCCAACAGTTGGAACAGCCATTTAATTGGTTCCTAACCTCTGGCAATTATATATTGTGGTGTACTCTGAACAGAGGATAAATAGTATCCTCCTGGAATTATCACAGCTGGGTGAAGCATCAGCAGTGCAATAGCCTAAAAAGGGGTTTAGAAATATACAGTGAGTCCAAACACAGAACAGGAAACTCCAGAACATAGCTGGAGGGTTCCTGTCATCAGAGGACTTATCTGAAGTCATATTAGAAAAGTGAAGTGAAGGAGGCTTTCCTAGGAATCCTGAGAGCATTGTGAGCTTGCTTATGTCCACAAAGGATTATGAAAAAGAAAAAAAAACTGCCCTGAAAGGAAAAAATGTGCAGGCAAAGGGGACAGACTTCTTTTAAGCCTTTAATTCTATCTGCCTCCCTTCAAGTATCCTCTAGGTAAAGAATTATGTCATGGTGGCTTGTTATTTTGTGTTCTAATAACATAAAAGCTTTAGAGATTAGGAATATTTGGTGCTTCTTGGCACACATGTCTTAGAAGTTAGAAGTTATTCCATCTCAAAGGCTTTAGGCAGCCCAACATCAAACACACTGCATCCCCTCCTTTCCATGAGCCATTTAGACAAGACATTGGCTGGATGGGGCATTCAAATAAATACTTCTTTCTAAATGGATATTAAAAGAATTCACAGAGCATGGGATTAAGGGACTTGCAAATAAGAACATTTATTCTAGAAAAAAGTCTTAAGAGCTTATCCACTAATGCAAAGATATATAAATGACCATTTCAGATTATACAAATGGGGTTTGGTTAAAAATACTGCCATGCCACCTACAGTCTATCTATTGTAGACATCTACCTTAAGGTAAGAGAAATACTGGTCTTTAGAAGGCATCTCAGTTGACTTGGGTTTAGACAGCTTCATTTGTTCAGATGAATCCCACCTCACCCAGCTTGCTCATGGGTACAAAAATTGCTGCTCCAGGCAAATAGAAATTTGTTTACCAGAAAGGTTGGGTCTTTTTTTCCTCCAGTGCAAATAATTAAATTAGTTTATTCTCTGAAGTCTGAACTGAAGAAATTGCAGATGATGGTGGTTTCTTCCCTGATTTTGAGAAGATTAGACCACTTCTATTTTAAAATGTGTGTTATAGTGAGAGCTAATAGAGGGTTCATCAAAACTTTCCTCTGAAAATACTGTTGGCTTAAATCAAAACATTTTTTCTTTAGGTTTCCTGTTGAAAATAATATCTTCATCAAGAATGATTCTATGTCAAAATACAAGACAAAAAACCCCAAACATAAAGAAAAATAAGCAATATTCCAAGTGACTCTGAT
This sequence comes from Climacteris rufus, assembly GCA_013398175.1. Classification (NCBI taxonomy): domain Eukaryota; kingdom Metazoa; phylum Chordata; class Aves; order Passeriformes; family Climacteridae; genus Climacteris; species Climacteris rufus. The sequence goes on from VZRZ01002005.1 coordinate 87,470, forward strand.
TCAAAATACAGAGCAAAGATCTGCTCTATGCAGGAATTGTACAGTCCACACTGATACCTTTTGGGTACCATGACACTCTAGTTCTACTTTGGTAAGAAATTTGCAAATATTTGGGGATTTTTTTTAAACCTTCATAAAATTTAAAAAAAAAAAAGATGGAAGAAATGTTTATTGCCTAGCTCTAAATATACCACAGAGAACATTGGATGTGATAAAATTTAATGAACATCAATTAAATTTTGATTGAGGAGTACTTGGAATTAATTGTTTATAAACAATCCAGAAAGAAAAAAGTGTTTATCAAAAATATTGAGAAAATTAATTTATTTAGAAGTTCAAATAAATTTGCAGGCTGCTCATTAACAATTCATGAACATCAAAAAGACTGAATTAATTCTATGAAGGACTTGATATTAGTTGTTATTATCGCCTTACTTCCAACAGAATGCGATTGTTGTAGAACAATTCTGGTCAAGCAGTTCATTCTAACACCCTCAGCTGCAAGCAATCAAAAATTAGTTTTGGACCCAACCCAAAATTCCAACCCAATATAATAAGAAATGCTACTAATCCCTCTGACTTTACCCAGACTCTCAACATTTCACAGAATTCAGATGATCCGTGAGAATGTTATTACAAAATAAAATAAAATTTTAAAATATGATTCCTAGCCACATTCATTTATGTTCCAGGAAAACAATTAGTTATTTTATAATTCTTAAAAATTAATTCAAGCCAAGTTAGTGTCTCTCCATTAGTAGTCAGCAGGAATTTATTGTGGTTTGTTATGAAAATTGTCTCTTGTATGCTCTATTGCTTTTTGGCCTTTTAGTAAAATCCGTTTGATGTTGTAGGAGGAGTAGGAGAATATGAAGTGCTTACAACAGTGAATTCAGAGAAGTTTGAATTCAGCATCATGTTTAGATATACACATGCATTCTTTTAAGCATACACTTTAATTTAGAGTTCTAAAGATACATTGTTGTACTGTATTCTCTCAGAAGCTTGTATAGGGATCAATTAAAGCTATGTAGAACTATATATTGCTTCACTGGGGAGAAACCCCATCATTTGAAATGTTCAGGGCCAGAATGGATGGGGTCTTGAGCAACATGATGTAGTGTGTGGCATCCCTTCCATGGCAGAGAGGTTGGAACCAAGTGATCTTCAAGGTCCTTACCAACCCAAGCCATTCCAAGATTCTATTATTCTGATTTCAAACTCTTCTAAGATGGTCTTGGATCTGCAGTCCAGCACAAACATCCCTTGAAATTCTCGCTCCAGAATTTCAGATGCTCCAAAGTACAGTTCTGCGCAGACCCGTGTCACATCCTTCACCCTGCCCACATACCCAATGATTAGGCCCTTGGGAATCAATGTTTGGCAGAAGGATCTCAGCCCCCTCACTCAAACTTCCTACGTGTCTTCTCCTGAGCTAAAGCCCAGCATTTCACTTTGGTTCCAGACTGAGCAACAACTAATTATAAAATCTTAGCTTCTAGCCCAGTCTTTGTTTCAGAATCATTATTTTCTCCAGCATTTAAATTTAATGGTAGTTGTTTAGTCTGTTCTAACTTTGAGCTATGGGACTCATTATTACAAATCAGAGTTTTCAACCAAAAGCCTATCCCTGCAAGATTTATATTCAGCACCAGTATGTTTCTATTTTGATCACCCTCTCTTTTCCTCTTCCTTTCTCCCTTTTCTTTCCTGTAAACAATCCAGGGGTTTACACTGATTATAATGAAAACACATTTTCACAATGATCTTGCAGTGCCTCTACAGAGAGGAGCTGTTAACAGCTACTACCTCTCCAGAGTTAGAAATAAGTAAAGAAGCTGCTTCTAATCCAGACTGCATTGTCACTGCCCAGCCAATCCATGGAATTACAACACAGGCTGGCTTCCTTTCCTAGGAGATCATATATAACATCCAAACTCAGTGCCTCTGACCTATAGCAAGAATTATAACTAATCAGCTGCATTAACGTGACAGAGTGGTTCTGTACCTGTATCTCAACATAATAATAGTTTCTGTTTACATGTACTGATAGCCATTGCTATTTTTACTCCTTTTGTTTAGGAAAAAAAAAACAACAAGCAAATCAAACACAAAACACCAAAAGCTTTTTGCACAGCTCAGTTTTATAAAAGTATCGGCCCCAAAAGTCAGCAAGTAAGCATAAAAGATCATTTGAATGACTAGGAAAATTAACCAGACCTGCCAACTGAAAAAAAAAAACAAAAAACAAAAACAAAAACCAAAGAGGTGATGATATCCAGCCCTACAAAACAGTCTTTTAAGAGATAATATCTGTATTACATAAAAAATGAATCATCAAGCTATTCAGACTTTACTCTGGACAAGAGTTTGATGACTAAACAAACAGATGCATCAGAAGTTTTCTTCATGGTTGATTCTTGCCTGTTATATGGCATGATAAGATGATCCTGCCAGTAGGTTCCCTCCTACATCACTTGAAATGGAGCTTGTTTATTCAGAGTAGGAGAGCAGAAGTCACTCAGTAGGATCTGACAAATGCTGCATGCATTCCACCTCTACTGAATGTTTAGGATGACATGCTACAATCACATGCATTAAATCTGGGTGTCAAAGCAAAAGATAACATTTTTGCATGTGCTGTACATGCTTAGCTTTCCTTGATTTTTTTTAATTGAAGATCAGTGAAAATCAGTTCATTTATTACAGGTGTTAAATATTAACAGTGGGCATTTAATATTAGCAGCCATTATTAAAAGAAGGAACTTTAATATCTGTCAGACCCTCCGGCTAAAGAATGTCTAAAGTACCTAGCAAAGTCATAGAAAGTTACCAGTCTTCCAGCAGGCATTTATCATCCTCATTAGATGAGCCTCCCCGAAGCCAGATGGTCCTTTCCAGAATGCAAAACACAAAAAGAACAATCAAAGTAACTGACTGCACCCAGTAAACAACCAAGCTACATTTCATAGCCCATGTGTGTGCAAATTTCTTCTGTCAGCAAGAGAGATTGGTCTTCCTGCAACCTTGTGCCTTTTAAACTAAATAGAATATCCTTGATCATATATCTCCGTAGTGAATGTGGTGTATTGCAACTGTACCTCCTGCAGAGACACACACACACAGAAGCATCCAGAACTGAGACTGGTTTTAGTTAGCTGTTTCTAAAACCAAAAGAACATGGCCCTGCTATACCTCGGAGATACCAGAGATGAGCAATTTCCCCCCTGCAAAGAGCCACAAAGGTCAGTTCTGCAGTTAGTTATAGAAGTGGTGGGAAATTGCATCAGCTCTTACACCTGCCTTTCTCCAGTTTTTCATTCCGGATTGACTGTCCTGTGCTGGTTAGTTTATAGTCAATATTTACTTTTTATTCTCACTGTCCCATTGCATCTATCTATTGATAATTACAGAGAAATCTACAGTAGCAAAGGCAAATCAAAGGGCTTCCAGACAATAATACAGGAACACATACAGAAGACCTTATTCTCTCATGAAGGCCCAAGTGGAAGCCACTACCCTATGCTAAGCTTTCTAATTCTGCATATGGCATTCCTTGATATTTTTAATCTTTTACTAACTTCACTAGGCCCTTAATTTCAGTTTCCTTGAAGTCCTCTTTGCACCATCTGAAGTTAAATTACCTTTCCTCAAACAAAAAGAGATGTCAGAAACATATCTTCTAATTTATACACAGGCTCTAGTAATGTCCCATAAGTTAAAGCCAATTACTCACACCTCTGTTTCATTTTAGGGATGAAATATAGGCTGACATGTAGCACTATGGGGAGTGGGTCTTTTAAACATACAGAAAAGAACAAATTTAGTTAGTTAAAGAAACACGGTATAACAGCCATTTATGACATGAAATACTTTCTTTTCTTTGTTGTATAGTCAGGTATTTCCAGTTTTGGAAATGTCAGCAGTGTAATCCAAAGGTATGGTGCTCATTATCTATGAGATGGAACATAGCAATACTGTATCAAAAAAAATGAAATACAAGCAAGAAAAAGGCCAGCTTTGAAAACATAAATAAAACACTAAATGAAAGTGAAAAAAAATCAATGCAGATTTGTACAAGAAATTGAAAGTTATTACTGAAATGTAGCTGCACTGGAAAGGCCTCTTCACACCCATCTCCTCACTCTATCATTTAGCAACTACAATAAATATTGTTTATCCTACTCAGGGTACATGAAGGGCCATCCTCTTTTTCATTGCATTTTTTTTCTGTTAATGCTCAGAAATTTTCACAAGCAAAGAGATAATGGATTTTTGACTGGGAGAGGTTCTGGAAAAGTAAAAATACACAAGAATCAAAAAGATAAGTTCAGAGTAATGGTTTAGACATGCTTCATACCATTGCATTAAGCAACACTGTGAAAAATTAGAAAACCAGAAGAATCAACAACAAAAAAATTAACATTTCAAGAAACGTATACATTTTCAGCTTTTTCATTTAAAAAAAAACATAACTTTCCAAGAGTTGTAGGGTGAAATGCATGCCAAGAAGGATTGTCATTTAAAAAAACAAAAAAGTGTTTTTTCAAGAGATTTGTTTCTCATAAATAAAATACAAAAGAAAAGCGACTACAGAAAAATTAGGCAATTGATCCAGAGAAAACAAATACAAACATAGCCTGAAAGGAGAAGTCCAAACTGAAGAAAGCTATAAGCATCCTGAAGGTTTTGGAAAAAAAAAATAATATATTAGGAGCCCAGATAAAATATGTGCCATAATTCAAAAAGAAAACAAAGCAATATAATAACCCCACTGCATGGCTCAGTGGGAAAGTTAAGGAGGCTGTCACAGGAAAAAGGTCAACAGTCAAAAAATTGAAAGCTTGCTCGAATAAGGGAACAGGTCAAAAGGAAAACAGGTCATTTGAAGTGTTAGAAGGACTGTTGAGAAAGCACAAGGTGGCTTTTTTTCTTTTTTACTGATGGTCACACATGCATTAAATATTTCAAGGGCAAGTGAGTTAATCCTTAATGACCAAAGTATGAAAAAGAGACTCAGGGGACATATTCCACAGTGGAAAAGCTCAATAAACTCTTTCCATCAGCCTTTACTATGCAGGGGAAATACCTGCACATCTAACTTTTTCTGTAGTAGGTAGGTCAGAGAGGCTTGACAGGATACAGATAAATACATGGGGTATTTTAAACCCTACAGGCAACAAAGACATCACCAAGACTGGCTGGCATTTGCCTGGAAGAACTGAAAAAACTGTGAAATTGCAGAGCCACAGCTGGTACAAGTCAAATACGCCACAGCTAGAATTCCCTATACTAGAGGAATAGTGGGGTTCCAAGTTGATTTGTCCACAGAAAAGGGTCAAGCAAGGTCTTGTAAGCAGACACTGCCAAGTCTGATCTCCAGCCGTAGCATGACAGGAGAGTCTGTAATACAGTGAAAGGTCACATAATCAAGACAGCCTGTTGGGAAAGGGACAGCATAGCACTTGTGAAGGGCATTCTTGCCTTGGTTCAATGGCTGTCTCTCTAGGCTGATACAATGTACATCATTGCTTTGGTTCCCCAGGAAGATTTTGAGAAGGTTGTTTTGGGAAAGACCATCAAAGAAGCAGTGATTAGAGGTTGGAAGAAAAGCCCTTTTATGGATGGGAAACTGTTTAAAGGATAGGAACCAGAAGGTAGGAATCAATGGTGATTTAGCAGAGTGGAGAAAAGAATCAACTAAGGGACCAAAAAGTGATAGGCATCATCAGAAAGGGCTTTGAGACCAAAACATAAAATGCTATGTTACCATTGTATAAAAACTTGGCACACCCACATCTTGATTATTCTTATCTCCACACCTCCAGAAGGACATTGCACAGATAGAGAAGATACAAAGAAGAAAATTATGCTAAGGATGGAGCTGTAGTATCTGGAAAGATTAACAATATCTCTGTTTTATAGTTTGGAGAGAAGACTCAGTAAAAGTCTGATTGAAATCCAAAAAAAATTATGAAGTCAGTAGATTATCAGGATGCAGGATTATTGTTTCATAGATCCCACAATGTTAGAAATATCTGGACTACTTCAGAACTAGCTTCAGAACAGTGAAGCTGGTAGGAGCTTAGTCTAAAACAGTTGAAAGGATTTAGTTTTTCACAGCTAGTAAAGTTGTCCCCTTGGGAAGTTATGGAAAGAGACAGGAGCAACAGATTCAGAAAAAGATTAGGCATAGGTGACAAACCCACAACTATATATGCTACTGGCTGCAGCTGGGCACACTGGGGACATGCAGGGGAAGGCAAAGCATACTGCAGGTGGCAGATGGCCTCATGTTTTCTCGTTGCACAGTCTCACTTTCTGCACTGTCAGAAGCCTGCCCTGTGTGGGTGACTGGTTTAACCCAGCAAGATATTTCATTTTTCCTCAAGAGATGAAGTAATGTGACATAAGCCCTGCCTTGAGGACATCTCTATAGCAATGCTTTATTTATTCTTTTCTTCTTCTCCTTTGATATCATCCATCAGTCTTGTCTACAGCATCAGTATAACCAAGACATCAAAGCACCAGCCTAGACCTAGATAGATGCTTTATCAGGGTGGAAGCTTCCTTGCCTTTCCTAACTCCCCCCATTTTAATCCTCCACATATCATTCTGAACAGACAGAATGTTTCGGTCAAAAATGAAAAGATACAGAAGATCATAAAGACATCTTTTATTCCTGTTTCATTCTTACATTTCACTCCTCTGTGTTCCATGGGCTGCCCATGGGATTGATACAAAAAGACTGAAATGAGGAAGGGTTGATTGGTTGGTTGTCGTCTTTTGGAGTTTTTTTCGCAGCTTGTCTTGACTCCTGGCATAGCTACAGTACACATGAAAGTAACAAACTACCTTCAGGGTAAGGCAGAATTTTTGCCACTCAAATTTCCTTCTAGTGTCTGCAATGCCTACTAATGTTCACCTTCAATTTTCACAGGGTCCAGGGTCCTCTACCACCTTGGCTTTATTCAATGAGTAAGCAACTCAGGACAGAAAACATCTGATTTTGTGTGTGAAACGCATACTGATATTTATGGTTTTCTAGGTGTCAGCTAGGGTGGAGGAAAAACCTCCCAGACAGCGAGGACCTAGACATGTACTCAGACATATGCAAACACTGATCAAAATGGAAATTTAAAAGTTCTGCTTTGAATAACTAAGAAATATGGCTACATCTATTCGTCTTGCAATCTGTTTGAAAAATGCTTTCATTAATGTATGAAATGTTGGCAGAGCACAGTATCACGTGTTGGCCTATTTCAAGGACTATCAATTTGAACTAGCTGTTACACAAGGTGGCCTTATTTCTGTTGGTCTGCAGTAGAATATTGGCTTTACTGTACAATTTGCTTAATTTTCAATAACTCTGATTTCCCTCCTACTTTGCATACCTAGCCAGTGGAAGCAAGATAAAATGTGACAACTCAGATACTCCAATTTAGCAAGAAGCATTTTGCTAAATCATCCCTATGCATTAGAAACACTTTCTATTTGTGTCTAGCAACATCTGGAAAACAAGCACTGATATATTATAATGTTCATCATGCCAGATGGCAATATGTCTTCAATGTCACCTGCAGGATGAAATAAAACCTTTGTTATCACTGTTACTTACCCACCCACTCACTTCCTCCTTCCCCCTCTCTCCAGTCACAAGAGAGCTCAAATCTCTGCTGGCAGAACATGTGTGGTTAAATATTAAAATAAATGTAGGAAATTGCAACAGGTTACTACACAACCCTAATTGCTTAAAGGTATAAAGCATTTAATTAACTATGAATTTTATAGTAATTCATTGACATACCATTTTCACTATAAACACCACAATTTATGCACAATTCCACATTACTAGTAAACTATCATTCTAAACAATATTAATTGTGTGCTGCAAGTGAAAAAAAAAAAACAAACCACGGTCATGCCTATCTGAATGCATGCTCATGAAGTCAAAAGGAAGCATTTCCAGCTATATCCATGGAATATCAAGTGCTTTCTTCTTCCACTTGGGATTCCCCATATGTTTCCTCCTTGAACAAGGTCAGTTTGAAGTCATTTTAATCTTCTATCAATGGCCTTTACCTATCAGTCTGTTTTCTGGGAGCACTCCTTGTAATGGATTTAACCAGGGGCTGCAAAAGTGTAGGGTGAAAAAAAATTGAGTCATTCTCTTGGCTTGTTCATCAGAAAGGTTTTTTTGCTCATTTCCTTCTGTTGCCAAGTGAATATTCTATTATACTTTATCAACAAAATCTTGATTATCTTCAAGCACAGTGTGATTTATTTTGTATATTTTAGAACAGCTGGGATGAAAGTTTCAACGGGTCAAACATATATTTAAAACATAAAGGATACTTATTTCCAAAAACCAGTATTGGAAGCCATCAAACCTTGTAAGTCTCACAGTTTTTCATATGTTAAGTGTTCACTTTCCAGGAAAAAATTAATACATTATGTTTCACTAAAAGTTGCCTGTTAGCAAGCAAATTAAGACACCTGCCATTTGTCAAAGAATACAGCTTCCACATAAAGAATGCAAAACTGAAAAACACCATCCTTTTTAAGGTATATTGTTAGCATTCATAGATGAAGAGGTATTTTAGCAACACAGTTATCTTTGAATACATTTCTCAAGGCCTGAAATAGCAGCACAAAAATGGTGAAATGCTCATGCTTCCTTTGGCATTTTTATTCAAGACCTGTAGTCATTGGCCTGAATGACATAGGGCCAAAGAATTGCTCAGTTGTGTATTTTGTCCCCTAATTACTGTTTAATTTACTTCCATTCTCAAAAAAATGAGTGTTAAAAATGAAAATTAAGTAGCGATTAGGGGACCAAATGCCCAATTGTGCAGTTCTTGACTGTACAGCTACTTAATAGTTGTGGCAAATTAAGCATGACATCCAGTAAATGAACCCTGCTTCAGATCATCTGGAGAAGGCCTTACGGCTGTGAACCATTTGGAAACCAGTACAAGTCCTGCCTTTGACTTCAGAGGTATGGGGATTAGCCCTTGTTTCACAAATGGAAAGCTGAAGTGGCTGTTAAAAGGTATGTTTCCTACTATGTTCAGTACCTGAACTGACATATAGAAGTTTAAAACTAATGATTTAAACAAAATAAGGTCAAATTTTTTGGGATCTTTGTACCTACCACTAGAAATTAAAGCAGGGCTCAGGAAACATGAAAATTGGTTCCTATTTATAAAGGTGTCTACCTTCAACTGTTTATTGTCCAGTTTATTGTCCAGAACATCTAAGCTTGACAGTCTGACTTGAGTTCACAGTTCAGAGTTGCATCAAATTTAGCTTCACATGATGGAAGCAATTACCTCCTTCTGGTAATCCCAAGAGTGTGCAGGTGAGAAATAGGAACAACTTTTTATTTTTAAGAATCTATTTAAAATAAGTACATATTGTTTTCTCATAACAAGACAGATAAACTGATGTTGTATGTTGTTGCCCTGACTTTTGCAGTTCTGGGTGTTATCATTCTTTTGTAGCTAGTTTCTCAGACATTCTCTGTAAACGTAGTCATGTTATTGTAACGGTATCTTTTTATTTACATTCCTTTCTCCTGGGCACAGAAGTTTGATGGACATGTCCTTTGACCAGTGTGATTGAGGGGAGGCACTTTGTCTCCTCTAATACACAGTGAATTATAAGTCACATATATAAGAAAGATGGGCGGGGAAGCCCAGAGAACTTGTTCCTTCACTCTCCAGAGGTTTCTGTCTCCTTCTTTCCTGTCGTTACTGCGACAGTATATATATTAAACTGAATATAGTAAAAGTTTTAAAGAAAATTCTATTTCTACAGTATGATCCTTCTGAGCCTGTTTATGCCCAGAAGACAGAGTAAAGGACCGTGACCTTCTGTACAAATATAGAAAATAGATTTGGTCCCCATTGAAAAGTCTCTAAAGACTATTAAGATCAGATTTCTGAGCACAGGAATAAAATAAAGGAAGGGGGGAAAAAGGAGTTATTTTGGCCCAAATGTTTCTGACTCAAAGCAGGTGAAACAGAGGAAGGAAGCCTATGAGTACAGTTTCCCCTACTCTACAGAGATGCTGAGGATTAATTTCATACTAATTTCCTCTCACCTTAGCTGGTCACAAACTGGGCATCACAATCTAATGATTTTATATGCTCAGACAGGTTGGCTGGTAGAGGCATCGGCCTCTGAGCATTGCATTGATGCCATGGTTTTGGGCTGATCCCTCACTTTCCATCAGTGCCTGTCCAGGGAGAGGTCTTCTTCCCAAGGTCACAAATTCTGCTTTAATGCCATAGGGAGCAGAACTTGCTTCCCATAAGCAAAGCAGAGATGTATGCAGAGAATGCAGAGACACTCCCTTCAAACCACCCAGACAATGACCACCAAGCTGCAGCAGCCCCGAGCTTTCTTCAGTGGGGGTTAAGCTGTTCTCCTGTTCCAGGATGTAGTGTTGTGAGCTGCTCTGAGGGCAATGCAGATATACCCTGAGTCCAGTAAGTCTCTGTGGGATCATTCTTTGCCCTACACAGCATGTCAAAGCTCACGGAAAGCAATTTTTCTTTCAGTGCCTCCTTTTCAGCTGGGAAACATTTGAAGGGAAGCACTTGCCCCTTGAGTGCTCAAGTGTGTACTTTGTATTGCCAAGAAAGGGCACTCCAATAGCTCTTCTGGGAAAGCACACCATATTTCACATCACCTCTGGCACTTTCAAGGGGCTTTGCAGAAAAAGCTTGTTCTGGGACATCTATGAAATATAATTAGGAAGAAAAATAAAGAAGCTTTCTTCTCTTTCAGGTTGAGACAACCCACAGTGAGAAAAATAAGACTTTTTTTTAAACTTGCCTGAAGTGCTCCAACCTCTGAGAGGTCATCTTTGAGACAGAAGTGTTTTAATTTCCTAACTTATAAAGCAAGAGATTATGATATTCAGGGAGACAGTGTGGATTTTGTGAGGGTAATTTCTGAGCAAGGAAAGCACCAGTGGTCTGTATCCACGGTCTAGCAGGCATCTTTCTCTATGGCACCATCAGGGCTGGTATCTGCAGGAAGAGCAGTGGCTACAGCTGGTACCACGGTGATTATGTTAGTGTTCAGTGCAAAGGGGGAGGGGTAATGTACTCAGTCCAGAAATTACTGTTGTCTCCCATGTTATTTCTAGTGCAAACTACATGTAGACTGAAACGAAGGTAAGTATTAATAGGGATAAAATTGGCTTTTATTTTTAAGTGTAGTATAGTTCATTTGGATAGTGTTGAAAGAAATTAGGTCTTTTCATTGTGTTTTGCTTTGTTTTTTTCCATCAGTGTGAGCTGTAGAGTGAAAACCATGGATATTTTGGACCACCGTGGACAAAATCAGTTGCAAGTAATGACATTTAACACTCTCTATTACTTTTTTCTCTGGTTATGTTTTTGTAAACGTACAGATATCCATGGGACAAAAATTGTGAGTGCTTTGGCTGTTGCCAGGCTTTCTTCTCCATTTGTGCAGATAACACACAAAGGACTCATTAGGTCTGTGCTGGCTAACACCTCATGCAAGGCTGGGATCAGCCATAACGAGAAAAAACAATATCAAGGTGCTACATGAGGGCAAAGCACCATTCCTTGCATGATCATTTTTTGTGTTTGTGGCTAGGTAGTCTGTCTCCCTTCAGACTTCTTTCCTTGTATGCAGAGGCCTCTTACTCTTGAACTTCTCTGAAAAACCTGGAGAAATTTTCTTTCGCAAATCTTTGTATTTGTTACTTTTCCTCTGAACTCTCCCTAACTTTTCTGTGTTGTCTTTGCAACACACCATTTGTAATAGACTCTGCTGTATTCCAGTTATAATCCCAGCAGTGCTATGCAGAGAAAAATATATTTTGCTTCCCTTATATGCACATAACCATCTTCCTTGTTCCTCTTTTCACTGGCCTGAAGGCAAAATCTCAGATCTGTTGTGACATTTCTTCAGCTCAACTAAAAATGTAATTACTTTCCATAAGCAGTTTTAACCCTGTGATATTGAAACTTTGGGATTTACTGAAATTGATAAGTTGTGACCCAACATGCTGTAACATGGCTCAGACTGACAGCTCTCGCTCCTCTGCACCACACTGCTGTCACTCCTTGCTGCACGCACAGCACAGCGCAGGGAGAACCCCGGGTGTGAAAGCAAAAGGCAGCAGAGGAAAATGTTCTTTGGGCAGTCTGGGGGTTAGGATAGACAGGAGAGCATATGTGAGAGGTTCAGTACAGATATGGATACCAGAAATAATATTTTCCATCATGCAATATGCCATATATCCCTTGAAATGAAGGAGACAGTACATCTATGAAGGAAGGGGCGAATGGACTACATAACTTTTGAGCTGGTCTCAAGGAGACTGGGTTGCTCTTTTCCAAGGAGGGAAACAGGCGAGGTAAGGGGAACAAGGAAGTCACTCTTGCAAATGCTTGTCTTGGCCTGGCTCACTTTCCACTTTTCTCTCAGTGTGCATGTAGGCAGTGTATGCGCTGGCAATTAGCCTAACTTCAGACTGCTAGATGGAAGTGACAAGGACTTCATCTCAGCACTCTAAAGCCTCTACCTGCAGGAATACCTATGTTCTAAACAACTGAAGATCATGGAGAGACAGGATTTCCTTTAGAGTCCAGTATAAAGACAATGTATCTCACTAAAGCTAGGAATGGTATCACAAAAAACATGTCTAGGCCAAAATGTGTTGGTATTCCCGAGCCCTTTGCTATGGACATCATCAAGAATAGGCCCTGGAATTGAAATCAGACAAGTCAAATGTAGTGTTTACACTCTGATTTCGTAGGGCTTGCTTCAAATCTCATTAGTATAAATCAGTAGCAAGCTTATTTATGTCATTACAGTTATATCAAGCAAATCAAGGTGCTTGGGCCCCGTTTCACCTCCTCTTACTAATATTCTGCCAGGATTATTGATAACGCTGGGGCACAAGCAAGGAAACTATGAAAAATATTCATTTCAAGCTCCACTGCAAGCAGAGTAAAGTAATCAATATACACTTACAAACAAGAAAAAAATGCCAACTTTCCTTTGGGAAAAAAAGGTGGTATTAAAAGTAAAATTCAGTGTGAATAATTGGAAGAAATAGTAAGTATACAATTAGAATAACCTGTATAAAGGAACATTCTTCAGATAGACAAAATTCATATCTAGTTTACTTCTACTTTTTTGTTTGTTTGCCTGTTTCCTCTTTCATTTAGCTGCCTTTTTTTTTCCCCTCCACTAAATGCAATTTTTTCAGTTTGGTTCTGTCCGAAGTTAATTTCATTCCCATGTTGTTTGCTGTAGGAACATAGGTCCCTGGCTTTGTCAGAGGTATCTTTTTAGATGAACAGGAACCTGAAATTAATGATTAAGCATTTTGTGATTTTCCATCCTTTCAGTTTGCACAAAGATCTATTTTGCCTTTTTTTCTAGTTATCACCAAAATTTGTTTTTATTTCAATCAAAAGGGAAAGTTCTACCAGAAAAATAATAACAAAACTAACTTTAGTTTGGAAAAAAATCAGACATACTATTTAGTCCCCGGCTTGGTTTCATTTAATTGCTTAATACTGTTTTCCAAAGTTTCTTTAGAACATACCCTTATATCATCTAAAATAGAATAAGTTGTTAGTTTCTCTTACACAGACCATAAAATGCAGATTAATTTTGTGATTGGATGCTCAGCTGGAGTTAATCTTTACTTACCACAGAAAAGCAGATGTTTCGTATCCTCTGGGTAACTGTAGACCATAAAAAGTCATAGAAAATTCATTCTTTTCTTTTCAATAAAAAAATGCAAACTAACTATATGATGGTTCCATGGTGTTTCCCATTCTAAATAGACCAAGAACATTGAAATATGACAACTCTATATGAATTTGAAACACATAATTAGAGCAAGCCTCAATAGCAGAATTTTATTCCTTAATGCTTTCTTTTCTCTACCCCTCTGAGCTGTAAATATTTGTTTCTGTACAATTCAAACATATTACTCCGTCACTAATGAGAATGCAATATTGACTACCAGCAGGAGAAAAATAGTTTAGTGGGAATGTCCCAAAGATGAGCTGAAATTCAGACAGCTGCATAGCAATATTTTTATAGAGCAGGGATGTATGGACAGGTTCGTTTGTATAACCTTGGCTGTGAACTTGTAAGAAGAGTGTAGGTTGATCTGCAGTGTGCTTCTGGTCATGATATTAAGGAGTAATGGCTTAAACAAGGGGTAGTGACTTCAAGCTGAAAGAAGGTAGGTTTAAATTAGACATTAGGAAGAAATTCTTTATTGTGAGGGTGGTGAGGCACTGGAACAGGTTGCCCAGAGAAGCTCTCATCCATGCAAGGGTTCAAGATCAGGTTGGACTGGGCTTTGAGCAACCTTCTCTAGCCAAAGGTATCCCTCCCCATGGCAAGGGCATTGGAACTAGATAATCTTTAAGGTGTCTTCCAACACAAAACTTTCCATGATTCTATGATTTTATCTGACATCATATACCAGTTACTCGAACCACTGATGGAAGAGAAGAAAGGTGACTGTCATTTCTTATGACAAACATTTGTCTTGGAGAAAGGACAAATCACTATGGACAGTTATTGCAGAGCACTCAATATGCAGCAAGCACACAGCCCACAGCAGCTTTGCTCTTGAATAACACTCCACATTCCCACTGCAGGAGACATTAACAGCCTAGAGGCAAAAATCAGGGTCCCATTAGGCTGCACACCAGGCAGGGCAGTAGCTATGGGAAGCCCCTTACCGTACAGAAACAGCTGAATGGGCAGGTGGCCACATTCAGCAGGAAAATGAGACAGCAGGTGGGAACATGAGATAGGAAAGGAAATTAAGAGGGAGAACAATCTTGTTTCATGTGCTGGTCCATAGCCTCTGTGCATCGTCTGGCACTGTCCCACTCAACCTCCAGGCATCTGTTGCACTATCTGTTTGTGATAGAGGCTCCTGATGCTATGAGCTCTTGGACAACCCTGAATGAATTCACAGGGCTGTACCCTGTCTCTTCCACTAATGTTGTGTGTGCATGGCTGGGAGTTTTCCTGGCACAGCCACCAACCATTTCATCATCACATATGGGAGGAGAGATGACCAGAGACAGCTTGGGCAGGAAGAACAAAACGCTCTGCTAGAAATTAAGGAAGTGGAAGCTTTTGCTCATGAGTGGGAAGTAGTTATCTGAAACATTAGAATGAAAACTGGATTTAAATATTATTAGTCATGAAGAGCTTACACTACCCCACCAAAGTCAAGTGAAACCTACTTTACATCTACCAGATATTGATATGAACAACATAATTTCCCTTGGCCAGAGATCTCAAAACACTCAACAAAGCTGGTTCAGCATTACTTCTCTTGACTTTCAGGTTGCTTCTCTTTTATTCTTGGGGTTCACATGCCCAAAACCTTGTCCAGGTTCAAATCTTCATTTGTTTTACATGTTTTTGGAAGCAGCAAATGGTAGGATGACAGCTCTGACTCCAAAATCTTTCAAGTTCAAGCTAAAGCCTGGCGACTGGCAGCATGCCACTCCCTCTGCAGGGTCTCTATCGATTGCAAGAGGGGCTCTGTGCAGAGGCAGCAGTTTTCTCCTCCACAAGTGCAAAAATCAGAGCCAATGTGAGCAGAGGCTGATGATGAAACAGAAATCAGAGAGCAAACGAAGGAAAACTAAAGTCACAACAATAAGGTTGTGTAGATGATATATGCACAGAAAGTAATTCTTGAGCAGATGTTTCATGCCAGTGGAGTGATTAAGTGACATGCCTTAATCCACACAGCTCTAGCAAGGTCAAAAACAGGCACCAGATATTTTACTCTTTTCTACTAACACTCTCGACACTGGGTATCACTGGGTAACAACAAGAGCATTAGCAGTGTGGTGAATCAGTGACTTTTTGTCCTTTGTACTTATATATCTATTCTCTTACAACTCACCAGGGTTTGTGACTAACAGCATCAGATACAAATCAGCAAGTATTGTATTTCAGAACCTGTTTTGCCAGAACCTCACAACAATGCTAAACAGATCCTTCAGCCACAGCATCTCTTTCTTTTCTTCTTTAAATTCTTTTATGTCCTTCAGCAAAGCCCCTTTTCAAACAGTGAAAAATTCCACACAAGGCAATGAAGATTCAATATACATTGCTTAGAGAGAATTATTTCCCTATAAATTGTCTTCAAAAAAAGATCTTGGCATTTGACCAAAACCACATATCTTAAATTATCTTGCATCCTTTCAAACACACAGTCCTAAGCCCTTTTTTGTCCATACTAGAAAGACAGTCATACTTTGGCACAATTTAAAAGGTTTTGAGAATGATGATGATTTAAAACAACGTATTCCCTAAGCAGGCTGTGGACTTGAGCAGAAACAGCCACAGAGTCCTGCAGGGACTTCACAACATAGAATTGATTTAGCAGGGAAGTGTGTAGATTGAACAGTGATGGATGCTGTAGAAAACTATGTGATACAGATGATAGATGGTCATTTGAAAAAGATCAAGAAAAAACACACTGAAAACCAGGAGAGCCTCCAGCTTTGTTCAAATTATGATCAGTATCAGGCATAGTAAGGCCTCAGACACAAAATGCATGGATAAAGCCATGCTCTGGAGTGTCATCTCTTTTCAGAAGCGCTGCCCTAGTGCAAAAAGCTGTTGCTGCAATAGATGTCATTAGAGATTAAAACAGCTGTATGAAAACTTTTCTTACACAGCATAAGAACATGCACATGGTGTGTTCACGCACTGAAATACTGATATTGCTGGTGCCAGGTAGAGGCAAAAATAAGCATCCAACATCCCCTGGCTTCTCCTGGACAGGGGCTGAGGCCCCAGATGTGGTCCCAGCTTCCTTTCCTGCCTGGACTGGAGCAGGTGCTCTGTGTAAGGTGCTGCATAGATGGTCACCATAGGGCCAGGGGTCTTACCCTGATAATGATGGCCAGCATGGGAGAGGAAGGAACAGAGGGTGCCCTGCACCAGTTGGCACCAGAAGCTCATTAAATACATCTCTTATTGTTTTCTCTTTTTTTGCAGGAGGATTGTTTGTTTGTGGTCATGAAAGATGAAGGCTATCCATCAGTCTTATTCATAGAAAGCACTTCAGGCCCTTTTATGTTCTGCAAGCAGAAGACTGAGCAATGGAAATCTGTCTTCAAATATTCCCCGTCCTCTCAAGAAAACACATCCCAAGACAAAATGTTACAAAAACTCAACCACACTTCTTTGATAAATTCCTACGAGCTATATCAAACCTCATCACATTGAAAGCACCAGAGAATGTAATTTTTGCAAAGACACTAACAGAAAATGTATAAATTTGTGCTTGCAAATGTAACAAATTCAAAGGGCTCGTTTTGAGACTCACTTCCAATTCTTAATTTTTCAAATGCTGTTAATACTTCCAATGCTTCATTAGCATATCCTGTATGCTCTTTAAATTATACAGGAGCTGCTATCAAAAACCTGCTAAGGGAGATTCCAGAGAACTCTGACATACAAAAACTGTGCTTAATATCTACATTTTAACATTAGTCAGAGCCTACATAGATCAAAGATATATTCTGGAACAGCATGATTATAAGCCTGCACAAGTGAAAAATAGGAATGAAATTAAAGGACATCTGCATATCTGTAGACTAAATACACTCATATAGGAAAATGCTTTGGGAACACTAATGATCTGTACACTATATAGCAGTGGGAGAAGAATTGGGACAAAAGACCAGCACTGGAATCTTAAAATTATAGCAAAAAATTACCAGTTTTCTTCCTCAAAGTTTCTGCTTCTTTCTATCTGATTTTTCATAATAGCAAAATTCTCTATTTTTTATGATATTTAAATGTAGATGACTCGAACATATATATAAGCAAAAGACTTTGTCCACGAAAAATTCTTACAAGTGCAAAATTTGTAACAGGAAACTTTGAAATTCAATACTGTAATTCAATGTCTGTAAAACCTACAGAAAATATTGTATGGACAAACAGGCTTCTTTCAGAACATGTGAGCAAAAACAGAGATGATTTTGAAAGGGTTGAAAATGTTTTCCTGCAGCTTTTCTTTGCATTCTCAAACCACAGGAGGGATTGAAAATAATGTCAGCATAAAAGAACACATGAAAGAAGGTGGAATGTTTTTTCTTTGAACAGATTCATAAAGTAAGCTTTCAGTCTTGGAGCAATGCATCTTCAAGAGTTTAACTCAATGACCACGACACTTGGCTCATTTGCTGATTGCCAATTTTGCTGATTATTTCTTGATCTGAATAACTACCCTTAGGAAAAAAAATTAGGTAGCAGACGCATTTGTCTGCCCTGAAACTACTAAACAATTGACTGATTTCAATCGCCTCATTTGAATTTTCAAATACAGAAAAGCCTCTAAATGCCAATATATTCCTTTCTACACTCATATGTCAGAATATGCCAGAAAAGTTCCTTAACAATTTTCATTCCAAGGAATTGCAGAGTTTTACAGGTTGTGAACAAAGATCATGCTGTCAGCTCATAAAATAGTTTTATGTGAGGAAATACAGCAGCAATTCTCTTCTATTTCAGAATTAAGGAGTGGGAATCTTAATTAGACAGAGGGATAATATCAGCTAGTTACATAGAACAGAAGAAAATGCATAAAGGGTATGAAATCTTGTGCTTCAGGACATTAGTCAAGCAGTAATGGATGGGTTAGCTCAGAAATACCCCTGGGGAGTAGGCAATTTTTTCATTTCCCCCTTCATTTATCGCCTTTGAAAGCTAACTCATCTGAACAGGTGTAAATGAGTCCAGTGGGTCTAATGAGACATATGAAAAAGAGGATGGGAGTTACAGTAAAGATCACTAGTTTGGAAACGAAGCTTCGTGAGAAGAAATAGCTGAATAATGCATTAGCCTGCCTGACAGCCACCCCTGCTACTTTTACCCCTGCTCCTCGGCCCACATTTCGTCACTGATTACTGAGGTGAAGCAATTAAGCATGTCAATTCTCAACTACCCATAACCTATTGCTGGCTCCCCAGCAGGGATGAGCTTATTATGTATATATGAATACAGCAGCTTTCCCATTTGTATGGACCAGTACATTTTTAGGATCAATTTAGCTCACCATGACAATGTGCAAAAGAGATGCAATGTGTCTTCTTACTAAACCAAACAATGTCTATCAGTGAATTTTTGTCTTCATCCCAGCATGTGCACTTTTCATGGAGGAAACACAATGTGTTATATGAGTTTTGGTGTCAGCTAAGGCTTATCTTCAGTGATAGCTGTTTCTATGCAGAGATGACTCTTACTGCAAAAGCCTAGTGGCAAGACACAGATTGTAACCTCAGTAAAACCGAATGAACTGAGGCCTACAATCCTCACCAGTATTTGATTTTGGCTACTTATTTGTAGCAAAAGCTACCAGCATCCAGTCTCTGCTAGTGTTTTACAGGAAGGTAGCTGTAACTCCTGCAGAAAACCCCCTCTCTGCACTGAAGACAAAGCTTATGTGCATAAACTGAGCTGCCAATAAATTCAATGCAAGTTGTCCATAAGCCAGATTCTCAGCTGGTGTGGACTGGCACAGCTCCACGCATGTCAATTACACGCAATATGATGTCTGTCTCTGCTGCTGGTGGGCCATGTGCTAATTTGCAGCCGGAGAGGGCACATCACACTGGATGGCTCTTGCTGGGCTGCAGCAGAGCACAGTGAATTAACTGTTTGCAGGGTTTGATGGTGACCTCATTTCACCCAGGACTGCAATAACTAGGGATTTGACCCAGACTTGATTCCCAGCTCTGCTGGAAGAGATCGAAACATCTCCTTGGTTGCATTAACTGACCCCTTAAACTGGGTGATGTGGTGAGTAGCTGCCAGCCTCTCTTGTGCCCATTGCACTGTCACATTTAGAGTCAGGAGAAGTGGGAGTGTAGGTAGCCCTATAGCCTGCCTGGTGCAGAGATACTGCAAGCAAGAATATAAACATTCTGTGAGCTCACAACAATTATTTATCAGTTAATGCACACAGTAGGAAACGAGGGATAAGAGGCTACTAGGCTGAGCAGGAGCACGCTCGCTGCCCATGACAGAGACACCCCATGAGTATCTGTTGTCCAGGCAGCCATCCGTCAGATGGGGAAGTGTCAACCTCCTTGTTGGAAATGACTGAACCTCCACCTTCCTGAATTGCTCTCATTTCTTGTAGTTTTGTGCCATCACATGTCAGTAGTTTTCTCCTGAGGACTTAATTTTTCTTCTGCCTGTGTTTTTACTTTTCTTATTTTACATGGCTTTGGCTTATGTTCCCTGAGAGCTCAACACCTTCTCTTTTCATTAGAAAATCAGAGAGCTTGGTTTCAAAAATCCAAGCCATGGGTCACAAGCAGCTAAAACCCTGGGCTGCATGCTCCATTGCCATCTCCAGCAGTGCAGTCCCACTCCTCCCTTCACACCAGTACTAGCCCATCAGCAGCTGAGCAACAAACCTGGAAACAGGATCAGATCCAGGCTGAAGCAATTATTTTTTTTCTTCCACATGCGTGTAGCTTGCAGCCAGGCCATATTCCTGGCTTCACAAGTGTTAGCATCAGCAGTAAGGAGGGAAATGGAAGAGGTACCTGAGGAAAAGTTGGGAGGATAGCAATCCTGTAGCTTTAATCAGAAGGGGACCTAACTACACCAATTATAAAAGTACAATTTGAGAACAACTCACTCAGCCTAGTAGCAAGTTAAGGGAATATCCATAGGACATGTGATTCTTCTTTCCCTTAGGCAAAGTAGAGAATTGAACTCCAGTATCCCAGTACTGAAAAAGCTCGCTTGGTATTGAAAGACTGGTTAAAACGGACACATTTCACTTTCTTCCTATATTTTGGGAAAAGATTTTAAACAAAGTCCTCTAGAGCCACTAGTATAATTTTTGCTAAAGATTTCCAAAATTAGAATAACATTCTTCATTTACAGATCAAATTAAATATTTCCAATGATTTATTGATTTTTTTTTTTTTTTAGACAAGTTAAAAAAAAGAGAAAGTTGCATGTTGGAAAAAAACCTTCCTCTTCCATTTAGCATCCACATTAAAAAAACATTTTTCATTGAATCCTATCCTGCTGTGCTGATCTAATATGTATTTTATAGAAGCCATTTCCTACCGTTCATGCTGTTCTCTGTTTTCTCAGTGATGTGTCCCAAAGGATAGTGTTAAGGAATTGCTTGACCTCTAGTGTCCCTGAGATTTTGAGAAAGAATTTGCTGGTGATGCTTACTGAAACAGAAGGTGGAAAAGAAAACAGATTGAAGACAGCTTCTACGGTTTTTTATTTCAGAGAGTGAGTTCAGGACCACCTTTCTGTAAAAAACAGTGGGACAGCCTGATTTTCCATATCAATGTCTGCTCCTGGGGGTAACAGTAGGAAAAAAGAGCTTTCTGATCCTTCTTTCATCTGTACTGATGCTCTGAAGAAAGATTGTATACAGACTTCATCGCCATTTAACATTGCTAGTTTTTAAAACTTTTGCTCTGACTTAGTTCTCTTGAAACTTTTCACCACAAGGAAAAGTTACAGTTTCCAAACCAATTCTTGAGAGAAGATTGAACTGACTGAGAGATTTATTTATTTGTGTCTGTTGTCATTGAAACGTCTGTGTTGGTAAGACTGTAACTAAAAATTCAGCTTGACTGATGCACAACAGAAACCTTTTCAAAATTTTTCTGTGTTTTAGAACCCAAAGAACCACTTTGAAAGAACCAGGTCCAGAGCATATAGCACAGCAGGTGTGGACACGTGATCTAACAAGGCTGAGTTACCACAGGTGAACAAATTACCACTCTGCAGTTGAGCTCCCACATCTGGACAGTTGTGCCTCCTGGCTTATTCCAATAGTGAAACAGAATATATTAGAGGAAGCAAAATGTGTTTCCCCAATGGTGGGGAAAAGCATGAAGAGTCAATTATTACCATACAGGTGCTGGGCAATGATTTCTTATGCCACAATGATTCAATAATTCTTGGTTGTATGCCAAAAAGGTACATACAATCAGTGCTGGGAGCCCAGATGATGGGTGGTAACTTTCTGACTTTACATGGCTTGATTACATTTCATCACGTGTAACTTTAGATTCATTCTCAGGAATAATACAGTCATTTGCACTCATATTGCCTAAAAGGGCTTGTGTGGGCTTTTTGAAAGCAGTTTGGAATATTAGAAACTTAAATTTTAACTTAAAAATTTTTTTTAGAAATTTTAACTTAGAATTAGAAACTTAAATTTGTATTGAAAACAGGGAAGTATTTACAGATGATACAGTACTTGTCCCTTGCCCTAATGTATACCTACCAAATTGTTCATCTTGTAACTTGTCACATCAACATGTTTCAAGATGCATGACAAGATGTTTTACAACCTGAAGGTGTTTCTGTTTGTGAATTATTTTACATTGAAAGAATTTGCAACGAGTTTTTTATCAATCTGGTTATTTTTGTGTGCAGCAGCTTGCAAAGCTTTGTATTTCTGCACTCTTTTGGAGAAAAAAAAAACCCTCTCACTGTAATTGAAAATAATAAGGTAAAGATTGTTTCCACTAAATACTTTTCATTTCCTTCTTTTCCTTCTATCATTTTTTTGTGACAAAATCTCTCAAAAAAGCACGAAGCACAAATAGGAGTGTGTAGTAGTTATTTTTGTTGGAAGGTCAATGTTTTTCTTCCTGGTCTTTGTTGTAAGATGATTTGTTGACTCCCATACCAATATTTTATAGTTATAAAGAGCTTTTGGGTATCATTTTGGCCTTTTCATTAAGCTGGATTTCACCTGATTAAATGTCTTTAGTGTAGACTTCAACAGCTATGGAGATTCCTGTCTCCCCCCTATAGTTTTATGGAAAGAAATAAGCATTGAAACAGAATGGATTATTTTACCCTAAACTGGGACACCAAAAATGAGGCATCTAATTGTGCTCTTAAGTGCTTAATTCATTTCACTGACTAAGAGAAGATAATGATGATGGAGACTTATTCAGAGCAGGCATCCAAAAGTGAAACAAAGTGATCTGATGCTTTTGCATGTTTTTCCCATGGTCTTGTTGTTGAAAGGAAGTGGAAACTGTACACAATTTGTCAGTGCTGAAGGATGTCTACCATTGCAAATTTCATCCCACCTCCCTTTAGAAATAAACAAGGCTGATCATCATGAAGATAGGGAATTAAACATATTTGTAGTGCCACCATCCCAGCCACCACAGCTATGAAAATATCCCTGTGAATATCAGTTGTAAGTATTCAGTTGAACTGAATTACCACTAGAATGTTAAATAAAGGTTATCTAATACTTTATTTTGGAGGTGGGGGAGGGATTTCTAACCTCAATCACATAATAATATTGAACGAGCTGCATTTCAATCTTGTTGGCCAATAAAACATTGATTACACAGCTGATGCCACAGCAGAAAAATTATATCTCTCTGAGAAAGCTTGTGAATATTTCACACAACAAAGGAAGTGTACTGTGCATGGAAACATTAGGCAATGTGTTACACAAAACCAACATAGCGTGGAGTGTATTATTTCCTAATATTCGTTTTTATGGTACTTCTAAGAGGTCTGTAAGTCATCTGTTTAGCCTGAAGAAATACCTCCTAAGCGTTAGAAAGCCAAGAAAAATCTGCAGCTCAGAATTCACAGGCTTTCTCTAACACTCCTGAACATTTTAGAGTCCAGCTAAATCTCAGGCCTTGTGGAGCTGATGGCAAGCTCCACACATCCAAATTCTGCCTTCTTCTGCGCAGTGTGTTCTTTTGAACCTGGTCTATTAACCCTTGGTTAGTCACGTTTAATAGAGGTTCTGATGTACTAAGGCATTGCCACTTCAGAAATTCCTCTCTGAGAGAAAAAGAGTAATTCTTCAGGTTCTTTATAGTTTTCTTATTTGGTTCGTATTTGGAAAGACTGTAAAATATTTTTTTCCCTTTTCTGGAATAGGAAGATTTGCAGAAAATTGAACAGACACAGTAGAGTCCATGGAAGTTATGCTCCTAAGTGCTCCTGTGATAATCCTCTCTCTATGCCCTAGCTGGGTATGAGCAAGAAAATATAGTTTTCTTTTTTCCCAAGGAGCTGCATTTCAAAAAACATACGGAGACTTTTCTCTATGAGGTCTTTTGCTATTTTTGCAAAGAAATTTAATGAACTTACTTTTTGGCCAAGGCCTTCAAAACACATCCCACCTTCCTTCCCTTCTTGACATTTGAATGCTGTTTAATCAGTCACAAGAGCTAAACCAAATGAAAGAACCAGGAGAGGAAATGTGGGATCAAATTATCTGTTTCTTTTCATGCTTTACTCCAGAAATCATCAGTGAGAGATTGTCTGATTGGTTCCAATCTCATTTAATAGCCAGCTAAAAACATTTCTTAAAGAAACCAGTAACATTCAGTGACTCTGAGCACAAAAGAGCATTCAGGGATTTTGTTTCTTAGTTGAAGGAAAGTGTTCAGAATCCTTTCCGATAAGATCATTCAGTAGCTTTAATTTCTCATTAGAGCAGTTTTCAAGAAGTCTAAAGTCAGATTTCCATTCAGACGCATCTTGTGAATACAAGTTACTGTGCTGGTAAAGTGTTTGTTAATTAAAAAGAACATGTGGTATAGATGTGTTATTCTCTTGATCCACTTTAGATAAGTATGCAAGCCCTCTTTGGAGCATTTTGGAATGTGTTTCACTGTGTTCTTTCTCAAATGGGATGCCTAAAAACTTGTGTGGCTATTGGATGAACAGGTAGTGAACTGGTCTCTGGCAGTATGGGCGTTTTTCCGACTTGATAATAAAATGCAGAAAATTCATATATCTTTAAAGAAAAGGTGACATTCACTTGGAGGAATCAAAATTTGAGGTAGCAATGGATCTCAACTCACATGTACTATGATAGTATCAAGCACTGCTTACTGGTCTTATGCAAAGTTTGTTGTTAGCATTACATTGTGGGCTGAGAAGAAACGAGCTACAGAGTTTCCCCACTCCCACTCTGGGGCTCTGCTTCAGGAGAGAAGGAGTGGGGAAGGAGTTCAATCTTAACTTATATCTCACTCACCCTGGGTAAGATGAGCATATGTTTACAGTGTGAGGTTTTACTTCAGCCTTAGAAGAGAGAATAGAAAACCTGGTCCTTCCAAATAAATGCTCCTTAGCTTGCTCCTTTTGCTAAAGATTATATTAGCTAAATATTAGCTTGCTCCTTTTGCTAAAGATTCACAGTGACTCCCCAGTTTTACCCTTCAGAGAAAATAATAAAAAGAAAAAAAAAACCAGAACTTTCTTTTAAAGTCACTGTCTTGCAGCTCCACCACACCCTTGTTCAGCCATAGCTGAGGTAAGAAACTGCCCTTGCCACAACACCTTGGGAGCCCAGAGGCATTAGTTCTCCCTGCTAAGGCTCTGTTCTTGCTGCCAGCCTACAAGTAAAAGGCACTCTGTAAAGTATGAGATGGTAAGTAGCAGGGCCCACTCCCAACACCAGAAACCCATAACTGTGTTTGAAAAGGAGGAGGACACAAGGGAACGAGTTAGTTTCTTGATAGTTTCTGATAGTTTCTTGCATAGTATGGGAAATACCATGCATGACAGATTCAGCATAAACCCTTATGCTTTTTTGCTACATGCAGCTTTTGTGCTAAGTTGCTGCCTGCTCACCATTTTCATGATTTATTCCTGAACAAGTGCTTCTTGTTGTGCATCTCATGGACTGAAACAAGGTTCTTCACAGACATGGTAGATGTTTAGACCAATGGGTAGCTGAGAACCCTAAAATAGCCAGATGGATTTAGTTTTCTAAAAATTACCTTCCTGGCAAGCTAAGATTCTCAACAGAGTAAAAACCACATGACTACCCCAATGTATTACCTTAATACCTGACTCTCCTAAAAGGTCTAACCAAAATTTTAATACAAAGCACCGCAACTATGGTAATAAATCCAAGTATGTCCAGGGATGTTCCTGCACGCTGGATCATGGTCATCTTTGCTAATAAACTGTTAGACTGTTACCCAGTGTGTGCATGGGCTTTTCACCCCATCTCTTTTTCTGAAATCCCAGGTGTGTCCCAGATGTTAAACTGTCCAGGAACCATTCCCAAAAGGTCGTTGGCACTTATTCAGCCTCTCTTGGTGGTTTAAGCACCTGCCTAAGGGTAAATGGGAACTAATCCAGAGCAATTTGCCTCCACACCCAGCAGCTTTCATCACCATGTTTAACCTGGTGAGATAGACATAGATCAAATAGGTTAAAGTGCTAAATTAATATCTAGCAGAAAAACAAAAGTTGCTTCATTCTCCCAGTTCTGGAGTACCACAGTGCTGCTACAGCTGATGGCAGTGACAGGATTTTAGAGTTCTGATGATAGATTTCAACACTTTGACCAAACTTTGCATGACAATCTTTAATACCAACTGTATAATTTCCTTTAGAAAATACAAACATCCATTTGCCAACAAAAACCAAGACTGATATTTTTGCACTACCAGAACTTGAATGTGGCTGAAAATTTAGTCTTGTGTGGCATAGGAAGTATATTATTTGAATCTCAACTGCAAAAGTCTCAGCCAGTGAGATAATAAATTCTGAAACAAAATAGAGCAAGATCTTTGCTATCCGTGGTTTGCATCTGTTTCTTGAAATAAAATGCATGTTGTGCCTATTCTTTTTCACATCAGGTGGCATGTAAAATGTGAAAAGGATTATTGGGTTCCACTCCACGGCTGTTAATAATTTTTTTTGAAAATCCTCTGTTTATGCCTCATTTCCAAGTTGAATGTGCTTTCTACAGGAGCTGCACACAGAACGGCAGGATGTCCTCAGTCTTTAAAATAAGGTGTGATTAACCAAAATGAAACCCTGCACATTTTTAATTTGGTTTCCTATTCCTCTCTGATTATTTGGTGTAAGCCATATACTGATTCACTAGCATGATGGATTAGAGTGTGCTTGTCACATATAAGTCCAGCATGGCTTACAGAACTGACAATATTTCTTAAATTTTACTTTCATTTTAGACCTCTCCCTTTAAAAGATAAGTTATACGGTTTTTACCCAGATATTAAATCCTACTTCTCTGTTAATATCTTTCTGAATTATCCTTATTAATCATTGTTGTCACTGCAGAGTGACTGTAGGCAAAACAGAAAGTCAGCAGTGATTAAAATAAACGATGAGAGAAATGGAGCGATTGTAAGGACACAGTACTTTTAATCTATAATGAAGAGCAATGCTTACTCCGGAAACAAAACTGTCCTGGTGGTCTTCAACTCCTCTTCAATCGATATACCATCTGCATCTTAAAAAGCAAGCTTGACTCTGTCTCTCTCTTCACAGAGGGGTGTTCATGATTGAGGCTGTCATCTGGCTCTAAGTGGTGTCATTGTGCTGATTTTCATGGAGCTACTCTGCTTTAGACTGGCTTAAGACTTCAATATACATACCAGGAGTGTCAAAGGGCAGGGGAAAGGTATGTGAAACACCTGTCTGAGTACAGAGGGACAATCACCTCTTCTGACTGGCTGGTGATGCTGTGTTTGATGCACCCCAGGATGTGGATTGCCCTCTTGGCTGCCAGAGCATGCTGTTGGCTCACATCAAGCTGCTGCTGAGCAGCAATCCCAGATTCCTCCCTACAGGGCTGCTCTCCAGGCACTCCTCTTCCAGTTTATACTTGTAACCAGCAATATGTGCTCATTCTGGCATTTTTTCCAATTCAATACCACTGTTCTTCAGCCCTGTGTCAATGAGAGGAGGTGTCACATGGCTGATGCTTTATAAATACTTAATCCAACACTATTTTACCAAAGAGCAACTCCAATGAGTTCATCTCCTAATTTTAGGACTGTCTGAATCAGCTGAAACCACTGTTATGTCATATTTTACCACATGTAAAACAGGGATAGTGTTACCTGCTGTCTTTGTTCTGCATTGTGGAGCCTCCACAGGCAAAGTGTTACATAAATGCTCCACATTTACTACTTCAGACAGTAAATCAAGGGCAGGACAAGAACAGGAAGATGGAACAGGTCTTAAATCTGCAGATATATGCAGAGCTGTGTGCACAAAATATTTCAAAAATAATATGAAAATGTGGGACTAATTCTCTGTAGTGAAGGAACAAGAGTAACTGCAGAATTGTAGGGAAGAGATGGGGATCATGGGAATTATCACTTGCACAAAATTAACTGCAGCAGTGTTTTGCAAGCACACAGGGCGTGAATATGAAATATTAGTCAAAAGGACTGGAAAAGCAGTCCAGCAGAGAGCCGTAGCAAAAGCCTGAGTCTTGGTGGCTACTGTTAAAAACTGAGGCCTTTATGGTTCTGCTTCATATGGACTAAATGAATATTACTGACAGGACTCTGCTTATATTGGCAGAATTCATTTCCTCCCAAAAAAATAATGCTGCAGCAGCTAAATCCATAGGAAAATGTCTATTAAGTGAAGTATTAGGTCATTGTATATGATTTCAGACATCACATAAGTGATTAATGGGTGTACAGTGGTTCCTGGAAGTCAGGTAGTATGATGTCCTTAATTTGTCTGAAGAGGTACAACTCCATTTCCAGATGCAGGTCAGGTAAATGTTCTTCAGAACATACAGAGGAAGATTAGTATATGTTAAGTAAGATAGATTGCATTTCCATAGGAAATATACTGAGGTACATACAAAGATATGATGTGGCCCATCTTCCTGGGTTTGAGTATGCCTTGAAGGAAAGGTAAGATCAATCTTGGACACAGCAGAACCAGGACATGTATATTCTGGATTTGAAAAGCATATGCAAAAGATATTCAGTTCCTCAGCACATCTCTATTAAGAACTCTGTGATTATAAGTTAAGAAGATCTGTTAATCATAAAACAACTCTTCACCAAAAATAATGGTTTGCAAAATAATGGAAAGATTGTTTTTCTTTAGACAAGCTTCATATGATTTCCACACAGTATAAGAAGAGAGGCCTCAAATACTTATAGCACTCATGCGAAAACGTGATAAAATAAGTTACCTATTAAACTGAATAAGGACAGGTTATGTCCTGCTTCCTTAAAAGGATAGTTGTGATTGTAACACCTCTAACAAATATCTCCTTTGTGCTTTCCTAATGGCAAAGGAGGCATACTGAGGCCACAGGCTTTGATAAGGGAAAACTTTGTGCAAGGGCAACACACGGCACCACAAAAAGCAATGCTCCTCCTGGTCTGATCTCTGACACAGAAATTCCACTGGTGGCCAGCATTGCTGCAGGCACTCCTGGAAGTTGCTGAGGGTCCCTAATGTTCAGTAAAGTAAAAGGAAATCCAGGCTGTGCTCATCTGTTGAAAGACACGTTCAGCGTTTTGAAGTGACTCTCAGAGTCTGTAATGTGAGAATGTGGTGCCTGGGACTGGCATTTGAAGGTCGAGAGCTTGAAGATCATTTCCCTCTTTATGCACAATATCTGCAATGCAAGAACTTTACACAAGAATCATGCAAACATCAGCTACAGCTCAGACAGGTAAGAAAAACAGAATTGTAGAATCATAGTTCATAGAATCATAGTAATACTTTAGTTCATAGTGCCCTTGAAGATCATTTAATTCCAACTCCCCTATCATGGAGAGGGATGCCACCCACTACCCAACCATGAATAGCCAACCTTCACTTCTAGCCGTTGGAATCCAAAATACGCCCAGGATGTATCATTAGGGAGATGTTTCCTTTTCTTGTAAAACTACTCATAGTGATCAGGACATATGCTTCTTCAAAGCCTAGAAGTATTTGCAGCTATTAACAGTATTTTCTGCAACTCCTAAATCTTGGACCTCTGAAAACTGGGAAACAACAGAGATAAGCCATATGTATACATTATTTACCCAAACAATGTTAATTCTGCTGACCTTGACTGAAATGACAGAAAGGAAGAAGCACCTGCCAGTAGTTTAGCTGCACCTAGTTTATTAGGTATAAGTGTCCTGAAGGGCTGAAGAGAAAATGGAGCAATCAGGAGAGTTGTGATTGTGATGTGAAGTGCTTCAGGCATCCTCTGTGTATGTGGAGAAAGGAAGAGCTGCAAATGCACCTCAGCAGAGGCTGTGGTGCCTCATTTCTGCAGTATGCTGAATAGATTGTGTCAGGACCTTAGCATAATTTCTCTTTTTGTCTTGGGGATTATAATCTGTTAAATGTGAGATGAGTGAAATCTGTGGATTTTTATCCTTGGAAAATGAAAGAGGGGTGTTAGATGGCATTGTATATGAAAGGTGAGGGGATTACAAAATGAAATTGAAGAACCATAAATGTTAGCAGATGCATGGCTTTTTCAGAGCATGGAAAGTATGTTACGTCAGGCGTTTCCCACTCTATTCATTTCAAAGACAGGGAGCACGCATGTGTGGTAAAGGCACAACACACCACATAGAAGTGACAGAATTATGGATGTGCTGCTCACCTGCATTTGCTTTTAGAGATTCAAGATGATTGAACTCAACACTGCAGAAGGATGCAGGGCATTGTGGAAAGCCTTGTGTCTAATTAACAAGTTCTGCCACTCTGTTTCCAAGGGGCTGGTTTGCTTCCTCTTGTAGCTTGGTTTTTGACTTGTCTGCCTGCTTTTGACAGAGGAAGGCTGGAAGGGCAGCAGGACATTGGGATCTGTTTCAGGAAGAAAAACTGCTTTTCAGAAAAAAAATAGCAATCACAAATAAAATAGTTTTTCATTTAGATACTACTGTGGTTAGATAAAAATAAGGCATACAACTTCCTCCTGAAACATTACTTTGCCTGTTTTATACATTGTGAGCATGGGGTAAAGGATATGAATATGCTTGGAAATATTTCCAAAGACTTCATTAGACCCCTGAAGAAATCACAAATGTAGTCTGTGTCCTCGCATTTTCACACTTCTATTCCAAGGTGGGAACAATGAGTGGTAATTACAGGTGTGGAAATCAACTCTATAAATACAGTTCTCTCAGAAGAATGAGAATATCCATCGGTATAAATACAGATGGAGGAAGGAAGCTAAAAAGCTTTGAACTGCTTTCTTGCTATCACTGTTATACAGCAGCACTAGCACCTGAGAGTCTGTGATGTGCATCAGGGGCACCTGTTCTCAGATACTCTATCCATCCAGTCTCTTTTAAGTATATTTCAAGCACCTTTTCCCCCTCTATTCCCTTTCCAGAGAGACAAGACAAAAAGAACAAAAGAACAGAAGTGATAGAATTCATAGCCATCCACAAAAGACAGAAAAGGGGAATGAAAAAGCCTCTGTTAGATTGACAGTTGCTGGCAATTCACACACTTCCAAAACCAGAGCACATGACAGCATGCACGAAGCCAACCTCATGCATCCCCCACATCAGTAGCTGTTAGATCCCATGAGAAAGCAAAGTCCCCACACCTCACCTATGCCCTCTCATCTTACTTTGGGCATGGGCCCTTAGCTTAGGACCAGTAAACTCTTTCTTCTGTACTTCCAGATGCTTCCTCCGTTAGTTCTTGCTTCTCTCTCTGAAAGCATTTCTATTTGTAGCTCGCTTTAGTTTGCAAGTACATTCTTATTTTCCTGCTGAGTTCAGATGAGTTTATTCCCCACTCTCACAATCCCCTATAAGAATATTCAAGGTTGACAGATACACAGATTATAACAATATGAACAGCTTATAGCAATAGAATGATTTAATTTTCCTTTTGGTTTAACACAATGGAAACACATTGAGAAAAGAGAAAAAAAGCTGTCCACTGTGTTTTCAGAAAAGAGTATGCTCATTTTCAGACATTGCATATAGAAGAGCAATTAGCTGCTCTTCATGGTAAAGTGAATATTCAGTTCTTAAAAATATAGCCCAATGTCATCAACAAACTAATCAGGAGAAATACAGAGGAGAAATACAGAGGAGAAATACAAATACCAACTCAGTTCTTCACTTTAAAACAATGATTTAAAGTGTGATTTAAAGGCCACTAATGTCAGCTGAAGACTTTCCACTGTCTTCTAAAGGATTTTTCATCAGACCATTACAGATATAACATTTCTGGGTCCATGGTAGAAACAGAAGTCAGACATGAAAATTAAATCACTTAACTGTGGATTGTGGACAGAAGAAAAACACATTCAGCATATTAAGATGAAACATGCCTTATCCTCTAATGCACAGAGAAACACAAGTGCAATACACTAATGTTCTAATAAATTACCTATTCAAGCACTGGTGTATGCTTAAGTGGCAGACATTAAGATGTTTTCAGACAGACGACTCTATCCTGTCATTTGGCACCTTGTTGCCATAGTGGTCTTCTGCTTAATTCTAGTCACACCTCTGCTTTGATAGAGTTCTTGTTGTAAAGTCACCTTGTGGTTCTCACACAACCTGATCCATTTTTTGCTTTACAGCTAGCCTGGTCTGCTTTCCATGTCATTACACAAGAAATCCACCAGAAATATGTGCTTGGTAGTAGTGGATAGACTATGGGGTATTTGCAAGGCAGTCTTCATAAGGATGAGAAACAACAGGGAAAAAATAACTGCTGGAGGATTAAATGTAATGGCCACCCAGCTACAGTTTTTCAACATATTATCAGCTCAGCTTGCTGATAGGAGTGACCATATTATGAGGAATGAAAGCTAAAACCTCTGCATCTGGTTTTTATTCAAATTGAAAGCATGCAGATGAAAAATACCATACCCTAGCCATCAGATTTTCCTCCATTCTGAGAAAGATACCACAGTTCTCCTGAAGGTAATGGGTTTCTCAGAAACACTGCAGTTTGTCAACTAGTACAGTAGCCATTTCTTACTTGACCATAGGTGCTCGGAAGCTTTCTCACCTCTTGTGTGGTCTGCTAGCCAAATATTAGCAAATGTTCTTTCATGTGAGTTGCTAAAATAGGCAAAATAACAGCTTTTGCTGATCTGTAATTTTCAAGAGAGAAAAAAAATCTTTCATAGGGATGAGGAGGGAGAAGAACAAATTAAATTGGAAGAAACTTCACCCTCTCTCCCCACACTGATATAATTCTCTGAAAATTTGTCTAAGAAAAATTGGAAGTCTCAAATAATCCCATGATTCCTGGATCTGTGTCTTGCATGAAAACAAAAGAAACACCAGGATTTTGTTGAAAAAATCAGAATAGAAAGAAATACTGATGGTTACAATTACACTGAAAAGTTGTGGGAGACAGATAACAACTAATTGAAAATTCTACACATGGGTATTCCATTCTTGAGTACTGAATACCTCTCTCCATTCCCTACTACAAAAAATGAATCCTGTTCAACATAAAGGAGACTGAAAAAAGACATATGAACCTTCAAATATGTAAAAGAAAGCAATAAATTGTTTTTTATGTTTTCTGGGAATAGACACAAAAATATAAGATTGCATCAATACAATTTCACAAATATTATTCATGCAAAAAGATTGCCTAGAGAGTGATGAATTTTATGACTGAGAAGAAAGAAGAGGTAAGTTATCATAGGTAAAGGACAACAACTGAGGCAGAGGGCAGAGGGCAGAGATGACTGACATCCCTCTGAATTCTGTGTTTCATGATTCATCAACCTCCAGATTCACCAGCTGTGAGTTACTTCAGTTTCAAATTTTTTGAATGTCTATTACCTCCTTAAGACTTACTGAGATAGGAAGTATCACTATGAGATAGAACATCGTAATTCCCACCAGTGGCACCCCAATTAGCTCACTGTCATTAATGAGAGAGGGCTCCTGGTGAAGAGCCTGTTCCTGAATAAATGACCAGACAAAGTATTTATGACTGTCCCTTTGTCAGAAGGAAGAACCATCAAGTTTAAACAGATTTATTGACATGAACAAACACAGTTAGTGTCCTGTCTGTGATGGAGGTCCGTCTAAAGTAGTATTACTTGTGATTTTCAGTGAATCGTGCCCACACCAACAATTGAGGGCTGAGGGATGAGCAGAAACAGAAACTCTGAAGGGCAGGAAGCCATGTCTGCCTGTTACAGAGCTGGACTATAGCATAAATGGCCTTTTTCCTGATCATTTCCCTTGTCTTGACCAATAAATAAGCAAGCTTGAGCAATTAAACCATGAGGAGGAAAACTTGCTGACTAATGAACTGGACTTTTTCTCATTCCTGACCTTGCTGGGCCATTCCACCAGTTTATAGGATCATTAATCAACAAATCTCTTTCATTTTATCTTTGCCTGGAAAATGAAAAGGTTCACACTTTGTATTAGTGTCATACACATACAGTTTATAAAGTCATATTCAATGAATAAATATACGCTTTAATAAGTGGTTTACCAGTTGTTCTTGACTTTGGTCAACAGACTAAGTTTTTACCATGGCTTCTCAGTTCTCACTACCACTTCTCCTTTTGTATTCTGCTCTGTTACTTTTACACAGTATTTACTATTAACAATAAATTTAACATTTTAAAATATTCCTTCATATATAATGTGACTATGAAGAGTGAAAATATTTTGAGACTCCTTCTGTTGTCAGGAGACAAATACCTTATTTTTTCTCAGTCCACTTCCAGAAGAGGAAAAATAAAAACCAATGTAACCACTAGCAAACATATATTAGTCTCTTGGCTTTATTTCTGAAACTTCTCTATTAGAGCCCACTTAATTAGATGCATAAATCCTGTAAATGATGTCAATGTTCATAATTAAATGAGACAATTGTGAAATCAACTGCAGCACAAAATGTAGATAAATGTGGGAAGGAACAATAAGGGATTGCTTTATTATAAATCTGCATGACTAACACTACCATAGTGATGTAGCAGAGAACCTATAACATCTGCTTCATACATATGAAAATTCAATTAAATTATCAGCCATGAATTACTGTAGCACAAATACCAACCAAAAAAAAAAAGAAAAAAAAACTTTGACCTAATTATTTTAAGATTTTTCAGCAGGAAAAGGTCATATTTCAGTACGATGAAGTTGATAGATTCATTTTTATGGTACTTAAACAGCTTAATCTTGTAAAGTCTTTAAAAATATAACTTTCACCAATGGAAAGAATACACAAAGAATAAAGATACAGACTTAAAATTTGTCGCTGCTCAAAATAAAATAACATATAAAAAAACTCCAACTGTAAATGGTTGTAGTAATTGAAGCTTATTAATTAGGATATTTTATATCAAATCAGAGTCCATACCTGAACCCCAAGTGCATCTTACTGTTTCTTTAGAAGAAATACCTATTTTCATGAAGTAAGCTAGATGGTTGTGTCACTCCAGTAGTTTGGTGGAAGAAGAGTTTAGGGAAAAAAATTTGCCAGGGAAGAAGGGTTTCAAATATTGTAACCCTCCATATGTTCAATCTTAAAGGACTGACAACAACACTGACTTTGCAAACAATTTGTATAAACACAAATTTATTTGTATATACACACATATGTGAATACACAGATATATATATATGCATATATATAAAAAATTATATCACTCTCCTTTTGCTCCCTTTTGGCCACACTGACACCTAGTCGGGCTGCCATCCTTAGAGAATATAGACCAGACACATACTATCCTATCAGATGAGAAGTAAACTTTAATGTTTACTCCCAAATAAATCTTGGTGACAGATGGACTGTTCTTTCCAGGAATAATAATTAGGAGTTAGGTCCTCCAATTGTATTTGGCAGCCCTCTTAGGAAAGCAATCCTCAAAGTCTTTGGGGCAGATGCTCAAGTCCACCACCGTAAAGTCCCAGCTGAAGGACTGATCTCTTCAGACCACCTACAGTGCTCTGTAGTTCAATGCTTCAGAAAGACACTGCTTCTGATGTCACATCCACTTCTGTGAGAAACACAAGAGCTGAGCCCAGGGCACAGCCAATGCTCCATGTCCACAATCCACAAGGCTGCCAAATCCACTGTCAGTGCTTAACAAAGAACAATATTAATGGGGCATCTCCAAAGCATTGACTTGGCATTATAAAATGGTGAAGAGATAGATGGGAGGGTGACAATAAAAGGATTTATCCCTGAAGGTCCTCAAGTAAAGTGCCTAAGCAGAGACCTTCCTTTTGCACTAAATGAACAGCTCAGCATGGCCTTGATCCTTGCATGGGCACATAGAAGAGTGTTCTCCTCTTTCTTCTATTCCAAATATCAGTTAAAAGCTTAGGGGCAAGGGTTATCATAGACCTAATAGACATCAGGCAACACACATCCTTGGACTTTGAAACTATTGCAGAACGTTAATCAGGCCTGGCTAGAGCGTAGCTGCTAAACCAGGCTGCTGTTTGGCCTTGGAGAAGGCAGCTCACTGCCCTGGCTTTTCCCCAAGGTTTCCTGAAAAGATGTCTGTTGCCCTGAGTTTTGCAGTTCTTCAATGTTTTCATTCTTCTGTAACAGTTTCTCACACTTTCTCTGTAAACATAGCCAAGTTTTTCTAACTGTGTTCTATTGTTTGCATTCCTTTCCCCTGGGCGGAGATATTTGATGGATAATTCTTTTGACCAGTGTGATGGAGAGGTGGCAATTTCTCCCTCCAATCCCTGTGGTTTCTAGGAGGATATATAAAATAAAGTCTGGGGTCTGGGAGGCCCAGTCCTGCCCAGTATTTTGGCCCGCAGTTTGGCTCTGTCTCTCCACGCATGTCTGCGTCTTTCTTTCATGTCCAAAGTGAGACAGATGTCAGCTCACTCAAACTCACAAATGCCATGGAATTTCTATTGACCCAGACATATACCCAGACGTCTAAAGAGAAAGCCCTTTAGACACAGAGGGTTTAACCCTGAGGTAATTTTTGGTCTGAAGGCAATGAAGCTTTAAGGAAGATGACATGAATCTCTGGAAGAAATCTGCTTAAAGAAACCATTAGACAACTCCAAAGCTTGCATTCAGCAAGAACAGTTGAAGAGAAGAGCACTTGGGATGTATGGGAAGGTGATGGCACTCATTTGTACTCAAAGCTAGAGAGACACAAGCTAGCTCTGGTTCAGGTGCTCTCTAATCAACTGTGAATGCATGGCTTCCTTATCAGAACTGGATGGGGTCCAGATGGTTCCAAGCACAGGTGGGAAGGCACAGACAGATCCCAGACAGATGTGCCCTGAAGCCTGATGAATCTTGCATCACGTTGGAGACCAGCGTTTGCTCCTACACATGATTCTCTCTAGTACTCTGCATCAAGGCTGATAGCTCACAGTTTTTCACAGCCTGTTTAGAGCCAGCTGTACTGGATACATAAAGCACTAGTGCAAGAGAGAAGCCATGGTGTTTTAAAACAGCAGAAGCCTTAAAAAGGCATATTTTCCTTCTGAAATTTGATTTTTGCCCTTATCATTGCATGTGTTCCACTGCAGCCCCTTTTGTCTCACATGATCTAGAGCACCAGGTACTGGTGTTGCAACACTCAGTCACTGAGAGTACACCTGTGTTGCCTGAGCATTCCTTTACCATAGAAAAACAGATTACATAAAATAAAATAAAATAAAATAAAATAAAATAAAATAAAATAAAATAAAATAAAATAAAATAATTTTTAAAAAGGCAAATGCAACAAGCCACTCATCATGCAATTCTGGCCTGAGGCTCAGATGAGTGAGAATGAGCTGTTTCTGACAGGCATCACATAAAGCACCACCTGCAGATGGTGACAGTCTGAAGGGTTCAGGACACCTGCACAATGCACCTGCATAAACCGATCTGAGTTTTGCCTTATCCACACGCACACACATTCCTGCTGGGCTACTTAAAAAACGGCTCATATTCTAATGGACATGTCTTCATGGCACAGTGCTAGCACATTAGTAATGTTTGGTTTAAATATGTAATTTGCAGAGAAAAAGAGATCAAACCTGTGTCATAGATTTGCTTCCAATCAGAAGGCAGACAGAGTGCCATTATCTATAGAAAGTCTATATTATCAACTGAGATATAAGTCCTATTCTGATGGATGACTAATATACTTCCATTATTAACTGAGCTCTATACAGAGGAAATGGAGTCAATACGGTGAGTGGAGTTTATAGTGGTAATCAAAAGCAGTCAGTTACTCTGCGCTAAGCTGATGGTCAGTGTTGCTCCCTATGCTCAGTTGTTGCCATCTAAACTGTCTGAGGGCATTAAAAGTTGGGTGTGACAAACCCACATCTCCTCCACTTCACATCAGGTTTTCCATGGCCTGTGCACACTCCTTTCTTTAGCTACACTGATATTTTATTCATGTATACTAGCAGCTGACTTCACTTATAACAGCAGATTTAAAGCCACAGATTCATAGAATGGTTTGGGTTGGAAGAGGGACCTTAAAGATCATCGATCCTTAAAGGACAGCTTCTACTAGAAGACATTGTTTAAAGCCCCATCCAACCTGGTCTTGAACACTCCCAAGAATGTGATGTACAACTTGTGCCAGTGCCTTGGCACCCTTACAATAAATAATTTCTTCCTAATACCTAATCTAAACTTACTCTTTATCATTTAAAGCCATTTCCTCCTGTCCTACCTTAACAAGTCCTTGTGAAAAGTTCCTCTGTAACTTTCTTATAGCCCCC
This sequence comes from Climacteris rufus, assembly GCA_013398175.1. Taxonomy (NCBI): domain Eukaryota; kingdom Metazoa; phylum Chordata; class Aves; order Passeriformes; family Climacteridae; genus Climacteris; species Climacteris rufus. The sequence continues at coordinate 125,992 of VZRZ01002005.1, forward strand.
TCTAGGTACTGGAAGGTGCTCTAAGGTCTCCCTGGAGTCTTGTCTTCTCCAGGCTAAACAAGGCCAACTCTCCCAAGTCCAAGGGCGAGACCAACCAAGCCCGGTCTTTATAGGAAAGGTGCTCCAGCCCTTTTGTCATGCTTGTGGCTTCTTCTGGCCTCACTCCAACAGGTCCGTGTCCTTCTTATATTGGGGGCCCCAGAGCTGGATGCAGTATTTCAGGCAGGGTCTCACCAGAAATCTCTCAGGGGCAGAGTAGAGGGGTAGATCCCCTCCCTTGCTCTGCTGGCCAGGCTGCTTTTGATGCAGCCCAGGACACCACTGGCTTTCCTGGCTGCCAACGCACATTGCTGGATCATGTTAGCTTCTCATCAGTCAACAACCCCAAGTCTTTCTCTCCAGGACTAGTCTCAATGAATTCTCTGTCTAGCCTGTATTTGTACTTGGGATTGTCCCAACCCAGGTGCAGGACCTTGCACTGCCTTGGTGAATTTCATGAGACTTGCATAGGCCCACCTCTCAAGCCTATCCAGGTTTCTCTGGATGCCATCCTTTCTCTCCAGTGTGTTGACTGCACCACACATCAGGTTAGAAAAATTCTTCTCTGAGGAATAGAAGTGAACCTGGGATCACTATTGATTTTTAACAGTCTTTGCTTGTTCACTTCTCTTTTACCTGAAATTACACATGATGGTAATTGTTAACACATGTAGCAATATGCTCCTGTCGCTCTCCCATCACTCCATCTCACAGGCCTGCTGAGTCTTGTTTTCACTTTTTTTCATTTTTAATTCACTGAAACCAGGAAATCCCTAAGCCTTCTACCATGACTAAAAGCAACTACCCCAGATTTGAGTGACATCCTGGTGAGATTCCTCTGACTGAGAGCAAACTTCCACTTGCAGCATCTACAGCTGAACCTGTCACCCTCCTCTTGGCAGGGAATAAAAAAATGACATTCACTGCATCCTCATCATATTGTTTTCCCCTCCAGTTTTGAATGTTTCAGTGTGGCATGTATTTAAATAGGCCTTAGAAAAAGATTTCTTGAATTAAACTAGAAAAAAAAAAAAAAGCATTCATTGTTTTTTGCTTCACTAGTAGGTTAACAAAACAAAGTAACCAAACAGGAGACCTGTGATATTTTTGTTCCAGTCGGACTTTAAATTCACATCTATTATAATCAAAAAATATGGTTTTAATTAGTGTGTTCCCCTTCCCAATAAACATTCAAATAACCCTAACAGTAAAGTATTAGACATGCCGAGATTCAGAGCCCATCAGAGTCCTTTGTGTTTCCACTTTGCTAGGGTCTGGCTTCTCAATTTGATTACACTGCTGTAAATCATGACGTGGTCAATAATGTCACACAGAAGCAGGCCAGTCAAGAAAAATGCTGGAGCCTCTACAGGAGATATATGAGTCTCAGGTCCCAAGCCTACAAGGTCCCATGTGCCCTGAACATCCTGAATTTCACTGTGTTTTTCAAGTATTTTTATGCTCTGTGTTTGACTTTCATGGGTGCATTTTTGGCTACTGAATACTCCTAGATTATTACAGAAGAGTGTAAAGCAGCCTTGGCATGGCAGATTTAGAATTAGCCTCCAGTCAGGTAACAGAAGTTGTAATATACATAAAACCTGAGATACTGTGTTGTCACTGTATTGTAGGGATATATCTCAGGATTAATTTGACATTTTTCAGCTTGTTCTTTTTAATATTCATTCTTTGGCAATGGAGTTGATTTAGGAAAGAGCCATTTAGTTAATTAGAAGTCCAAAGCTATCTCTCTCTGGCTTAATGATATCTTCTGTGGCCAGACCTTACCTGTCCTATTACTTATTGCTCATCTGGCAGTAGTCTCAAGGGAAGAACCCCAGTTCTTGGGTGGTCTTTGAACAGCAGCTGGCATGGTGGCAGCACAGCTGAACAGCTTCCACAACTCACACTCTGTGGCTATCCAGAAACAGCATAATTGTCACACTGTGGCTTCAGCTTTTCCATCTCCCTGAAACTTCAGGAACACCTTTCTTAAAAAATATTTAAAATATCTGTAAGGTATATATTTATCTGTAGGAATTAAGTTCAGTAGCCGAGGAGTACATAGGGGAACACTGCAGCTATCAATCTCTCCAAAAGCATTTGATATCACACTCCCCAGGACTTTGCTCTGGCTGGTTTTTCACTTCAGAATCTGGAAAAAATTACTTGCTGGCCAGTGTATTGATAATGTGTTGAACTACCATGAAGGGTAACTACTTTGCATTTTTATAAAAACTCATATGCATGTCTATATTGGTGTTCAAGAGACATGTTCTAATGTAGTGATAAAGTGAGAAAAATGAGCCTTACCTTTCAGAGTTTGTCACCCCAAAACAAAGAAAAAGACCAATGGATCCAGCTGGGAAAAAACAAAGAGACCACGAGCTTCTCTGTCTTTTCATTCAGTTCCACTTCAACTAGCAAACCGAACAATGAAATAGTTAAATAGTCTGGATTAAACATTTATCTTAGAGTGTTTGCCTTTTTACACATAAATTAAATTTTCTTGTTTAATCTCTGCTTTTCTTCTAATTATCTCTCTCCACACACACTGTTGGCTCACAGCTAGCATATCTCTTAAAGCAAGATGATTAAGAAGTGTCTGTTGTTGTTGGGCTTTCTTTTTTTTTCTTTAATTTTTCTCTCCTGAAATGATAATGTTATTCACTTGCTATGCAGAAGTGGTTATAACAATATATAAAAGGCAAGAATAGACTAGCAATTTAGGCACCTTCTCCTAGAACAGGACACAACTTACATTTTTGAAACCACACTTTTACAGATTCTTTAAAATGAAAATTTCTGTAGTATTCTACCTTGACACATATTATTGTTCTTTCTGCCTAAACACTGGTGTGTATGTGCGGATAATGCCTTAGAATTGTCTGTTAGAACCTTATTACAAAGAAGTACAAGCTTGTTTCCTATGCATTTTAGAAGTATGAGAATGGCTATGTGAATGGGCAAGAAATGAGAAAATTCAGGCCAAATGATGTAAATAAGATCCTTCTAGAAGCTACGTGGCTAACAGAAAAGAACCACAGGGGTGGACCCTACAATTTCTTCATTTCAGTTGCATAAAAGGTAAACACAACTCTCTGCTCCTCTAATGCAAGACAGTCTTCAGCCCTACACGGAACTTTGAAAAGCCTTCCTGAAGCACTTCCTTTTATATGTAGAAACACACGTATTGGTGTAAAAATATATTTAATAGCAATATATAGAAATAGCAATGCAAAGCATTTCTCTCACTGCCTTCTACTAGGAAGGATTAGCTCTACCCACACATTGCATATGTACTTTTACATGTGGATTAAGCACTCCCTTTGCTGTTGCTGTTAAGTTTTATGTGATCATGTCAGGAAAGAGAAAGCCTTTAAATCCTCAAGTGGGCAGGGCTCTAGACTGATGGGAAGACAACTACATCCATCCATGCATGCTCTCAAAAGCATATACACTTTTCTGCAAGAATATGTACCTCTAAAATATGTTACTAGGGACATTGTCCAAATGCAACTTAAATCCCAACAGTCTTGGGGCATTTACCATCTCCCTAGGAAATCTGTTCCATAATATAATAATAACATCATTTTAAAGCCTGGTAACGTGCTTTAATTTTTGATGAGCCCTACATTGCTCGGACCATTGGACTAGAAGATAGTTTAGCTCCCTTTCAACTGAAATATTCTATTCTATTCTATTCTATTCTATTCTATTCTATTCTATTCTATTCTATTCTATTCTATTCCGTTCTGTTCTGTTCTATTCTATTCCGTTCCGTTCCGTTCCATTCCATTCCATTCCATTCCATTCCATTCTAAATAACCAGTGAAGTTTTATGTCCTTTGGAATACACAGTATAAACACTAGGATACACTGAAGAAAATTAAATAGCATCTCAATTACTGTCTACATCACTGTGAAGTTTAATCCAGATGTGTTTTCTCATTTCCAAAATAAGAAATTTCAGTTTTTTCAGTCTGAAAGAAAAACTTTCAGTTGACTTTCCTTCATATACATCTCAAACAACTGCTTCTCACTTGCATTTGTGTTCTGATCTCACAGCTCATCAGATCATTTGGCTATCATTTCGCTTAAAGCATCTCCATCTTTGCCAATTAATTGATGAAGAACTAGTATGAGACAAATATATCATCTGCATTTTAACTGCGTGAATGGAAGGTTATTGAAGCAATAACTGGCAACATCTAAACCATTAATAAAATATGGTCTGGGAATATCAAATTACAAATTTCTGTACCTAGTTCCCAAAATAAATTTGCTCTTGAAGGTAGTTCTAGCATTCATGATGACATAGATGAATGATGCTGATTAAAAAGAAGTGAAGAAAATACTATCACTTCAGCATAGAAACCACTGTCATCTTTATCAGTCTCATCCATATAAAAAGTGTTAAATTTTTCAGTGGTTTCATAGCCTTGCTGTGAAATTGCAGGTGTCACTGTATCGTGGCAGTTGAGCACAAGATAAGGCAAAAATAGGCTAGACCATAAACAAAAGCCCACAAATCAGGAGAAGATATGATAGTCCTGTGGCTTTAAAGTGGGTTCTTTGTGGCCTTCCTTTTGTGAATGAAACATTTTCATTGTTTCTGCTGGTGATCAGATGTTCCTTACAACAGGAACAGACAAAATCATATTGAAGGAGCCAATATCTAGTTCATGAGTAAATATGTAAATTATCAAGAGTGCTTAATGTTGTTATCACAATCCAAAGACATGAATAAGATTCCTAGAGAGGGAATGAGTAGGACACAAGGCTCAGAAGTATCGTCTCTCTCTCTCTCTCTCTCTCTGTGTCACATATTTTCAGGGAAAGTGTAGATGTGCCTCTTTCTTTCTGTCTGCTTGTCTTTCCTCTCCCACTCTTTCTGTCTTCTTGTCAATTTAATATTTAAACTCCTTGCAGAAAGACTGGCTCTCACTATGTGGTTTGCACAGTCCCTTGCACAATTGCACCAGTGTAATGCAAATTGTGGTTTTAAATATTCATACAAAAGCTTCATAGCATGACTGCATGAAATCAGAACAATCAGGGAACAGGCACAAGCTGAGGACGTAGGTAAGATGAAGCACAGAGATTTCTATTACAATTGCTGTTTCATTACAGAGAGTGTGCTGACATAAGCTATGTTTTCATTGTCGTGAGCCCAATTGCATAACCATGTATTAGAGTTATGAGTTCTCCTAGCAAGCCATAATGTTTTCACTTTTGGCTGTGCAATCACATATTGTTAGCTTAAGACATTTAAACTTTATAAATGGCTCTGTAATATGTGGTCTTTTCAGCTATAAAATTGTTCCTTAAAAAATAATCTGAGCCATTGGTCAACGCAGTCAATGTCACCTAACAGCAAATAAATTTTGTCAATGAATTAGAAGTTAACTACATAACTGTGAGCAATTCCTTCAGCTAAGAATTGGATATATATTTTCTTTCTGTCCAATAAAAACATCACTAAAATTCTATGCTGTGTTCCTGATCCTATCTGTTGCTTTGCTTCAGAAATTATAAAGGATGTTTAATAACTAATTATTTCCAGCAGTTTGCAGGACTTTGCGCTGAGAATTTTAGCTGGAATGCCTGGATTGATGCAGCCTTTTTAGGAAAATTTGCCTTACTCTGTAACCCAGATAAGGAGACAGAATACCCATATTTCAATGGTTTGGTAACACAAAAATACACTGGGTAAAATCAAATCCACACTCAATAAAAAGCACAATTTTTGGCCCTTTATTGAATGATTGAGCCTGTCTCCAGCTATATTATCTGTCTATTTAGGCTATAAGCTATTCAAGGCAGCTTTTATCTTCCGTTCATCACGAAGCATGCTTTTCCTGTAAATTATAGCTATAGAAGCTCATTCTTACTCAGTACTTCCTTACTTAAACTGTTTATTTTTAGAGGAACAAAAGAAAGCTATGTGTCCATCATAATGAATTTATATGCAGTAGAGTTTATACAAATATATTTTTATCACAGTGGACATGAATTGAAATCTCAGAGATTTGACTTAGGGTTAATATTTTGCACTTTAAAGCTTTAGACTGCAGCTCTCCATTGTGCTCTTTAAAGACAGATTTGGGGCAGTATTTTAAGAAATGACCAACAAATCTTACACCTGAAAGACAAGCGGGCTGCAGACTTAACACAAAAATTCAGCTTTTAGAAATTATCATTGTTTTAAGATATCACAGCAAACAGTTACATCTTTATGATTCTTACCTTCTTCTGGGGTTTGATAAGAAAATAGATCCACATGTGGCGCACTGCCTGCAGAGCCTCGTGGGTGCCACTGCAGGGTGGCAAACAAAAGCATAGCATGGCAGTGGTGTTGTGTTGCCACCAGCGTGACCAGGAAGGAATAAAAGACATCCAAATCCCCTCATCCGTGTCAGAACTATGCATTGAATTTTAGAGTGTTCAGAAACCTTGCCCATTGTTGGCAAGAAAACAAAGTGGCACTCAGAAACATCCTCAAAACTCATCTTTGTGAGAGTTCATGAGATCTTCATCTCTTCCACTCCAGCCCAGAGCAATTGAAAAGGTGCTGGTGTGAACTTCCATGCTGTGGCTTCCCCAGAGCTGCCTGTTCTGACCTTTGATCAAAGCTCTATGATATTAAAAGCATCACCAGCTCCAGACTGCAGCTGTTTCACACCAAAATCCAAATTACATACCCAATATATTTTTCTCCAAGCTATAAAAGCATAGCTACATCTTTGTGAGAGAGCCCCTTGCCAGTGATCAAATAGGAGAGATCATTCAATACTTCCACATCCAAAAAAAAGGGAAGAGCTGAGCAGGTCAAGGATGTTTTCCTGGAAAACCTTCATACACAAAGTATCACAGTGGCTAAGAGAGAAGAGAAAGCAGAAGTTGGTTGTGGGTTGCAAGCATGTTCCAGCTTTGCTGTTGAGCTGCATATTGGCACAATATTGTATAGCATGTCTCATTTCCCTGCTACCCATAGAAAGAAAATCTGGGCATATGGTGTGACCAGGTGTCAGAGGTTCAGGGATGCCTTGGAATTATTTTTCCATCACTGTTACTAAGCAACAAATGGGTGGGTGATTTGGGGGCTATCAACTCTTTTGTGGGAGACAAAGGGTGTGCTTGGGCGGGGGCAGGTAAGGGAAGAGCCGAGCCAGCCATTGGAAGGGGCACTCACTCTCGTTGGACAAGGGGAGAGGAGAGGCTGCTCTCTTGCTTTTGGCTGCGACCAGAGGAAATCCATCTGTGCCCTGCTTTCTTTCTCCTGGCTGGGTGAGCTTTGATTCAACCTTTTTCTCCACTGGGAAGAACACGTTTCCCTGGGCTGCGTTTTCTCACAGCAGTTACCGGGAGAGTCCGGCTGCCTTTGCTGCCTGCCCCCCTCTGCCGCCTGGGACTGCAGCATCTGTTGTAACTGCAGAAGTCCTTGCCACCTAGCAGCTAGCCGGGAAAAAAAGAGGGAGAGGGCCGGCTTCTGCCCCCTGCTGCCCTGTTTTTGCCGCTCTGAGCTGCCTGGCTGCTCTCCAGCCTGTCCGCCATTACCAGCTACCTGAGGCTGACCTGACCCTGCACCACAGCGCCACCTGCAGCCGCTCGGGAATCATCGCACCTGCCCTGCCCGACCAGGAGCTCAACAGCGCCCCTTGCTGTTTTTTTTTTTTTTCCCTGACCGTGATTACACCGCACGGGAAAGTTATCTGCTATTAGTTTCTGGTTCTACTTATGGTTGTTATTATTGTTGTTACTTGTTTATAAATACTAGTAAAGAACTGTAATTCCTTTTCCCGTATCTTTGCCTGAGACCCCTTGATTTCAAAATTAAATAATTCGGAGGGAGGGGAAAATCACATTCTCTGTCCTAAGGGAGGGTTCAACAGACATCTGTCTTTCAAAACTGAGACACCAGGAAAGCCCTGAACTGGATCCAGGAAAGTCAACAAATCTTGACACAGATAGAGACCTGAGCTGGCTGATATCCTGATGCTGTGGGCATGGACAACATACCGGCAGCACACAGAGCTAGGATACTTCTGCACTGATGTCTTTAGGACTTTGAACTGATTATATACCAAAAAAAAAGTACTTTTTTTAAATTTTAGTTTACTGTCAGCAACTGTCATTGTTACTGATGACTTCTGATTCAATAGCAACATGGACATATTTCTTTAATAGGAAAGGTTGTTCTTTTTTCCCTGGGAACTTCATGTTCTGATTGAGTTTATTCATGAACCATGGAAACATCATTAACATTCACTCTGAGCAAAAGAACAATTTTTACTGCATCCACAATCATTGGATGTCTCACTTGATCTTATTGTTGGCCATCACATTGAGCACTCACTTCCCTGGACCGTTTACTCCCAGTAAACAGAGAGCATGTTCTGGGAAGCACAACAACGTATCTTGGGAAAACAAACAGCTTTTAGCTGCAAGAGAAATACAACATAAATGTTTTGTGTGATGAAACTGAGACAGGACAGTTTCAATGTGCTTCAGAGGTTTTCCTGCAACTCTGGCACTGACCTATTAGGACTTGCAGCAGTGTTTAACCATGTGGAGAAGTGTCTTTGGCATAGCTCAGCCTTGTAAAACCCGGAGTTTGTTTTTTAACCCACACAGTGTAACTTTTCTGTCTAATTCAAGTGTGAATATCCCAATTAAAACACTGAAGAAAGGAAAAAACAAAAAGCAGCATCAACAACAACACAACACAAACAAAAAAACAAACCACAACACCCTAAGGTTTTTAAGCATTTTTTTTTCTCCAGATTAACCTGTGCTTCAGAGCAATGCTTCAGTACTGCTGCTACATTTATATTTTTGGTATTTCTTGTACAAGACACGTTTCTTTTCATTGCATTTGTATAACAAGAGTCCACTGAATACACACCAGGGGCAATTAGTGCTTATTGCAACAATCATATTTACTAATAGTTATTGCCACCAATCCCTTCCACTGCTTGTCACCAGCTTCTTACACTGAGCTGGCAGTCAAGAAAGAATAGCAAATTTAAGGCAAGATTTCTCCTTCAGAGTCAGAGCCATAAGGATTATTTCCTTCCTTTCTTCCCTCTATTTAAAAAGTCTTACAATTTGCATATTTATGACATTCAGCCAAAACCAGCTCTCTGGATTTCCAGGTTTTCATTCCTTGTTCTGATGAAAGGAATGCATTTTTATTTGGTCTCTCTTTGCTCTGAAAAGTGTGTTCGTTAACCATCTTTAAGACATTTCCAGCTTTATAGCAGTCTTAAATGAACCATGTCTGTAGATAGGCACTGTAACAGAAGAGCAACCTGCAAGGTATTCAGATATATCAACATCACTGTTTCTGACGATGGTGTTACCCAAGTGTTTCTAGATTGCCTAATTTAATTCCACCTATCCATAGTAACTATGAAAAAAAAATACCCAAACGAGACACATAAAAGAAAACACCCTACAAGTATCACTCAGATAAGTCATGATGGGCCAAATCTTTTTAAAAAAAAAGGAAAATTAACATCCTACTGATTCTAATTGATGCACCAACATAAGTCTTCACAGGTCTTCACATTTTCTACTTGAATTCACTGTAACAGCTTTCCATGAGGGTCACAAAACCTAAATGGGATAAGCATGAAATAAGAATGATGTATGTAAGGTGTCTGGACAATATTAACTGTAAGCTTTTTGAATTAGTATCTAAAGAAAGTGTAGTTCTTAAAATTCTTCTCACAAATTAATAATGAATGTGCTCCCAGTTACCATTTTTAATTGGGAAGGGGGAATTTAAAATAAGAAAAAACTTGAACCATGCTGAATTATCTATTATTTTGAGGTAAACCAGCTCCAGTAGTGAAAAAAATCAGAGAGAGACACAGGAAAGCATGAAGAGTGTAGCCTGATAAGCACCTTCAAAGCCTGTGGTCATTAGCCAAACTGCAGCTGAGGACTACATGAGCTGATGGCTAATTACAGTAAAAGAAACTTCTCAGTGATATTCCCTGTTTTCTACACTTTTATATTCTGTTCCTATGGCCTACAGAAAACCACCTGTTCTTGAAGCCAGCCACCAGCATCATGTTGGCTTCCAGCCCAGCAGGCAGAGAACCCAATGCAGTGTGACTCCTAGTTACCAGCAGCTCATGCCCAAAAAGCTGGCTTACCAAAAGGAAATCTCCTAATGGCTCCCAAACAGATCCTTGACCTCAGCACCCCATTTGTAACTTCCCTCCTTTCCCCAGAATAGTGTAAGGCTGTGCTGTACAAAACTCATGTCCTTTTCCCTTTTTACTTTTTTTTTTTTGATAGCTTGCTGACAGCTGTTTTTGCTCCCTGCTGGTAGATAGCAGCTCTCCCAAGGAGAGTATGCTGGCTCACTGGTCAGCTCTTTGTCAAGCATGATCAGTCAGCTTAGCAAAAGTATTTGCAACTTGTGTGTTTTTTCATTTGCAGCTGGATAAATAGTTATTTCAGGTGTTTCCATAGCTCCTGAAGGCCAAGGCGTCCAGAGCTCCAAGGACCCTTTAGGATAGACCTACAGTAACTATGTTTGTAGCAGCACTTTTGTTTCTGGGTTATCAATCTAAGATAAGAAACAAAAGTATGAGGGAAATGAGAGCACTGGGTGAAGAGATTGTTTGCGGAGTGAGGAAAAGAACTTGACCTTCCCAGACAGAGCTTGGTACCCTGCTTCAGCAGTTAAAATCCACCAACTGTTTAAGGAAAGGGCTGTCAGCATCAGGCACAGGAAGGCAACCACAGAGCTGAATGAAGTAGGGAGAAAACACTGGGATCCTTGTGCAGGAGCCTGTTTCTCCCTCAGCAAGGCAAGAGATATGGGTGGGAAGGGAGTCAGGTGGAGGATTTTGGTGCATGTGGACAGCAAGCAACTGACATCCCCCAGGACAGCACCCAGAGGAGATGGGGGTTTGGCTTGTCCTTGAGATGTGCTGTCTACTTGTCTGGCACTCAAGCTCCCTGATAGATCGGGTTTTGAGGTATTGCTGCCAGCCCTTTGCAAGAGCTTTCTGTCTGGTTTATAACTCTATTTAGCACCAACATAGTCAATATGTCTTTTGTATTTATAATGGTAAAATAAACGGTGATAAATTTATATTAAAAGGTGACATTTCTCAGACATTCCTACCCATGCAAAAATCTGCTTTTAATTGTAGCTATTGGCACAGAAGGCATTCCTAACTGGAGCTGATCTCCTTTTACACACAGAAACATTTGTTTGGTTTACTCCTACAGAATAAAAATATGAAGATAATAGAAACGGTACAAATTAAATATTCATAAATTCTTAATCATTACACACAAGCTTCACCATGTCTCCAGCAGGACACATGCCATCAGCTACAGCCACAATGGGACCAGGTTCAGCCCTTCAGTTACTTCTCCAACCCAGGACCAGGTGAACACCCACCTACATACAGAGGTGGCCTGAGGCCACTTTAACTCCTCTGTCACTTAACTACTTCCTTCCTGGTTGTAGCAGTGATATTAACAGGTTTGTACCCCAGTATATTATTCATTGCAGATTGACATCCCCAAAAGGCCATCCTCAAATCACATGCCTGAAAGTCAGACTGCAGACCTTCAATGAAACTATACATTTTTTAATGTTTCTTTATACCTTAAATCTGACTGTCAAAAAATATACCCACAAATTCTCCCCTCTTTCACCACAGCATGCTTAGCAACAGGAAACCTATGCATTTTTTCAGCCTGTGAACTCCTGCCAGCTCTACTTTTCCTTTCCAGTGGGGTAACAAGCCTGGAAGCAATGCTGTTAGCAGCACTGCTGAGGAGCAGAGACACCATGTCCGTCCCCAGGACAGAAACCAGTGCAGGCTTGGCCATTTGGGGGAGCTGCACAAGGCAGATAGCTGGAGCCTGAGTCCCCACAGCCACTAACCTTTGTCATGCCAAAAAATGACAGGAAAACATCAGAATAGAGATGTGAAGAGTGAGAGATAAGCTGACACCTTCCAATATCAAGATGGGGAAAACAAACCTGTGCACAAATAACTCGCCAGAGTAAATAGCTTTATGTCACCTTCTGCTTTCAATGAAGGTGCTCCTGCAGAAACTCTCAACTACACACGCCTCAGGACCTTTTCTGAAACTCAGTCCCTGAACAACATTACTTTTTCATCTGTTAGGTGAGCCAAGTTGCCAGTGATTTCTAAGGAGGAATTTGAATCCTCTGTATATTAAATATTTGTTTTTCTCACTTTCTTTCTGTCAGTAGGTTGCATATTTCGTTCATGGATAAGCCACCTTATCTCTCATATTACTTTATTTTGGAGCTACTTATCATACCGATGTTTGCAATTTCAAGTAAAGTTCTGTTTAACCTTTCTTTTGACAGTCTGGCTTTCTCTCTGCTAAGCAATATGAATATTTACTTTCCCAACTCATATTTGTGGTGAGCTGTGACACCAAATATATGAATTGTAAAGAAGCCAGGAGACCTTGTCCACCTGGTGAAAGGCCAGCAGTGCCCAAACTCCTTGCCATGGCATATATCTCAGCCTAAATTTCCTTCCATGATGAGTGATATAATGATGCATGTAGAGTGATCTCAGTATGCACAACAGTTCAGTTTCTTCCCCAGAAACTTTGGATAGACATGAGCAAAATCTCAGACCTGCCCAGTTTTGGGAGACCTTTACATGGAAGTCAGTAGCAGATCAGAGTCCAGATGAACTCTCTTGGTGGGTCAGACACCCACCATAGGTTATAGACGAGGCAGTTAATGCATTTAAGTGTTACATGGTACTTACTTGCATAGCTGAGTGCAAGACCAAGCCACACAATGACAGAATTGTGTAGCTGAAAGACTTAGAAGTTTATAAGATAAGATCATTCAGCAAGAAGAGCAACAAGGTCTACAAACCAGCTCACTATGTTCTCACAGTCAGTTCCCATGAAAGCATAGATATCAACCCTTCATTGCCATCACTGCAGAGGAGAGGTGGTTACACTCTGCTTTCCTTCCAGATGACACTGTGGAGTGTCAACAGGCAGACCAACATTCTCTGTTCCTTCTCGAGGAAACATACCATTGTCCTGCCAGTTAATAAAGTGTAACCACCTATAGAAAGCTTCAGCAGTCAGAGCAAAGACTGATCAAGCTGCTTACAATACAGTTCTCTAAGCCACTGACAAAAATAATTCCTGACATTGAGCTTCATAGTGAAAATCCAGAGTAGTGTCTACCCTTGTATTTTCAAAGTGTCAGGTCATTTCCCTTTTTCCAATTAAGATGTTTTCAAACAGAATCTCCAAACTGATTTATTTGGGGTCGAAGGCAATAAGGAAGTATTGCCAAGATATCCACAGATTAGTTTATCTCTGACCTAGCCTCCTTCTCAGCCTGACATATAACCAGGTATTTTATATAAAAAACTCAGCTGAAGGACTCTGAAATGCTAAGTCATACAATTCTACTTATATCTAATTTCAGTAATTGTGATGAATTGTGTAACTGTATAGTAATTGATGTTCTAAACTGAATGAGCAGCCACCAGTGAAAGAAGAGCTCAGAGGCTGAAATCAAAACATCTGTTTCTTTCTAAGGTAAAAGATGGGTAATACTGAAAACACTGTCTTAGTCATCAACTTTTCTGTTATCTGTTACCTTGTCCATGAATATGAAGGGAAGTTTACAATCATAGAATTTTTCTATACCTTGTTCTTCTCTTCCTATTTTTAAAGATGCTTACGGTAGAAATACATAATACTGGAACATAGATGCATTCTGAGGTTATACTCTGTATTTAATTAATACTGAATACTACTCTATTCTCCAGGCATTCTTACTGAAACTACTGGGATCACTCTTGAAGAAAGAGATAGTGGTGAAAGAAAAATATCAAACTCTGGATCGTTAAAATGGAAAGAAAACGTGAATATAAGTTTTATGACTTCCTGTTGTTGGAGTTTTATTATCATACTCTTAACATAAAATTTTGAGAAGGTACTTAGGTTTTCAGATAGCTGTGGAGATCATCAAAATGACAAATGCTAACAAAAAGGTAAGAAAGGGAGCTATTGAAAGACAAAAGTATTGAAATCCATATCGATTGACAGGCTACTCAGAGCAGAGAATACTTGGATCATTACATATTTCAATTCAAATTCCAAGGTTGAGATGCTTAATTTTTTTTTTAATAGGCTCCAAGTAATAGCAAATCTTTAATCAAAGACACCCAATATTGCACATTATAGTGTAACAATATTTGGCTTTAAAAACTTACTTTCAAATAAATTAAAAAATTGTAGACACATTAAACAAGTTTAGGGAGAAATCTTTTAGAGACTTTTTTATTTCCAATTCTGCAACAAAAAGCCTTTGGAAATGAACAGAAATACTTCACAAAGAGCTACATACCATCTGTAATAGAACTGACAGAGTGATGCTGAATACTGGAATTTTGACTTCCTCTCCAACCCAATGACAATTAGCATTTTACATATAGGATTGGTTAGCATTTTATGCAAGATCAGATAGGTTCTTGCAGTCTCAGAAAATACTGATCATTACCTCTTTATGAACAGACTATATTAATATTATGGAAAAATCTGGTAATCACAGTGGTTACATAATTGGTCCTTGAGTCCTTGAGTCAATGAACTTTTGAAAGAATCTACAGGGTATAATTATTCTTGGCCATAGAGTCAATGGATAAGACTTCCAAAAGTATCCACAAGATATAGAACTGTAAGTCCTTGTGTCTTAACATCGAGTTTTGCCCTGATGATAAGGGGCTTTTTTACGTATTTAAGAATGCAGCTCCTAAATTCGTCACATTTAAATCTACTTCTAGCCATATCAGTTAGCTACATCAGAGTCTTCTGCTGTACCTCAAAAGGTGCCTTTTCAAATAAAGGAAACCTTTCATCTTCATGGAAAATGATCTGAACTTCTGGGGACACTTTGTGTGAGGGGTACCCAAACAAGATTTCCTAGTGGATGCATCACTTTGGTGCACTCCTCTGTAGAAAGCTAACAACTGCCCATTTATCAGTACACCACCACAGACCCTGAGCTTTTCTGAATTTCTCCTTTCCAAAATACTGTGACTTGAGAAAATAAAGAAACAACACAGAATCCCAGCACACAGCCAGAGACCTCATTGAAACACAAGGAAAAAAAACCAGGCATTTAGGTATCAAGGTTTTCCAGAACTTACTGGGCAGATCTAGTGTTCTTGGATCTGTCCAAGTTGAGTCAAGACAGAAAACTAAATGTCTTCATTACCCTCCACCAGATTTCTTGCAGAGCAGAAATTAACTCTTCAGTTACCTAAAATGGGAATTTAATCAAGTACAATCTGTAAGCAAAATTTACAGTAACACCCTGGCTCCTAGCTTTCTTAACACTAGCTCCAAAGCAGTTGTCTTTCATAAGAAGGCTGTGAAACAAACAAAGAAAAAAATTGTTCTTTCATTTATAACAACTTGCAAAAAAGACAGAACTTTTTTCTTTCGGTCAAACTCCAGAACCTTCTTTGTTTTTAATAAAGACAACACCGAGAGTTTCCATGCCTACTGAGGAAAAACAGAAAGAATAATTACAATTTACAAAAAAAGCCCTCAATATCATCTAAATTTAGAGTATCACACCGTTATCTCACTCATATATTTTATTTCTCACCTGTGAAATTATACTCGCTGGGAATACAGCCAAGGAACAACTGCTGGCATTGTCACTCTTTGTAAGGAACAACATTACAGATATTACTTAGAGAATATGGATGGATTGCAAGCTGTTTTTAAAATTTGAAAAGGAAAAATATCCTAGAATCTTTCAAAGAGAAGAAAAATTAGCTAGGAAATTAATCCTCTGCTTTGTCCTTTGGAAATGGCTAAATCTAATAACTCTGAAGAATGAATGAATGAATGTTTGATATCTTGCTCAAGAAAATATCTATCTAAACATATCTCCCCACCACTCCAAAGCCCAAAGTGAATGTTATGAACACCTCTCACAGAGATGGGGAAGTCAGAAAGGAAAAGGCTAAACATTTTCTAATACAGGATTAATTCTCTGAATATGGTGCAAACAACTAATTTAATTAGAAATTTTCCAAACATTACATGTCTGGGAGTGGAACAGAAAGCACCTCATTTCGCTCATAATTCAGCCTCTTTCTGTTCCTGAAATGACACAGACAGTGACAAGCAAGATGAAGTTATTTGCCTGCTCTGCCCAGGCTGGAGGAGCTGTAGGGGCAAGGGAGCAGACTGCAGACACAGCCCACTGCGGCTGCTCTGAGAGGACATAGATGATCTCACTACATTGAAGCAAGAAACAAATATTGTGACTAAACTTCCACTGCTTCTGACCTTCATCTTTTATGCATGTTTTATTTTTGCAGAATTTTTATATTTATTTATTCTAATGCAAATTATTCTCAAATACTTCCTAATACATTTTGGTAATAAACTGCCACAAAATAAAAAGAGGAGAAAATAACTTAATTTTGTTATCAGCTAAGGATCCTCTCTGTAGCTTTGTCTAGCAAATGTTTGACAATTTTGTGTGTAGAGTACTATTAGGTTATGCTTGGATTATGTATTTCCAGGACAACTTTTCAGCTCCTGACATGCATTAAGTGCCCCGCTTTTAGTACCTGAAGAAGCCAAAGGATGCTCCCAATTAAGACAGGCTTTTACACTGCATTGGACTGTTTGTGATAAATGCACGTGCAGTATCACTGCACATACAATGGTCACTTGTATGCAAATCCTGCATCTCTAAACTTTCAGTTTGAGAGCAGCTAATTTCACCAGTAACAATGGATTAATCCATCATACAGTATTTTTCTCAGAAACATTTAGTGCAAGAACCTAGTATAATAATGCTGTGCATGAAATTTGAGAAAACAAAGAATACATTTTTCAAAACAATTATTTTCAATACATATACTCCCCTTTTGTTTAATAAGATGTAATATTAACCAGCAGTTAATATTACATATATAAAACTAAAATTATTAATCCATCTTCCAGGATTATATTGGAGTTGTCTTTCAGATTTCTCAAGCTGTTTATGCTAAGTCTTTCAGTTGTGCAAAAATGGAAAAGTTTGTAATTTTTTTAATGTCTGGTGCATTTCTTGTAGTTATAACTATAGTCCCACTGTGAATGACATTGTCTCATTTTTAAATACAATCCTCAGTAATCACTTGCAAATGGCTCTGCTTCAAGGCAGTTAGACACTCAGATGCTCTGTAAAGATTGTTTGTCAAAACTAAGTACTCCAGAAGGTTGTAAACAAGATTCAGACACAACATAGATGCATTGCTGTTACAATACCTTGATTTTGGTGAATTCTTGGACGCATTAAAGTTACTGGGAATTTTGCCATTGTCCTGTCTGGGGCCAGTATTTCAACTATTTGTTCTCTTTTAACACAGAACCACTGAGAATTTCAGAACATTCCCCTATGAAACAGAGATCTAATGTTTCAGGCACAGATCCCCACTTCAAAAGCCTCATGCAAGCAGTAGCACTGTATCATGCTGGAATGGCTATGAAGGCTGAACATCAGCTTCCAGATTAAAAAGTCCCTTTCCTGAAGCATCCCCCAGCTGGGGATGGTTGAGGAGGGACTAAGATCCCCTGCCGTTACACAGCATCACAGAATCATGGAAGTGAGAAGGCACCTCTGGACATCACCCAGTCCATCTCCCTGGTTAAAGCAAAGTGAAACTAGGCTGCTAGGGGCTGTGTCCATCTGTTTTTTAATAACTCAAATGGTCTAAACAACCTCTCTGGGCAACTTGTACCAGTGTTTGGCCACTCTCATAGTGAACAAACTTTTTTCTCGTGTTTAAATAGAATTTCCTCTATTTGAGTTGAGGCCCATCACCTCTTGCACACTCATTGGACACTATCAAGAAAAGTCCAACTCTGTCTTTTAATCTCCCCCATCAAATACTTATAGACATAGATAAAATTCCTCTGCACTTTTTCTTCTCCAGGCTGAGTAGTCCCAAGTCTTTTAGCCTTTCCCTGTGTAGTCCTGATTCCAAAAGCGGTTAAGCATGTGCTTATCAGAGCTTTGTGTTGAAAGGTCACCATATTTCATGGGGGCATTCAGACATGTCAAAATTCTATCCAAATTCAGAAAATAAAAGTTCCAATATTAAAAAAATTCTCTGGAAAGAGAAATCTACAGACTCCCTATCTAATCTCTTCAGTTTCTCAGCAGAAAAGCAAGGAAGCTCTAAAATCCCCAGCCTCCTAGCCTGTGGAACTATAGAGTCTGCAGTAGTCCATGTGGAGAGCTGCCCTTTGGTCAGGACTAGAAACAGCCCTTGTCTGCAGTTCTGCAACGCTCCCGCTTCCATTTCATACATTTGAGACAATATAGTTCCATTGCATGGCTTGTTTATTTCAAAGCCAATAACTTACTGGAAATTCACAAAATAAATAAATTTCCCCCAATAGATTCATTTAAATTAAAGCCTTTCCTGTAGAATGGAACTTTAATTTAGAAAATAAAATCACATAGAGGCATAAAGTTGACATTTCAGTTTAATTAGGGAGACTCATATACAAATACTTGTTGTTAATATCACACCAAGTCAGACTCCAAACTGCTGATAATCATGAAATGAAAATTAGGCGCACAGATGAGACCCTGAGTTAAAATTTGAATTGCTCTTCACTAATTCTGATAGGCAAAATTCACTCCATTAGGGAAGATCAATAAATGGTTCATATATCACCATGCACTACCTGCGGCATTGCTTCACATAGTAGGCATGGCCCTTATATTAAAATTCAGAAATGTGAGCTCTTGAATGAGTATTACTAAGGTGGTAAAACCCTGTGATAGTACTTTGCATTTTTACATGGAAAAATTGTATGCTCACTCTCATAAGTTATTCTGTGACCTATATATGACAAGCTTTAAAAAAATCACCAGCTACCATAAATGGAAAGTCAGAAGTGAATATGTGCTGTGCTGACCTCATGTAGAGGAGTGGATTTCTTTCACCTAGAACAATTTAATTTACACTTACTTCAGACAGGAAATCCTTGTGTCATATTAACAAGTTGAAAATTATCTGTATGGATGTGTCCAGCAATATGATACTTTATCACAACAAAAGGAATAAGGTTTCATTGAATGGAATTCAATTAAAAAAGCAAACTGTGTCAGCAAATAGCACACTGGCATTCATGCAGCTATTCCTTTGGTTGTTCCTAATCCAAGACCCAGGGTGTAAGTGAAGAGCCCCAGAGAATACTGTTGTCAGACATGTACTCAAAATTCAAGCCCTCTTCTAACCAGCCCAATCAGAAATTAAACCTTTGACTACATAGCCTATACTCCTCATATAGACCCTGAAGAGAGGCAGGTACTTCTTAAATAGGGCTTCACCCTCCCTTTGAACACCATTCTCAAAATGCTCTTGGTGCTTGGGTTTCCCCAAGGCCGAGAGAACAGCTGGGACTGGCAGGACAGCAGGTCCATCTCACCCATCATTACCTTGGCCACAGAGCTGCATCACCACACAGAGGGAAACACTCTGTGCTGGTCTAATTACTGATCAAAAACATACATCAAGTACACCAGGGAGCAGGCCATTATTCCTTTACCCAAATTTGCCCAGATCAGTGTTCATGGGGCTATGTTTCTGATTTGCAGTCTACAGCTGAGTTCTGGATAAGACTCCAGAGCAGCAGCTCAGCAGAAGCCATATATATGAAAGGGAAATTCTCCAACAGCTTTTGTTGGTTTTGTTCATAGATTAAAAAAAATATTTCTACTTAAACATAGCTCACAGGTTCTCTAGAATAAAGCACAGGTGCATTTTATGAAAATGTCCATTTTCATTACTTTCTGGTGGCTATCAGTGAAATGTTGACTTTCTGGATTGACCAATACTCATGGCCAGCCGGTTTATTATATTTAATTCTTTGAAAAATCATTAAAGTGCCTACAACAGTTTCATATGAAACATACACTACATCAGGCATCTTCAGACACTATTCAGGACTGACTTCCTTTGCAGTCAGAACTAAGTGGCAGCTGGAATATTAAATGCAGATTTGTGAGAAATAAAGTGTCCAATTTGCATAAATTCCAATATTCTAACAAGAAACAAAGCAGCAGAACTTCCCGGGGTGCCATTTCAGAGTGATTTCCTGGTGTGAGATGTACCCCTTTAAAGAATAACTTAGTAGAACCCTCAGAAAAGATGAACTTCAAACAAAACCCTGCCTTATGATGACACCGCTTGTCTGGTTGTTAACAATGTTGAGATCCACCTTGTAAAAGCTAAGTATGAAGAGATGGCCTCATTTTTCTAAAAATGTAAAAATGTAAATTCTTTAAAAAGTACATCCTTCTTGGAAACACAGTCCTCTGTTGCTATATAACATGCTACTTGTTAATTAATACAGTTTGGGTAATGCAGTCTCCTTGTATGTCACTTATTGTTAATAATCTGCAGTTTACCTAGGAAGGTATGAAAGCCTGTCACTGGCACTTGTCTTGGATACAGATCCTCAATCTTGAGCTCCCCTGCAACAGGGTATTTTCACCATTTTATCTGAGTGAACAGGCTGAGGAAAACCACAGGGACTAGGCCACAGACCAAATGGCAATGTGCTGGATGTATTTGGATCACCACCCTTGTTAACCACCAAGTGATCCATCCTTTTGATCCGTAAGGAAATCACATTAAATGGGAAAGGGAAAGCATTGCACAATGAAACCCTGTGGAGATTTGCCACCTACATAATTTTTATGCCAAATGACCACAGGCTCTGGTACTTCTGAGAACTACTCATGTGAGAGCTCAGCAGATGGACTGATGAGGGATTTTCCAGTGATTGGGTTACTATCCAAAAATACCATTAAGGTGAGTAATTGGAGCACCTAGGTTTGGGCCAACTTATCTATGCAATTTCCACTGCAGCTTTACCTGTATTGCATAGAAAAGCAGGTTCTCCTGTTGTCTGACTTATCTCCTCTTACCCAAAAATGACAGGTTCAGCAGGACACCAGCTAATTGTCTTAGGCATCTAGATTTAAAAGACTGTAATGTTGTCTTTGTTTACATCTAAATGTTACTTTTGATTTCCATGTGATTTCATTTTAAAAATGGAACAGAATATTTTGACCTCCAATGACATTTTTTTTTCCATATTTAACTTCTGTATTATACATTAGGCAAGTGAAGAAAGTTTAAAAAAAAATTGAATGCTTTACATTTTGTTATCACAACAAATCCTTTCCATTTTCTTTATATTAAATGCTTTGTCTGAAGCTTGGGATAGTTACTTGGTTTGGGTTTGTTTGGTTTTTTTTTTTTTATGTATAAAGACTTTTATGGATATTATTTTAAGAAGCACATAGCTTTCATTCCATTTTGGAATGAAGCAAAATATATCAACATTGCATAGTGACTGAGAAAAGACAAAATCTTGGTCATACACAGCTTAACTCAGCAGTCGTTCACCTCCAGACCAGAAATAACTCCTTTATTCTAAGCCAAGTTCCTGGGACTGTGCAATGGAAACTGGATGAAGCTTATTAGCTTGGGATAAGCATAGCAGAGGTCAGGTTAGATGATGAACTGGCCGGTTCTGGCCATAACTCCAGGAAATTTTGCAGCCTGTTTGGGGACTGAGATATTGAAGTTTCCATAGCATGTGTAAAGCAATTTCTCAAGTCTCAGGAACATGAGTAAAGCCAAGCCTCCAACAGGATTTCTAATATGATCATCAATTGTTCCAAGTTAAAATAGCGAAAAGGAAGAAAAGACTCATTACATATTTCCATGTCTGTAGGTAGCTAGTCCTTGGATTTATGTCTTGCCCCCAACTACTGATGCAGGTCTTTCCCTGGGTATCTGAAGTATCAATCAATAACCGACTCAGTTGCCAAAGTAGTTCTCACAAATACCTCTCTACTTCGTTCCAGGACCTCAACATTTTGAATCCTCACTCTCAAGCAGGGTTGCAGCCTCCAGCAGTACCACCACAAAGCTTTCATAGGGCCAAACCATCGGCCCAGACCCCAAGCCAGCTGCTTTCTAATCATCTTTTCATATGTATCTGGGATTAAGCTGCAAGCCAGGTTAATTATTCAGGCAGGCTTCAGCCAGGTCCTCATCATTCTGTTTCCTGAGTATTTTTCTGAGCTTCTTCAACTCTGTGGCTGTAGATTCCATTCCTCCAAAGTCTGTTGGCATATCTTGCTAAGAGTTCAGCATATGGAGAGTGTAAATCCATCCATCCAGGCACACAGTAGGGCTTGTGGACATTGGATCATGTGCACAAGGACTGCTGCAGCTCCTCTCCAGGGCCTGACCCACTCCTGTCTTGAAACAGAAGAGAACAGTTTTGGTTATGTGAGTGGCAGGAATCTGGGCCACTTCTCAAAGGAATGTGTGAGAATTTGGTCAAGATGGTCCATTTTGATACATGAAATCATTTCCTGTATTTGCTATGCATTCACAGGACAAGAAACACCTTCCTTGAACTCCAGGCATGTGATGGGATCAGCCTCAATGAATATTGAGCTGCAACAGTACTGGTGGAGCTTTTATACAGCACCTCCCTTCCAGGGCATTTGACACCACAAGGCTGAGAGAACTTTATCTTGTAGAGGACACTCTGACAGATAAGACCATTCACAAACCTGGGCAGGAGAAGCAGATTGTCAGAGGTGTACATAGACAGTCTTGATGTCTACAAAAAGCTTTTAATCTGTGAACTCCCCATTCCACAATACATCCAAGTTTATATGTAAATGATTTTTTCCTAAATAAAACTTGACAGATGTTCATGCTGCTTTTCTTGCCCAAAACAGCTGGACTTTTGAGAATCCTAAGTGAATCTTGGGAGTTGTGGCTGAACATCAGGGGCTGCTGATCTGTATCAGCACTAGGCAGAGGCAGAAGCACCCAGCAAGAAGTGAGGTGATTAATCACAGCACTATAACCTTGGCCATCTGACTGATTAGATCCAATATAATGAAATGTACTAACCCTGTTTCTGAGCTTGTCAGTGAAATCACTTTTTTCGGTTTTTTTATACTCAGATTAAATTGCAAGACACTCTATGATGTGGCTATGGCCCATTTTTCGAACTCTCTTTTTCCTTAGCTGCCATTGAAAGAAAAAAGATTTAGGATTCTATCTCCCCCCTGCTTTTTGGCACCTTTAGATGGATACTCTCCTAATTTCTAAGTCTTAGATGACAATGGCAATTTAAAGTCTTGAGTGAACTCTCAGCATGGAAAGAACATAAATGATTTTCTATTCCAACAGCACCAAGGAATAGAACAAGGTCATGTACTGTCATCAATTTATTTTATTTATTTATTTATATAAAAACTAATCCAGAGAAAACTCATAAAAAATTATTGTTTTTCAAAAAGGAAGCTAAATTGATCTCTGTCTTCATCCTGATTCACTGGATCTGTACCCACCAGAAATAAGATAGAAGACAGCTGCTTTCTTTGAAACTAAGACTTCTTCCCAAAAGCACATAGATGCAATTTATCTCCCTCCTAGTCCTCTGCTGTTCCTATTTCCACATCTGAGATAGGCCTGGCAGGTCCCTGCTCTAGCCACTGGTCTCATGACTAAACACCCATGAACAGTTCTGACATCTGACTTAAGGGTCACTTACCCTATGTTGAAATCATAAAATCATGTGCTGAAGGATGCACTGGATGCATGGATGGATGGATGGATGGATGGATCTGTGGTCACAGATCAAGAGCCATGTGGAAGTGGGGGAGACAGTGCCTCTGCTAAGGCATGTTTCATATCATCTGTTTGAGGCATCCACCCGAGAAAGACATAAATCACACTGTAAAGGTTCTTGCGCCTCTTCTTTTAATAGGCAGGGATTCAAGACTGACTGCTTCTCACACAGACAACTCCATTGGAGAGGTCTAAAAACAAACTGGGGAACTTTTCCCCATCTCAGTTTTTCTCTCCCACAAATACCTGGCAAAACTCAATTTATATGCTGCATCTCTCTAAAGACAAAGGGCCCTCTTTTTCTGCAAACTAATCTCCCAAACTGTACCTCAGAAGCTGAAAAATAAAAGATGATGCCCTACCTTTTGTTTGGTTCATTATACTGAAAAAACAAAAGAGTTTGTGCCCTAGGTGTGATTTATGCTGAATAATGTGTAGAACTTTTCAACTTTTCTTCCTTTACTGAGTATGCCAACATTTTTAGAATAAATATAGAAAATGTGGAAGTTTTAATGTGTGTAGGTCAGTTTAGTGCCTTTATATAGAAATGTTAATTAAGTTTGCATCAGCCAATTTATTTCTTGGCAGTTTCTCTGTTTTGAGGTAGAAAGTAAGTTGCATGTGAAACCATGTACTCTTACACATCTTTGCATGGATTAATTCTTCTCTCCTTTTCTCTCTGCAGCCAGTAATTGTATTTAAATCTAAGAGGGCCGCGCTCTCGGTTTACTTTTATTTTTTTTTAAGTGGTGATTGGTTCTGTTTTCTAGTGATTCCCAAACAATTGGGAATGGTCACAGACATCAGAACTCAGTCATTAACAAAGATAAATAACAATCAAGGCAGATATTTTTTTTCTTTATCTCAAACTTCTGTTTTGCATCTGAACTAACTAGATCAATTTAGAGCCTGGCACAACTCACCATTATGATGGAAGGGAGGTGTCAATGGAAAACTGCAACTTTATAAAGAAGTTTGGCTTTAAGTCACCTCCCAGTGAAACATCAGGAGATCAATACTGCACAGCACCCCAGTGTACTGGATTATTGGGACTTTCCTGCTGGCTACAATTCAGCTTTCCATTTAATTGTGCTCTTATTTAAAATTCTGCTGTGCCCACAGAAGAGCAAGAGAAACCCGATAGGCATTTTGTAAGGTTATGAACAATGAAAACTCTAGATAAATGTCAGAAAAAATATAGTAGGCCATAAATCATCACTTGATGGTATCAGATGAAATAACTTGTTCTCTCTCCCACCTCCCTAGGGCAAGCAACCATATGTATGTTAAATGTTGAATTTACCAGTGATGCAACATCCCCACTGATGCTAAGATATGAGGCCATTCCAAAAGTGATGGAGAATGGTTTTTTGCATCTTAAAATTCTTTTGATTTTTCCAGGCACAAGATGTCTCAAGCGACAGACAAAAATAGGGCAGAGTGGCAGCAAAACTTAAAAATCCAGCCTCACAAGTGACTGCCTCGTATCTGCCTTCAAAAGAGCTGTGAAATAGACATATTCATATCATAAGAGTAACACAATTTCTTTTCCACCATCTCTTAGATGGTGAAAGCTAATGGCATGTCTGCTATATTGTCTTGTCAAATTACGGCATCCCAGGCACTCGGACTGCATGAAGTGCTCTCTCTGTACCTAGATACATACAAAGCTGTGAAGGAAGAAAATCATTCCAGCCTGAAACCAAAGGGGGAATCATTAACAAATGCTTCCAAATCAAAACAATTTTTCCTTTTGTCTCCACATTTTCTCCTTCATTTCATTCCACAGTGGCATGGGGGAATGCTATCATCTGGCATTGGTAGCAACATCATATAAAATGCAATACCCAAAGGAAAAAAAATATTCTTTTTTTGATTGAAAAATAGAGTCACATTTTCAGAAGAAGGGAGCTAAATCATGCCTGCCAAGTAGTGAATCCTTGCAGGCACATGCAGCCACAGCCACAGAGTGCATACATGTGAAGTCTTGCCAAAGCCGGGCTGAGGAACTGCCATGCTCTTCCTTATTCCTCCCTTTATTTCTTCCAGCAGAGCAGAAATATGGCCCTGGGGCCTCTTTCCCACTCTGTGACTCCTGGCGTCCTGTACAGAACACGGGATCTCAAAACAGGATGGTGGCCACTAATTCCTGTCTGGAAGCTGAGGGGGAAAAGCCTCCCACAGGAGATATCCATCTGCAGAGGAGCCCTTTCAGACAGGACGAGCTTTGGCACCCTGTTACCTCCACAGTTAAACAGATAAATCTCTTGACTCAGGAAAAGTTTTGCACAACAAAGATCACATAAGTTGGAGATCCACGTGTTTGCACACTGTGGATGTTTTGGTGCAAGTTTGGATAACATTTGTGTTTGCAGCCATCTATGAAGAAGAAAAAAAACCTGACTCCCTATTGTTGAAATTAAAAGACCTAATGTGTAAATACTGCTGCTCTGCATTTCTCCCAAGCAGAGCCCTCCACATGTCTGGGGGTGTAAGTGTGACTCAGAGGGATCCCTCTGGGAGCACTGAGCAGAGGGCATGCTGGCAGCAGATGTAGCAGCTTTCCAGCAGCACGGTGTGTCCATCCTCCTCCTCTGCGCAAGCAATAGCTGGCTGCAAAAGCCAGCCCAGAGAGCTGGAGGTGTTGGCCATATTGCACTCCTCTGACCTGGGGACAATGCTGACCCACGGGGCTGAAACTCTGCGAACAGTTTTCGTGGAAAGGGGTGTCCTGCAGGTTGAAAAAGAGCCAATCACTCTGCTACTTCAAACTTTGTTCGAGACTTTCATATTTGTAGGTTTTGAAGAGCATCCAAATAAGTTAAGGCCACAGATGGGATGAAGTGAACTTGATTTAAATTTGGATTTCACACTGCACATATGCATACACATACATGCACACAGCACAGCAATTTCTCTCATCTGAGAGACAGTTTTGAGCTGCTCTTGAGACAGAGATCAGCCATGGCACTGGCTAAATCATGCACACTCCTATGAATACAGCCACAGATATTTGGAGGATGGGGGAAAGGAGAAAGAAATCTCTTTACCTCTGCAAAAATAAGTTTTAATCAACCTACAGAAAATACCTCCTCTTTCCCATCTGTCTCCTCATTACCTATGATAAATGGAAAGTAACACCTTCTCTCAGCTCCAGGTTTCTTCCACTGATCTTCTGCGTGGCACCTTTCATAAATGAGCAGACCAGGATTGAGCCATTATTTCTCACCACAGCTCTGAGAGGCTTATGGCTGCTTTCCCTTCCCACAAAAGGGAAATGTCTGAGTGCTCAGGGACTCCTTGAATTTTTCAGCAGCTTAAGTTTCTCCTTTACTCCTTTACACATGTATCTGCAGAGGGGACTGGGAAATCACATTAAGTCTCTGATGTGCATTTACGCTACATATTCCCAAGCTTATGTGGACTTTGAAGGAGATTTTCAAACTGGGAGAAGAGTTTGTTCTTTCTTATTTATTTATATTAGCTGTCAGGTTACATCAGGTGAAATTGCCACTTACCTCATCCTTCATGGGTGTTTAGGCATCTGGATCTCCCAGACAGAAGGAATGGTGCTCTTGCACCTGATTTTGGAGGCCACAGATCTGGGTAATTTAAATTGTTTTCTCCAGAGACCTGTGTGATCTGGGGGAAGAAAAATTATATTCTTATCTGCCTTGTGCCCTGTCTATGTCACAACAAGGTGACTTAGTGCAAAAAGGTTTTAAATCAGAACAGCCAGGTTAGGCACTTCTCTTACCTGTAAGAGGTGTAAATGATGCTGTGAGATAGATGGGTTGTAAAGCAGAACAACCTTTGTGCTTTTGTTTCATCACCTGCAAAGTTTTGTGTGATTTGATCTTTGCATTTCTAAGGTAAACTCAAGGAGAAGAGAAAGCAAGATAAGGTACATCTACTCTTCATATATGAAATAAAACAATAACTCTGGCAACTGTAACTGAAGATCCCTGAACACTTTACGTAAGAATGCAGTTTCCATCTTAATGCTGGAATATATTCCTACTTAACCAATCGTATCTTGTATTTAAAATATCCTTTCTGATGGTATTAAACACTGTTGTCAAATATTTAAGAAGCTTCCTCTCAGAGACAGATGCATTTCAGCAGTGGAAAAAGAGGCTACATGTGCAATTTAAATTCATCTGTTAGCATGTGGAGGTCACTGGTCACTCAAGATGAAGAACACCGAATACCATAAGAAAAGTCTTTAATTTATTGCATGTCTGACAGTCAATAATTTCTTCTTCAACTGTGTTATTCATAAAAAATGTGGAAACTTTGTGTAATTTTTAATATGACTTCATATTTTCTGTTATTGGCTATTAAAAAGCAAGCAAGCAAGCAAACAAACAAACAAAAACCAAACAAAATCAAGCAACCCACACAAAACTTGTAAATTTCTAACACCAAAACAAACGTAGTACCTTTTATCTTTAACCTCCTTCAGCAGCAGGGTATATGAACTACATGCAAACCTCACTGATTGAACAAGATAAGGCTGTTCATACAGGAAAAATACAAACCTCCAACTCAAAGAAACATTTTAAAAATGTGAGTATGCATATACTACAATTTTCTTTTGCAAAAGTCATACACATAAGCTGCTTATAAAGTTAATTGTGATTGTGTACTGGGCCTTCATTTGCAACAATTGGTTCTCATTGGGATGGATAGTTGGACCAGCATTCTGAAAATAAAACCATCAAATCTCCTAATCTCTGCAAATGCAGCAGAGACATAGCAACTATGTCCTTAACACTAGGAAAGAAACCTATTACTCCTCCAAAGTAAACAAGAGAAAATGTTTCCCAACCCAGCTAAATGCTGAAACTTCTCAGCTATGTCAGTGCCCCAGTTAAAAACAAACAAAAGGGTTGCAATAGCCATTGGAGCCTTTCAGTTTCAAGTACGTACTCAGAAAGGTTCTCCTTGTGAGGTTAATGTCTAATGAATATTGCAGGAGAACTTGCTGGTTCTGGCTCTTTCAAAATCTGGCTGCACAAAGCAATAAACACATAAAAAGGAGCCACAAGTGGACATTTTCTATTCACACTGGAAAAAAGCTTAAGTGGGAAAGCATTTCAGAGGCCAAGTTTGAACCCCAAACACTTTAATTTATGTATTTATGTATTTATTTATTTATCATGTCAAATATAAATGAGAGAGAGAAAAAGTTTGAAGTTCTGTTTTCTAGGTGTGTGAAAAGTAATATCAGGGATGACATAAAACTGGAGCTGCATAATGCAGAACATGACAAGGGAAGTAATGAATTGAAGTGAAGCATTAGAGTAACAGATGCATTGTTCAGTCCAAAGCTATATGCACACAGAGCCTTGCTAGAGGGGGAAAGGCCCTAAAAAGACAAACCCTAAGTTTTACTACAAACCACACATAGGATTGGAGGAGACATGAACAATTATGGGATAAAGGGAAGTTCATATTGAAATGATAAACAGAAAACATATATATAATTTATAGATAATTGTATATGCAATATATGCAATATATCACGACAATTACCCTTGATTTGCTTTGTGTTAAACCTTCCATTGAGTCTGATCTTCAAACACGGGAATGGTCTCCTTGTCCTCACATTTTCATTACTAGATAGGTGCTTAAGCACCAGGATGAATCAAAACCTCAGCTGTCCCTCTCACGCCACCCTCCAGTGTTTTCCCCTTGCCTCTCACCTGGGCAGTCTCCACCACTGCCTGTAAGTACAGTTCCCACATAACTACTCTCTAGGCAAGGAATCCACTGTCTGTTCGGGAGCTTAAGTGTATGAGGCATATCAACAGCCACCAGATGCCTCTTAAAACACAGTGGGAAGATAGAAGCACTGGAGGGAGATAGTCTCACTCCACTGACTGTATTTTGCATGTGGGTGCCCAGCAGGGCTCTGGAAATCAAACCTGGACACACTTTGCATGGGTGTGTTCACATCCCTCAACTTCCTGTACTTCTTTAGCAGCTGAACTGCTCAAAAAATTCTCTGACTTCTGATTACTATTGTATTATTTAAAGGGACGAAAGATTGTCTCAGCAAGAGTAAAATGACCCTCTTGTGCATCGGAGAATGCAGTCTAGTGCAGAACTATGGTACACACAGGAGGACAGGAGATGTTGGAACTGAAAAAGCAATTAAAGCCACAGTGTTTCAGGATTTCTTTAAATGGTTCAGTATTCTTACCACAACACATGCATGATTTTTATGGAAAGCAGATAACACTCATAAAAATATCTGCTTCACTGAAACTTTATTTCCTGCAAAGATTTTCCCAACTGCAAATTTTCAATCAGTTCCAGACACAATTTGATGCAAATGGCATCAAAACTGTTGATTTTATTTAAAACAAAGAAAGAAACAAACAAAAATATTTTCCTTACTGAATCATAAAATGCTTCTGAGTGTATAGATTCAATATGTCAGAGTTAAGAACTGAAGATTATCTAAAAAACAGCTTTAAAAATCTGAATGAATCAGAAAATTACTAGGATTTGTTAAGTGATCATGCTGTAAATCTCTTACATCTGAAAATTGTCTAGTTTTTAGAAGGGTACTCTAATTAAAGGAAACCTGGGCTGTCTGTAACCACAGTGGTGTGATCCCAAGGTCAGGGAGTTGTTCCTCTCTTATGTGTATGTGCACAAAAAGCTGGTAACACCCCCTCAGGGCCATAGACAGTCAGAACGAACACCTCTGGCTGAAATGTTTAGGTAGAAGACTTCAAACACAGGGGCTGCGTTTTTATTAGCAAGGAAAGGTATGTGTTCATACAACTCAGCTTTGGCTGTAACTGGCTCTTTGTCATTGGTGATTTTTAAACCAAGAGTGGATTTTGTGGTCTTTGAAAGATAACTGGTTCCTTTTCATATCTGATTTTGCAATTGTGTATGATACACTCAAGTATGTTTTAACTGCAATAATATCTTCCTATGCATGGCTGAAAAAATGTTTTTTTGCTGAGGTCAAAGCATGGCTTTAGTTGGGTGCCATAAACTCATCACAACACTATCAATGTTTCCATAGGACACATTCCCACAAAGCTGGAACTGGTATCCTTCTGCCTAACAAGGTATTGCTTACAGAACTGTAAGAAGAGAAAAGAAAAGATGGAATTCATGGGAATAAATACACTCAGCCCCAGTGCAGCTTTTTGATAACACCCAGAAAAAGAGACCTCAGGCTTGTAAGAGTGATAGAAACTGAAAGATCCTGGTACGTGGCATGGAAAAGAGACCTAGAGGGGGGACACAGGATGAATGAAGGAACACGAGAGGAGGGAAGAAGATTGAAGCTCCTCATGCTCAGACTATGTCTCACCAGGAGACTGTGTCGGACAGAAAGACCCTGAAGCGCCAATCATGCCTAAGACACATCTTGCAAGCCTCCACTGCGGTTATATTCCTCCCTGAAGGAAATCAAAGGAAGTTCTACAATCTTTCCCCTCTGGTTCCTAATCTCCCCCCTCTGATTCTCACTGTGCAATAGCACATCTCCCACAGCTGAGACTCTGGGCTCATTTTTAACATGTCCCAGATATTTGGTGAATAGCCTTAAAGATAAGGAGGTCAGTGAACTCTTTGATGTTTCAACATTTTTATAAAATCTATTTAGTACCTAATAATTTTCTACAGCTTTCAATGGCACTTATGCATCTGATTGTAACTTTGATGAATGTCCAGCCTTCATTCACATCTTAAGAGAAAAACAGAATTTAAACTGAAGATTTGTAACTTGAACTTGACATTGCAGATATTTAGTGACTAAGAACAGGAAATGCCTGTATCCTCTTTCCAGTTCATGGCATAATTTCCTTCTGCACACGTTTACTCTGGAGCAACATATCAAAATAAATTCAGTAACAGCAATAGCACTTTGCATTGTTACAGCACTTCCCACAAGCGAGTCAAATAACCACTCCTCTTCAAACACTTTCACCACTACCCTGGATTTAGGATATTACAGGCTGGTGAGAGATATTAAGTAACACATCTCAAACCATTCTTGACATCTGTTGCTGAAGCAGGAATAGACAGCAAGTCTCCTGGGTATTTACCCATTCATTGCACCACAAAATGATCATTTCTGTCTACGATATGAGTTCTTCAGTCAAGAGATTTCAATTACAAAGCACATGCACACAATGCACATTTACCATTGGATGAAAAAAAAAAAGCATTGATTGAAGGAAGAACCAACTTTCCTTTTTTCTTTTTTTTTTTTTTAATTGGAATTTTAACTAATAACCTTAGACAGACTTGACAGTGCAAAACAAAGGTTGGCAGCTTGCATCTGGGAATACTCTGACAGCATTAACTTGCCCCAGTGCCCCACAAACTTGGAGGACTTGTTCAGGGCAGCTGTAAAAAAGGTGCCCATTGAGGAGCACAAGAACACCCAATCAATTGTGATCTCCATCCTCATCTAAGATGAATCCTTACAATCAAAACATTCTCAGTATCTCCAGCTTCAATGGGAAAGTACAAACCCCTTCCAGATAAATCCTGAAGACAACTAAGTACTACAAATTTTTAGTTTTATTCCATTATGTTGATGACATTTGGTACATAGCAAGGTTAGACCCAGGACCACATTCTCACCATTAAATATGTATCACCTTGCTACTGTCCTCAATAGCAGTAGGACTGTTCCCCCAAGCTTCAGTGCTGAAAGAGAATGAGGCCCTTTCTTCTCCATTGAAAATAGAGATTAAACACATATTTATAGAAACATGGTTTTCACATGCTGTGCTGGATCAGTGCCAAGATGGTCTGCATGCTGCAGGCTGATGCCATATTTTCAACCCGACAAAACCCAGTAACATGATCAGAAACAGATTTTGGACTATGACTTTCATCTAAGAGAAGTCAGTGCCTATTGCCTAAGATGCAGTAGAGCTAATATTGCTGCCAAGATTATCTGACTACTGTCAGAACTGCACGTCTTTCAGCAGGCATCTTGAAGTAGATGTTTTACCTGGTACAATTTCTCCAAGGTTTTCAAAATGACAAGAACATTTTACAATAAGCTATTATATAGCAAGTCTTTTTTTTTTTTTTTTTCCCTCCCTTAAAAAGGCACGCATTAGAGGGTGGAGGTCAGGGACTTACCTGGAAGATTTGTGGAAACTGAAGGAAATAAAACTAATTCCCCAAGAATAAATGCAGTACAGTCCAACTTGCAATGACAAACAGCAGCTTACATGCCAATTATTATTTTGCCAATAGCCTTTGTGTACCCCAGCAACATTTCTATAAACAATTAGAAATTGTATTTTTAACTACTTCAAACTCTTCTCTTGAAACTTGGTCAGTGCTCAAATAAATTGGTATTCTTTCCCTCAGAATAAATACTGATTAGATTATTTAGATATGGTATATGGTATATTCCAGTTGTCCCTGCTTACCAAAGATTGCCTTTATTTTTCTCTGTTTTTTAGTAAAAGGAAAATACATCCTTTCCTCACTCTCTTTACCTCCAAAATTGTTTTATCTTAATATCTTTTGGAGCTGACTTCTACTTTATTAGCAGGCAATAAAGAGCTGTTGTGCTATTCTCCTTCTTACTCCCCACCCTCAATTTTCATACTCATTGAAATGAGCAACCATCTGTAATTCCACTTCTAGTAAGCTGAATGTCAGAATTCCTGGGGTTTTTCCAATGCTAGAGAGCCCTAGGGAAGCGACCATTAGCTTATTCAAATGTCAAGGGATGTGACATTTTCTACCATCGATACATCACCTTTCAACATGTGAAACTTTAAAAATCCTCATGTCTCCAAAGAAGAGAGAGCATAAATGTAGCTTCTAATATTTTCTCTCTCTCAGAGGAAATGCATGCTTATGCACAAGTTCAAGGAAGTACTGAGAAGACAAAACTGTTTTCAACTCTGTCCATGCTAGGAAAAAAGCATATGCTTTGAAATATGATAGCAAATACATTGTAAAGGCATCATGGAGACAGAGTAAAGGTGAAGTACATCTGTATTTTGCTAGTCAAAATGACTGTAAAGCTCTTTGGCCCTATGTAGACATGGTTTGTAATAAGCAAAATGTCTTAAGAAACTGACCTACCTTGTTGCTGATGGCAGCAGAAGCATAACATGGCTGTTTCTAACTCAGGTACACAAATTGCTGGGCTCTTGATCCAGTCGGTGATTGGCTCTCTCTACAGCTGCATATTGGAAAATGGGATTACTATGGGTCACACTGAGGGTTCTGAAGAGTCAAGGATTTTTCACTGCTTATAGCATGGTGTGTTGCTTTCTGGACACACGCATAAAAAGGAAATAACAGAAAATAAATAAGGTTGCATGGTTAGTGCTCAGGGATGCCAACTTTTGCTGGTTTATTGAAGCTTGAGAAATTTACTGATTTACTTAAAGTTGCAGCTCCTTGGGTCTGGAGTCTAAATGTCAGTTTTATTTTCATTTTTCAAGAATTATTCTATTTTTTTATGGCTGAAAAAGAAATTTTGAAGCTTGAAAAATATGAAGCTAAATAAAAAAGGAAGCCAAGAATACAGTAAGAGGCTGGGAGAAGAAATAGGTTTTCAATTTTGTTTGATAGTCTTCTGCATTTATCTCATGCATTTGGAAGTTGTCTGTGAATCCTGGATTTTGAATGTCCAGAATGTTCAGCACTGAGGTGGGAGAATAGTATTAAACAGCCCAAAGTACATGTCCTCTGAGGAGATCAGATGTGTTTGGGAATTGTGTAGATACTGACATACCTAAAATGGCCAGGAATACATCAATTTTCAAGGACTGATCCCCAAATCAAAGAACTGGTCGCTCTGGAACAGTGATTGCAGCTGGAACCTTACTTGTATTGGCCATAGCATGTGCTGCAAGGAGTGCTGACTCTACAGATGAGGAGCACCTTTGCCAATGATGCTTCCTCACTGCCACAAGAAAGTGCCTAGGGGGGAATGTTGCAGAAGAAGACTGTTCATGTCAAGCAACAGAACCTCTGATCCTCACACAGTTACGTGTCCATGGTCAAACCCCCAGCTACCAAATGAGGATGAGTTGCTCATGAGGAGAACAAGAAAACATGGAACTGACTATGAAGGAGAGAGTGTGTTGGGTCCAAATTTAGTGGATCCAGGCTGGGTGGGAAACATGAGAAGTTTTAGGAAAATATGACACTCTCTGGATTTGGAATGCATGAGATCTTTTGCATGGAGCACCTTCTTTAATGAGTAGTGTCTATTTCACCATGGTTCTAAAGAAATTCCACTGAAGTGATGATATTGATCTTCCCCCTATAAAGCAAGGGATCTAAGAGAAATTTAATGGTGCATAGGTGCTGTGCAAGGTTTCCAAGGCAGAGAACTGAGACCAACATTGCAGTTAGCACATTAAATGTCTGATACCAAAGTTTCTTCTATATGCTTCCTTGTGCAATGGTGGGCAAGCCAATTCATCAGGCTGGAGTTCACATTTACCATATGTAAGAAAAGATTTCACCTTTTTTTAAAATTCCTTCTTTATATTCTCTGTAATGGAGACTCTTTCTTCTTACATACTAGAAAGCTGGGACCACATTTTTGCTTCATTACACATCACTATTGTGGTAAAAGAAGAATAAAGACAAAGCAATATTTTGCAGGCACGCAGACGGTGAGGCTTTTTTTTGATGGCATGTTGTCTCTCACAAACAAATTGGTGCTGACTTATTCTACTGCTTCCTATCCTCATATGCTGCATATACAGAGAGTCTTGTTTGCAAATTTCCACTTTCACTGCTCAGACAAAAACACTGGAAAATCTACTACTGGGTTATGAACCAGTCAGTTTGAAGAATATGTGCTGGCTGACTCTTTCTGTCACAGTATCTGTCATATGCATATTACACATTTCCAGCCAAAAAAAAAAAAAAGAAAAAAAAGAGAAAAAAAAAGGGTAAATATTTCAGCCTATTAAAACAAAATGAATGCTTTTGCCATTATACAATTAGCCTCTGGAAATGTTTCAAATTAGGGATTTCTGTTTTGTTTTCTATTTCATTCATGTACCTGAAATATATGGCCAACAACATAAGGGAGAGGTAGTTAAAAGGTGATCTTAGGGCACAGATCACTTGAAAGTATTAGGTAACTGGAAAATATACTTTTGAAAAATGCACTTTGTATACAGAAAAAAAAGCCTATTTGTCAGGGATTATGAAGATCCTGTATTTGTGCAGAAAACAGGGTGCTTGAACCCAAGGTAAGCTAATAGAGCTGAAACCATCAGGTCAGCTGAAATGTCAGCCTGCAGAGACCATGCAGGAAGATTTCCGAGAAAAGCAAGTCAGAAAATATCCCATTTCCTGACACTGCTTTGCCAAAGTTACTGAAGGTGCAATGACCATGCAGGCATGGCTGCCAACCTCCCCTGAAGTACCACTGTCTTGTCTTCAGTAGGGTGGCTCACGGTTCACATACTGATAGCAGTCTTCCAAGGTTTCTCCTTATCTGCACTAAAATCCAAAATAGCAACCTAGGTTATATTGCAGTGAGATTGGGTATTGGACATGCAGGTGTTTGGTGTCATACCTCAGGGGTGATCTTAATGCTGTCAACATGACTGTGCCAACAGGACCACAGTGCCATCAAATGCCAAGAAAGTCACAGTAAGTTAAGGTCATCAGCACTTCAAAAGCCTAGGCACCAACTGACCAACAACATGCTGAGGCAAGTTTTCTTCCTGTTGAATTCACAAACACCTAAGAAGGCTTCTGTAATCATGTGCTATCTATGCATGACAAGTGTAAATATACATTTATAAACACTCATGGTGTTCTCAAACTTTCCGGACCAACAAAAATTCGAAACTCTATTCAAGTTTTGGCTGAAGGAGTTGTGTTAAATCCTGCTGAGAATTGTTGCCCAAGCTGTCAGTGAGCCGTTTCCATTGGGTCACCACAGTACAGTTTTGGAATTACTAAACCAGCACAAAACTTGCAGTGTCACTGCTCAGGATAGATTCTGACACTGAGACTGGAAGTCAGCAAAGTGAAGATAACTTTTCTGTGCTCCTCTATCTGTAATTCATGAGTGGGGCTTCAAAGCTGCTAAGCATTATCCCACTTCTCCCACTTTGATATCAGTAAAACATGGTTAGATATGCCTTCACTCTAATGATGAGCTCTTCACCATAATGATATATGGTGAATTAAGAGATTAGCTGAATGTCTAGCCTTTGTGGTGACAAGCATGACAAATGCATAATTTCAAAATTAAACATCTATGGACCGAACAGCAGAAAAGGAAATGCCAGAACCACTGCTCAGAGCAAGGCACTGAGGAATGGGCAGTCCTATTTTATGGATGAACCCCTCCATGTGCCACCGCACAGCTCTGACCCTTCCTCATGGTTCAGTTTTTGCCTCTCCCATCACTTCAGGCTATTAGTCCTGAATCCCTTCATCTCAGCAAGCAGGAGCAATTTCACCTGGGACAGAGAGGTTTTGACCACTATAAAGTGAAACAGACGTGACTGTGCTGCCTTCTTCATCAGAGGGGTGAAGGGCTTAAAGCACCTCTGTCTGTGGGTACAGTGCTATGAAATCCCATGCACCCTCTTACATGGGGTCAGACTGCAGCACCCAAGGGGGTCATCCAGTCTTGGAGCTCAGAAATATTCAGCTTCAATTTGGTATGTCTGCAAGCAGATGGGGGGTTATGAATTGAGAAAATATCTTTATATATTGAGAAAGCACAAGGAGATATTAAAGGAGGGGAGTAAACAAGGCTTCAAAGCCAGGAACATGTAAAATATTTTATAATTAATAAATGACCACACCAATTACAGCCATCTAGTGGGCATATGTATTAAGCAATGAGCTGTCAACAAAGTGGTATCCCTCGTATTATTGGAAAATGTACCTCTTTCAAGCACTGATCTATGTTCCTAATTAAACCAGCCACCACAGGCACCTAGGAACACAATGCTCTACAGAATAAGGGCTAAGCTGCAAAATTGGGATTCTTTCGCCAACCCCACTTAAGGCTGAAGGTGTTTGTATCAAGAGCTTTGGCACGTCTCTGCTAATAGTGTAAGCATGGGCTGCAATTGCAATAATCCTTCAGCATTTTAAGTGCAGTAATAATAAAAAAAAAGCTCTGCTTCTCCATGAACACTTTGCCTTGAATTTCATCAGCAGGGGATGCATGTATTATTCAATCATACACCTACCACTACTATGAAGTTGCTCTTAATTATACAAGTGGAACCTCTCAGGTAATCAGAATTCAGGGCTAATGCATAGCTATTCCCCCATCAATTTATAATAGACACAATTAATCCAATTTAGAAATTCAAGTTTTAGTGATTATTAAATGCAAACAAGTGCTCATTTTTTTTGCTTGGGGGTGGCCATTTTTTTAAGTGCATCTCTTCTTATGGCTTAGAAATATATAAAGTAACAACCCTCACAAAAGCAGTGAGAATATTAACATTAAGGAATCATGACAGACCATGACTTGGACTAAACCCTGTGGGAATGCACTTTACCCGTCCTCCCTCTAAACATCTTGGCAATCCCTCTTAGTTAGTTTGTGCCTCTAATGCTCTTCTTCTGGTTTTGCCTTGGGAACTATTTACAGCACAACACTGATAATAAACTGGCAGGAATGATCCAGTAAGAGATCCTCTGCTACCAACCAACATCCTGGCATCTCTTTTGTTTCTTGAATTCCTACTAAGCATGAAACATCAAGTCATATGCTTATGAAATTCCTTAAAGGGAGGAACCATATGTCAGTATATGAATCAATAGT
>VZRZ01002005.1:170954-186535 GCA_013398175.1 Climacteris rufus
TTTTTTTTTTTTTTTTTTGTTGCTACCAGCTGCTTCATATTCTAACACTTGCTACAGAAGAAAGCTGTTCCATCTTGATAGGATCCAGTTCAGTGTATAGACATCACAAAATTGGAGCTGCAAACTGGTTTATTTTTCCAGTTTACAGCTTTTGTTCAAAAACCCAGTAGCAAGTCCTGAGGCACAGTGTGCCAGCACCAGAGACCATGAGTGATACAGAGGTGATTTCTGGAACATCTTTTCCATTTATAATTCAGCTCCAAAAATATTTTTATGACTTCCTTCTTTTCCTTCTGCTGTGATCCATAAACAGAATAGACATTCAAGCTGAAAATTGCTGAAAGATTCTTACTCATTTGTATGAAAACCAAAGTTTTGAGCTTTCCTGGCCCAGTGATCTTACTTTTATATTCATATCATAGTATTTTTTTCAAAGAAAAAGGCCAGTTGGAATCAGATCCAGGAATTTCTTCTGATTTGCACAGGAGTGGAAAAAGGAGAAATCCCACTCATTCAGGATCACCATTGGGAATGAATTTGAAAATAAGTCGGGAGAAAACCCAGAAGACCTATATTATGGTCCAATTGGTAATTATGGACAAAACATGCAATATCAGTAGGCAGTGAAACTGAGAAAGCTTGGTCTCCTACGGATCTATGCCTTGCAGATGTATTCTTGGTGCCTTAACAACACTTGAGTTCATGTGGTGACCCTTATCCCAGGGATATTAACAGCATCTCTCTCACCAATCTGCACTCTGTTATATTATAACTTGTCAAAAAATAATCTCCTTGGGATCATTGTAAATGTGACTGAAATTGCACAAGCCAAAAAAAAAACAGGGGAAGAGAGTGACAGCTAGATGCACAGAGAATATGAGCACAGAAGCCCTGTTTCAAAATGAAAGCAGACTAAAAGCTGGTGTAGTTGCATTCAAAGTGGTATCCTGCTAATTTAAATTTATCAGTGAACATTTCCAAGTGCACCAAAAAGTGCCAAAAGAACAGGTTGTTTGCTTATAAAGGGAACGCCTTAACCATTTAACTATCACTTTTGTCGACTGATGGGGAAATGCAGTGTTACGTGGGCAATCAGACTGGAAGATCACAAACAGTCTTTGCAGATTTAAAATATGCAGGAGCATGAAAGAGTGTAAAAAATGTAAATCAAAGGAACCAGCTTCTATCTGGATTGAATAAATGAAGGATCATTGAAAAATGACAGGGTTTGTGGGAAAACAGTAGTTAGAGAGTATGCTTACACATATGCTTGTAAGCTTATATACACTTCTGCTTACAAATAGCGCCAGGAATGTTCCCAAGTACTGGAAATCAGTCCTCTACACTGCTAACTTGCCAGAGAGTCCCTGACACTACTCATCCCAGGCCAAGTACCTTCTTCCAGTCATGGATTAGATGTTAGCATGGATCAAAGGCCAACAGACAGCTTGGTGGCAGCCTCTCAGTTTTACAAGGTTTAAAAAGAAAAAAGTTTAATAGTCTGGAGACAGCCCAGCCTGACAGAGCAGTACTCCTCCAGCTGATCTCACCAGCCAGTGTTAAGGGAGGAATGCCACATGCTCTACAGTGAAGCCCAATGCCAGACCAAAGGCTGATGATGCTGTGGGGAAATATGAGTACCATGCATGGATGTCAGCACCACAGCAGAAGATCATATGACTTTGTGAGACACATCGTGGAGCTTGGAACAGCACCTGGGGAGAGTGAAATGGGAAATAAGTATCCAGATATATTTCCCCTCTCTCTTGCTTCAACAGTCTTGACAAACACAGCCCAAGCGAAAGATCAGACATCTCCTTGGTAGCAGCCCAAACTACATCAAGCTCACCTCACGCCTTGGAAGCATCCCCAGCTTTATGTCCTGACATGCTGCAACTGCATCACAAGCCTAAGTCAACAATAGCAATGTGCCATATCATATTCAGGGATAAACTATAAGACAGGGCTGCCTACCAGCCTCAGCACTGGACAACACCACCATGGACTCTTCTTGAAAGAGAACTCAAGCTGTTATACACTAATTTTTTTCTTTCTTTTTTTTCAATGGGCAGAATTTTGGGAGATAGGACAGCACAAACACGCCTAGCACTGACTCAAGTTCTCTCTCCAAATCTGCTTCCCCACTTCTTGCACTTCTCCCGTAGGCAAATCTCAAACTCCAGGCCCCTTCCCCCACACCAAGTGTATCTTTCCAACCACAGAGAACTGCAACAACTACGTCATGGAGCCACTTTTGTTACTCCTGTGCAGTCAAGACAACACGAAGTTCAGAAATGTGTATCTGCCTCATCACTGAGCCACCACCTTTGATCACCCACCAAGTAAATGTCCCTTTTTGAAAGTAAGAAGACTCTCCCTCTCAATTTAACAAACTTGTGCACCTACTCTGTGGTCAGAGATGTGAGGCATCAAATTCAGATCAAAATTAAAGTGCACAAATTTCAATAAATACTTATAGGTGTAGGTGACGTCCAGTTCAAACAGAAGTTTCAAACAGGAGTTGATGGGGCTCCTCCCAATCAACATGCCTGTCCAAGTACTCACTAAATCTCATTTCCTCTCCTATACAAGTTCTTTGTCCTTGAGGTGGCTTCTGCCTTCCAGAATCCATTCCCACTTCCACTCTCTGCCTGCCATGACATCCTTCCATCTCCTCTCCTGTGCCATATAGGACTACATTCCTGACTGCACCTTCCCTGTTATTTGTCCCAATCCAGTCTGTAACTTTCCCTGATACACCTGGCATCTCAGTGCTCCCAGTCTATGCTCTCTCATCACCTATGCTGATCTAAAGGTCTCACAGAAGAAAGAAACAACAAAATACTCTTGTTACCTCTCCAAGATCAGACTTAAGTATGCACTCTGAGTCTCTTCAAAGCCAGCATGCTCTTAGCTTCCAGCCAGGTCACCCTGGCATCTGATGATCCCTTCAGCTAGTTCATTTTCCCTTTGTCACACAAGCAAGAGACTCCAAGCAGAGTATCCCACACCACAAATTCACCACACAAGTAATGCTGCTTAAAAAAACAAACAATACAACCACACCAAACCTAAACAAGCCCAAAAAAGACCTAGGAGGGGATTAATAAAAATGGTCCAGGCAATCGGATCAACATGCCACATGAAATGTCACTTGCAAAAATTTATAAAACATGTGTTCTGGTCTTTAAACGATCATGGGTGATGGATGCATGCACCAAGCTTGTATTGATTTCTGATTGCTGTTGATTGCTCTGGCTGAAACATTGATGGTTACACTTGCTGTTCACCTCCACCTACACTCTCTCTTGTAATCTATCAGTAGAAGACTTCCTTTCACCTGTTGCACTGCAAGAGGACAGGAAATTATTTGCTACAAGTCAAAATGTCCTCACATTTCTCAGCACTATCACTTCTATCAATGGGAAAATGTCTTTTTTATCCCATTTCGTTGCCATTCCACAGCATTTATATAAAAGGCTTCCTCACTAGGTTAGAATGGAACATATTAATGAAAGCTGCCTTCCCAATTCAATAATCATTCTCATATGAGCATTTATTTTCAGTCTTTGCCCTCGACAGGGGGAAGCTTCACAAACATTAAGTCATCTGGACATTATAGGTACTACCTAGAGAAAAGCATAAGCCACACATCGATAAAAATGCTGTCACTCGCTTCTTTTAATTGAATGATTAAACTATCAGGAATCAAAGGAAAGTCTCCTAGCAT
Organism: Climacteris rufus; assembly: GCA_013398175.1. Lineage (NCBI taxonomy): Eukaryota > Metazoa > Chordata > Aves > Passeriformes > Climacteridae > Climacteris > Climacteris rufus. Next base: position 174,685 of record VZRZ01002005.1, read on the forward strand.
CACTTTTATGTTAAAAAGATAACTAGCACAGTAAGTGAGGGGAGCATTATAAGCAGGGACTATGTAAGGAAGTGCTTGAGTGGTGATGGGAAAATCTTAATCCTTTGCTAAAGGCATTTAAACTGAAGGACTAAATTGCTTCCATGTTAATTTTGATGTTACTCTGTAATATCTCTGAGAACTCTTTGGTGAAGCTCTAATACCTTTGCAAAAGTTAATGTTTTATATCCGATTAACTCAAATGGGTAAGATATGTTATAATGATGACATGTATTTAAGAAAGACAGGGAAATTAATGGTATGGGCATAACTCCCCTCTACTGTTTTAGAAGGAAAACCCATGAGACAACAACTCTCCTGTTCTAATGCAGGCTCAGGTACAGGAAGCCCTCAGCAATCCACTTAAGCTCTGTTCTCAGTTTCCCAAATTATATAGGAAGGGAATATTTATCCTTGGGAGATTATAACTAACTCCCGTCTTTTGAAGATAGAAATCTTAACATGAGTGCTGTATACTATTAAGTGTACAAAAGCAATGACAGAAAAAAATACTTCATTTTTGAAACAGATTTTTGCATCAAATGTTATATACTGATTAAACCAAGCAAGCTAGAAAATGTTCTTTCCTCATGGTATTGAAATGCTATGTCGATGCTTTGAAAATATTGCCTGAATTTTTTTTTTTTTTAATGTTTTAGCTGTTTGCATCTCCTTCAGACAGTCCTTCCCTTACTGAGATCAAGGACTTCATACCTTCTGTAGCTATACTTCACTCTGCCTTTTGAACCGTGTTTCTGTGAAAGGAAATGGCAATCACTTATCACTTTTAATTTCAGTGATGACTTTTCTTCATTCCTAGAGGAATACTTTATTGTGATCTACAAAAGTCAAATTAAAAGAAAAAGAAAATTATTTCAAGTGACGAGGAGTACAAAATAATAAATGGCTAAAAAGGCAAAAGTGTTCAAGTAGGCATTTTTTTCCTACATTAATTCACTGGTTTCTGGAATCTTCTATCCATCTCAAACTGCAGCAGATGATACTTGGAAAGGAACTCCTCCATGCTACACCTGAAATGCTATGTTTTTCTAACTTTCTAAAGGCAATAGTATACAACAGAAACTCAAACTTCTTGGACTTACTGATTTCCAGGAAGCAAAGAAAGGCCCTGTTTTGGTCTAACTTCTAGGAGAAGGAAAATCTTGTTTTCTAAATTTCTTAGGCATGCTCGACTTGATGAGGAGTCATTCTTGACATCACTGCAGTTTATCTATAGAGTCACGCTATTAAACACCTAGTGCATTTTACTCCAGAGGTGGCTTCACGTGTGTGGTGAAGAGGATGATCTCCATCTACAGCTCATAAAGAGTTTTATATAAATGTCCATTACCCATGTAATGGCAACAGCCAACAGTTTTATTAGGCAATATAAAAATATATTAGGGATATAAACTGTAATGCCTCAGGATAGAAGCCAATCAATGGCTCTCTGGAGTTAACCAGAAGAAACTTTCTGTTCTCAAGTTATTCCCTCCTCATGTGTTAGGCTGTGTTCTTGCCTCTGTCTGCAAAACATCAAGAGACAGTCATGCTCAGAGCCAGTTTGTTGAATCCTGATGGAGTGTGGTTGGGTCCAGTCTAGCAGCTCCCCAGATCCTGTTACAGTCACAGTGTCACAGTGCATAATTGAAGTGTGGCTCTTCACTTTATCAAATGATTGATCTCAAGTAAAGACCAACCCAGGAATTCTCACATGAAATTCATGCTTGCTAAAACAAATATACAGAATTTTTTTTCTAACTTTTTATTAGTTTAGTTCAGGAGAACTCCTTGCTATGTTCAAGCCTTCAAGCAGTAGATGAAACGACAATAAGCTCCTGCATTTCAAATGGAGAAGAGGACCCTAACAGCAGGATGAATGCTGCAGTCCAGAGGGTCATAGTCTCAGCTTTTGCCTTAGGACTCTGGTAAAATATGTGGGACTTTCTTTATATCACAACACTGCATTACCAATCTTAGGATGCACACAACCCTACAAATAGCCTCCAGCTTTCCTAATCACCTGCTGGGCTGTCCTCTTGAATGCCAGGCCTCAAGTGCCTCAAACACTCCTGTCAGGTTTTACTTTGTGTCTCTTTTAATGTGTCTCTCACAGAAGCATCATTCCCCAGGCAGCCCAACACGTGTCCCCCAAGCTCTTTTCGTTCTCTTTGTCCCCCTTCTCTCCTAAGTGCATCTCTTAATTCTCCTCTCCTTTCCCCTTCTCTTGTCCTAAGATTGCTGTTAGCTTTGTCCTTACTGCTTATCTCTGTAGTGTGTAGTTAATCCCAGCAGATAATTGACATGTGTGAAATAAGAGTACCTTGACAACCTTATTATGTGAATGTCACACACCCTAATGGCTCCAGAAGCCTTGTGGAATATATGGAGCAAAAGCAGAGTGGAATAAAGACATGAAAAAAGCTTGAAATTTTGCTATTAGAAAGATGATTGTTCGTTGCGTTAAAATACACATTTTAATTTAGGTTACAAAGTTATTTTGTAAGGTAGCGTCCTAAGTGTAACAGAGAAGCTCATGCTGCTTTCAGGACATGCCTTTCCCATGGGTTGCTACCTCTTCCATCATACCAAAACAGCCATAATCTCATCTAACAACCTGCTAAGGTTGAAACACATTTCTGTCTGAAAAGAGGCTGGAGAGGGAAGAGCATGAGATCTTTCTTGGGTGGGATTAGACACTTGGTTTGTGTTGTCTTTCTAGGGATGACTGGGTGAGGCATATTTGGATGGGGGTAGAGCATCTGTTTTGTGTGATTTGTGATGCAAAGCCTCTTGTAACATTGCATTTCATAAAGGTTTGGCCTGGTTGGTCTCACTGAGGATCAGAGCCATTTCATCACTGAGGAGTGACAGCAAAGTGACGTCAATCAGGGGCCCTATTTGCAGTAGGACAAATGTCAAACCCACCAAGGGTTTCCTCATTTCACATCTCAATAAAATTCTCTCTTCTGTTTTCTGTGTTTGCATATTGTTTAGCTGAGAAAAAGCTTTGTTCATTCACATTGTGCCTGACTGCCTTTGTCAGGCAGTCTGCTCCCAAAACTTCTGAATCCCTGTTTAGAAGGATAGGGATCTATAAGATATTAAATTCCTGTAAGAGTTATAAAAACATGTTGCAAGAAAGAAGGAAAAGATTGAAAGAGACTTACTAGATACCAAAGAATTCATTCTAAAAAGAGATACCATCACTTTTCTAAAGTGGAAAAGATCTCAATTTGCATCTTAATAGAAGCCAGAGAATCCATTTCTGCCCTTGTGGCCCCAGGGTAAGAGCTGCAACCATGATTCAGTTTCCCAGATGGAAGGAAGCAATAGAGCTTCCTGATTTTCAGTGGGTATTAAACAGTCAACAATTAACCAGGTTCCTTTCTAGTTGCTGCAAACTGTCCACCAAAACTTGCATCACCTGTAACTAGGTCCTATTAAACATCTTCAGCCCTTGTACTTAACCCCCAGAGAGTAACTACCCTTCTGGGTGTACAATGAGTAGCAACATTTGCAGTTATCTCCAGAAAACTGGGAAAATGGTACCAGTAAAAACCAGAATCCTCCCAAAGCTGGGTCATCTGACTTCTCAGGTGTGGTGGGTTCTCTGAGGAGCTGTGAGGCAGCAGCATTCAGCAAGTACCAGCACTTAAAACACAATGCCACCCCAAGATGACGATGCTATATTTGTCTTGATTGACTTTTATCACATTCTATCCTTTGATTTTCAATGTTCTTTTATCTTTCGTGGTCTCTAGTTTACTCTTTGTGTCCTATTAGACAGTTGACTATTCTTACCTGTCTTTACTAATGTCATCCAACACTGGTGTATTGGATGTGGTTATTTGACCAGCGGATATCTGGGGTTTTTTCCCCCTTTCTTTATCATGTCTTTTCTCCTTGCTTTCCATCATTTCTGTTTCTTATCTCACGGAGTGCAAGCACCAGGGATTCGGGAATGATTCAGCTGGAAGCAGAGGGCAGAGGGCAGCATGCAAAGCCAGCACTGGAATTACAAAATGCACCTGACAACCTGTCATTAATGTGGCCACCAAAAAAAGGAGAGTAACAATGCAATCAAACAGGACTCAAATTCACATCTCATACTCTGCTCATTACCAAGAAGGCTTTTAGGAATGACAAGTTTTTAATCCTGTAACTCTATTATGAGCTGATGCCAACAGCAGAAACAGGCGCTGTGTTACAAGTTAAGCTAGGATTGCTTGGCATGGCAACTGAAAGCCATCTCACCTGATGTGAGATGACAGCTATGGCATGCAACCACAGATAAGCTGGCATTTGTAAATATATATTTTCTAGATTTTTTTTTTTTTAACCAGGTACCATGAAAGCATGCAACAGCAATAGAACCTGTGAACTCAAATAAACATCATCATTACCTCTTGCTGAACTGTTATGCACAGCCAAACAATTCCTTCTGTTCTGTTAAAACTAAGGGTTTGCTAAGTCTGTGTTATACTTTCTCTTTATTTTCAGTGGCTCAGAGTACAGCTGGTAAAATTTTGCTCTGGTTAGAAGCTTGATTTATAAAGTCTCTAGTCTTAAAACAGGAAATGACTATTTCATCCCCACAAATTTAGGAGGATTTTTTTTTCTGCTTTTATGTTCCACAAAATCTGTTTTTGTTTCCTGTAAAGGGTCCGGTCCAACTGCCATCAAAATCTGTAGAGATTCCCCCTGACTTCAGCAGGGCTTGGCTCGTGCCCTAAGGCAGTACTACAGAAACAGAGGACACCTAATGAAATCATGTGTGTAAAGGACCAGGGAATCCCATACAAAATCCCCACCCCACAAACAGCCATGCCTTAGCTTAAATGTGCATTAAAATTGAAGTCAAAAAGCCACTCATGTCTATCAAGTTAAGCACATGTTTAAATGTTTACTGGAGTCAGTTCTTTGCACAATGAACAGCAAAAGCTATACAAAGCTATTGTGGGTAAGATCAATCCATCCCTCATGCTGCATGGTATCCTGATCTTTACAGCTTTCTGCTGTCTGGTTGCAGAACCGTTCACAATTTTATAAAATCAAGCTGTTTACATTTAATTGTTTCTCTTGCATTAATTAACACAACATACTTCTGATGGTGCACATTTCCACTGCCCTCAGAGTGCTCCAAGGAGAAATTTCAGAAAAATTTATTGTACCTGTTAATAAAACTAAAGGACTTTAGCCGAAGTCAGACCTCTAGAAGGTAATTCACTGTAAAATACAAAACAATATATACATTTATTTGTTTAAAAACAGAAGACTGACCAAAAGTGTTTCTGGGTTTGTATCTCAGACAGAAAACAGGCATAGAGACAACCCACAGTTTCTTTAAAATCTCCCAAGATATAGATAGAAAAACAGGGAATCAAACTGCAATTTGACTGGCAAACTTGCAAAAATATAATATTTTCTTATCTTATGATTTCCAGTGACTCTGACTTTAATTGTTCAAAATGGGAAATCAAACTCAAGGAGGTTAAGGTAAAGGTCAAGAGCTACCTAGAAACTCACTAGCAGAACTGAGACGAATGGAAACTTCTGGCTCCACACAGCACTTCCTTCTGCTCTCAGATCTGTTTCAATGAAATAAAATAAAAAAAAAAAAAGCCACAAAACCTGCTCTCAATTTTCTGTGAGCAGGATTTGATATGTTAGATCAAACCATCAAATGCACTATTACCCTGATGGAGGGTAAGCGCTCCAGCATCACCTCCTGTGATTTACGTTCAGCTCACTGATGACTTCGTAACCCTCTTTGACTGACAGGTCTGTTCCCTGGGAAGGGAGGCTGTGGATTTGATGCACTCCTCTTCGAGACAGTGCTAAGCACAGCTGGGTTTGAATGAGACTGGGTTATGGCTGGGATGAGCAAAGTAGAGCAAAGAGAAAAGCAAACTTTATTTAAGTTAGAGTCAGAGCTGGCCTGGTCCTTCTCAAATAGGCTCTACAGGGAAGTGGTCACAGCACCACCTCTGACAGCGATCAGGAAGGGTTTGGACAATGCTCTCAGGCACATGGTGTGAGTCTTAGGGTTGTCCTATGCGGTGCCAAGAGTTGGACTCACTCAATGAATTCTGTGGGTCCTTTCCAACCCAGGATATTCTATGATTCTGTTATTATTGCATCCTTCAAATGGAAAAAAATCAGACACACCAGATTGAAAGTTTTATTTCTACACAGGATGATCTCACTCGGTGAGTTTAAGTCAAACCTCTGACATTTAACTGCTAGAAATGCTAATAGCTTTGTGCTGCAAGGCATAATCCAGCATAATACAAGGCAATATTTCAATAGGCACTGTCAAAATGGATCTTTTGATGTGTGATCCTATTGCAGGCTCTAAAAGAGATGGAGATACCTGGCAAAATCCTGATGCTGTTTCTCCTGCATTAACAGATCTTTCTGGCTGAATGTCACTGTAAGCTAGTGATAAGTTTCTGCTGTACCTATACCCTTAATTATTCCTGGTAACCCTCTGTTGCTGACCCTCCTGCAGAGCAGTGCCATGCAATGCCCTTGAAAAACATTTGTGTAGGAACTGCTTTTTGAGGAAACATGAAGAACGGCCTTGAAGCAAATTTCTGGTGTTGTCACCATCAAGCTTGTCTTGTGCTGCCACATCATGTTTTTATAGAAGTCTATGAGCACTGTCACTACTTGTTAACTTTCTCAACACTGCGCTAGTATTACTGTCATGAACAGTGAGAAGTGAAAAAAAGCTGCAAGAAATTTGTAGTGAAGCCCTTGGTATGACCAGGAGGCTGCCTCTATACAGGGAACCAGATAGTCAGAGAGAAAGCCACCTACAGGATATTGGACTGTGATTTGTTCACATAAACCTTGAGGCACTTCTGAATCAGGAGATTTTCTCTGTAAGATAAAGAAAAGGCTCTGAGCAGGAGATACCATAGTATCTTGTTCATAATGGTGGATGTGAAAACCATGGAATTTTCAAAAGGTGACTAGTGATTTTTGTATAACTTGGATGACATTTTAAGTAATTGTTTTAATTATTTTAAACCCCAGTTTGGAGAAGTACTTAAATACTGTTTGTAAGTCTAATCATCCAGTACTGAAGCACATTCTTAACCAATACTTTACAGAAATGACAACTAAAACACTAATCTGTAAAAAACAGTTTCACAAAAAGTAACTTCAGAGTGTTGTACTTTTCACCCTTCAAAAAAAAAAAAAAAAAAGACAAGAGCATTGTCAATACACGAGCAATAATGGTGTCTTGCTATGTAGTCACATTCAAATTTCTGGCAAGTATATGGAGCATTTTTGCTACATGCTCAAGCCTAGTTCTTTCACTGCTTTCTGCTATCCAGACCTTTTATTGATAGCAAGCCCAGAAAGGCAATTGTAGCCCATTGAATGCCTTTTCGCATGCTGGTGGCCTGTTGCTTTCAAACAGAAAGCAATTGTCTGAAAACGAGCAACCTCTCACATTGAAAATCACTGGTAGTATATTGAATCAAGTTAGATTTTGGATTAAGGGGCCAGTGAATTATGACTGATTACCTTTTCAAAGTAACTCACACAAAGTAACTCTGTCCCCTGGGGGACAGACTGTATTGAAATATTTTCAATATGCAAATAGTTTCATAATTTGAAAAATAGCAGTGTTGCTAACGTTTGGCCTGGTGATGGAAAAAGTGCATTAATTTGCCCAAGCAACTGTCTCTAAAACCGTGTATAAATAGCCCTTTGCACTAATTCAAAGCGAAATGTCAATGTTTCATAATTTATGATATTATTCTGAGGTTCAGCTTCAATAGCTCACTGCTGGCTCAGTTAACATCAGGTCTAAAACTTCCCTTCCTGTCTCCTGAACCTTGAATCTTTAGGAAAACCTTTCCTTTCTGTTTGGATTTATATTTATTTATACTAGCTGAATTATTTATGGTAATTTCAATGCAATTTACTGAGTTAAGAGAATGTGAAATACTTTGTTGTAGCAGTGGTTTACTCACATCTTCTTGAATCTGATCATCTTGGCAGGAAAAATGAAGAGAAATTCCTGTTACTCAGGATGTGAGCAACTAAAAGCTGTTTCCTGGTCTCTATTGGTAGAACATGGTGACATTATTAATCAGACATAGAATCACAGAATTGTCAGAGTTGGAAGAGACCTTTAAGATCATCAGGTCCAATTGTCAGCACTACCAGTGTAACCCCTATACCACTAACCCACCACCCAGTGCCAGATCCAGATGCCATTTACATACCTCCAGGGATTATGACTCCACCACCTCCCTGGGCAACCTATTCAAATGCCTGACCACTCTGAGAGTAAAATTTTTTTCTAATATCTAATCTGAATCTCCCCTGTTTCAGCTTTAGGCCTTTTTCCCTAGTCCTCTCATGGTAAAAGAAACTGGGTCCCTCCTCACCACAATCGCCTTTCAGGTAGTTGTAGAGAGCAAGGAGGAGCCTACTGAGCCTCCTTGAGACTAATCACATCACAATCTTTCCCATATTGTATTATATCATAGAATGCTTTGGATTGGAAAGGACCTTTAAAGACCTTCTAGTTCCAATGTCACTGCCATGGGCACTTTCCACCAGAACAGATTGCTCAAAGCCCTATCCAACCTGGTCTTGAACACTTCCAGGGACACCCACAACTTCTCTGGGCAGCCTGTGTCAGTGACTCACTTCCCTCACAGTAAAGAATTTCTTCCTTATATCTAACTAAATCTGCCTTCTTTCAGGTTAAAGCCATTACCCCATGCCTATCACTATACAACCTTGTAAAAAGTCCCTCTTCAGCTTTCCTGCATCCCCTTTTAAGTACTGAAAGGCTGCCATAAGCTTTCCCTAGGGCCTTCTCTTCTCCAGGCTGAACAATCCCAACTCTCTCAGACATCTTCATAGGAAAATTACTCCAAGCCCTTTGATCACCTTGTTGTCCCTTCTCTGGACTCCAACAGATCCATGTCTCTCTTATTTTGGGGGCTAAAGAGCTGGATGAGATACTACAGGGGTGGTCTCATGAGAGTGGAGTAGAGGGGGAGAATCACCTCCCTGGACCTGCTGGCCACACTCCTTTGGATGCAGCTGAGACATTGCTGGGTCATGTTGAGCTTCTGCTCAACCAGTACCCCCAAGTTCTTGTCCTCTGGGGTGCTCTCAACCCATTCTCTGCCCAGCCTGTATTTGTGCGTGGGATTGTTCTGACTCGTGTGCAGAACCTTGCACTTGGCCTTGTTGCACTTCATGAAGTTTGCACAGGCCCATCTCTTGAGCCTGTCCAGATCCCTCTGGATGGCATTCCTTCCCTCCAGGACGTCAACCACACCACACAGCTTGGTGCTGTCAGCAACTTTGCTGAGGGTTCCCTCAATTCCACCATCCATGCCACCAACAAATATGTTTTGAAGCTCTTCACCTTTAGAGACCAGATGTAAAATAGCAAGTTATTCTGAGGTGTGAAGGTAGGAGCTTTGCTCCTGGCCATCCCCATCTTGCTGCCTGATTTGGGGTATCTCATCCAACCTGCTCCAAATCGTCTTTCACAATAGTGTTAATTTTACTGAACCTGACAAAAACACAGCTATAAAATGGTGATAGAGGAGAAAATATGATTCTTTCTGCCCTAGTTATTCCGTAAGCATAATTTGAGAACTGCTCACCTCCTTGAGAAAAAAATTACGATAATGAGATTGTTACAGATGAACAAAAATGTTATATACATGCAAAATGGTCTTGTTAATCAACAGAGCTCACTCCCTGCTGGAGGAAGCTACAGAAGAACAACAGAAATCATTACCATGCCGGTAGGATTGATTAATTAGGAAAACTGCTTCTACTAATACTCATTAGCATTTATATATTGTAAAATCTACTAAATATATGTGTAAATAACTTCCCTAAAGTGACAAGTAAGGGTGCCTGAAGGGTGCCACATGATGTTACTGTTGTTTTCTGCTTGTGTGGGTTTTGCATTGCAAGAAACGCCTCTGCATAAGAAAAGCAGTAAGAGGGAGCTGGAATAGGAAGAGGACATGTGGAAGGCAGCTCCTGAGACATGAGACAAATTTGCCATAAGAGCAAAGGAAAGCTGTATTTCAGGGCATATTTTAAGGGGGCTAAACAGGAGATGGTGGAATATGGAACTAAAGCCAGGGTACTGGTACTGGGCAAAATGTAGGAAAGGACAACACAGCCCCCTTAGAGCCTCAGTAAAATACTATGAGGAGCGGGATCATCTTCCCCTCCCCAAACTAAGATTTTGACACCCTCTGGTTCCACTTTAGGAGTGGGGTAGCAGAAGCAGACACACTCAGAAAGCATCTGTGTTGGCCCAGATGCTATCTGTTAGTGCCTTTTGTTCCACAGTATGAATTTCTGGGTAGAGGACTTTCAAATAATGTGGTTTATATTTAGAAAGTGACCATTCAGTTATCAGTGCAGTTGAAAATTATAATGAAATGGAGCCCAATACTGGTCAAAAATACTGGTCAAAAGATGATTATCTGTGTAATGTGTGTTTTCTGGAGTTCATGTGCAATTATCAAGCACTATTTTCAGTCTGGATTTCAGGAGAGTTGTATTTAGTTCTTGGCTCTGCCACAGACCTCCTGCATGACCTTGGGCAAATCGGTTTCTTTCTCAGTGCCATCTGCAGCATAATACACTTTCCTCCCACTCTAAATTTGTCGTGTTGATGTGGATTATGGGCTTTTTCGAATAGCACATCTCCTTGCTGTGTTTATTTAGTGAGTGGCACAGTGAGGCTCTGAACTTGTGACTTCTAAATAGCTTTTTAAAGCACCAAGATCACCTTCCATGACCAGTGCAGCCAGGTGGTGGGTATAAAATCATCAGCCCTATTGTAGATTTTAGACAAAGCTGGTTTTTGTTACATGCTTCTATTATAAACTTCTAATTTCAGCTGCTAAATTTTACAAGCAGTTTTTGTATTTATTTTCCTTCTCCTTTTACACAGTGCAGCCCCTGCCGTCCTGCTTTGTGGTTATTACCCTGGTCCCTGTGATTAGTGTGGAGCTGCTGGTTGTTTTTGTTTGCTTGTGTTTTCACCTTCACACTAAATTACAGCAGCAAATTGCCCAGGGTATGGGTGTTTTATGGAACTGGTGACGGGCGCTAGACTGCCGGTCCTCACAGGGACCTGCCTACCTGTACTTGAGTTTAGCAGGTGTGACCTGCAGCCAAGTGGGAGGCACGGACAAAGTGAGAGAACAGCAGACTAGAAAACAAAAGTACCATTTCAAAGCTCTTGCAGAGGAGGGAACAGGAGCTGAAGGTAGACATTTTTTTTTTAAAACAAAGAAAAAAAGGAAAAAAGATGTTAAAATGATCACTGTCTCTCTCTTGAATGAGATACCTGAACAAGCAGGGGCCTGGGCTCTACTGCTAGTGAAGGAAACAAACTGAACAGATGATCAAACAGGTGCTTCATCACAACATCCTATTAAAATTCGCAGAGTGAGAACGTGGACATCAATTCACAGGTGCAGAAGGCGCGAAATGTATTTCCTCCCTACTAAAGCTAAAGGGAGCAGCTCTTTGGACAGGTGTAACTTTCTCAGCCGAGTGTCACAGACCATCACTGTTCCAGGGCTCAGTCGCCCAACTCCGCTCCCAGGCAGGTTGCGACCGGGCCGGTACCCCGGAGCCTGTCCCTGTGTTCCGATAGCGGCCACACCGGGCTGGGGCTGCCCAGAGCGGGCTCCCGGCTCCCGGCAGGGCTCGGGGTGCAGGTGAGGCCGCGGCGGACAGGGACGGGGGCGGCAGCCGGTGAGCGCAGAGCCGGCACTGCCCGCCC
>VZRZ01002005.1:196011-257306 GCA_013398175.1 Climacteris rufus
AAAAAAAAAAAGGTATTTTCTGCTTTGCCCTTATAGTGGTCCAAACCTAGAAAAAGACTGTACTATCCAGAAGAAGCTAGAGGACTGGGTGGAACAATAGTACAAGTAATTATTACAATTGTTATTTTAAGCTGGAGGTTTTCATTGAGTCCTGGGATGCAAACAGAGCGAAAAGGCAGATATTGCTTTCCGGGAGCCAAAGCCTTCCATGTTGTCAGATACTGAACAGCTGGAGGCATCGTGATGGTAAAGCCTCCTGGTGCTTTTGCTACTTGCCTGGACCCAGGAGGATGAATAATTCTGGCATTTTCATGAGTCTTCGTGGAACAGACTGGTTTAAAAGTCTTACTACTGACCTTCCATATGTGAACACAGTTCTCTCCAAATGATGTGTGAGCTTTGGATCACCTTTGATGCGTTGGACAGGGCTTTGCCAACCTGCCTTGCTGCCCTGTGCAGGCTGCTGGCTCACTTCCCTTGACTTCGCACGGCAGCATCTGTTTGGGAGGTTCACTACCCAGCACGTTTGGTGCAGGGAATATTTAAAGATGCCCACAAGGCTCCTTTGGTGGGGTTTACTGCGTGAGTAAAAAGCATTGTGATTCAGATCATTAGGACTATAAACAAATTTTTTGTGTGTTTCTGTAGCCATGTCGTGAGGTCAGGAGTAAATGGTGAGGCACGTATGTTACTGTCAGGGCTTTGAGAATTGACCCTTGCCAATACATGATGCATCTGTTTGGCTGTGGTTTGTCTTTGGGTGAATTTACATGGTGAGGTTTAGCTGGACTCATGCTGGGCTCTGGTCGTCTGAGCTTGCACGGTGCATGCTTGAGTTCTGCTTTGGAGCAAACCAGCAGATCACGCTGACAGTGAGAGCCTGAAGGGCCCAGCTGCAAGTTAAGCCTGTGGTGATTCCCTATGGATTATCATGGTATAGGGAAAGAGACCTGCATACCATGTTAAAGCAGCAGGATGCAGGGTTCTGTTTCTTTCTCTCTGCTTCCTCAGCTGTTTTCAGAAGCTGCACACTGGAACAGCCTTCCAAGAGCTGTTTCTGTCTGTAGTGGTTTAGTGACAGCTAAAATGATTCTTGAACATTAACAAATATCAGTTGATCCACACCTGACTTGTTAATATGTAGATTGTGAGCATGGAAAGACTAAGGAGAAAGTGAAAGGGAGGTGTTGCCTGCTTTTTGCAGCTGGATGCTTTTTACTTTCTCTCTCACGGTTCTTTCTGTAAACGTAGCTATGTTATTGTAACTGTATCTTATCGTTCACATTCCTTTCTCATGGACACAGAACTTTGATGGACATTTCCTTTGACCACTGTAGTTGAGGGAGGAAGAACTGATTTCCTCCAATGAATAGTGATTTCCAAATGGATATAAAAAATAAAGAAGGCGGGTCTTGTGGCCCTTCCTTCCTTCTCTCTGAACCTGGACACAGGTGTCTCTGGCTCGTCCTTTTGTGTTGCTGCAGTGACAACTGGTGGCCCCTGGTACGTGGTTTCATGGACCCGTGGGAGGTTCCCGTGGCCCCTTTGGTGGCACCGGGTGCCTCTTCTGGGACCTGTGGCGTTCCTCAGTCACGGAGGTTACCTTGGTGGTTTTATAGGTGTTGGCTAGTCAGCTGTTACGATGGTTCTTAGCCCTGACCCTCCAGATGACACCCTGGTGGTAGAACTTTTAGCAGGTGCTTTAGAGAGCAAGGGGATATCGGTTCCTAGAAAGAACCGTGAGAGAGAAAGTAAAAAGCATCCAGCTGCAAAAAGCAGGCAACAGGGAGAAGAGAGAGAATTTCAGGGTAAGTAGGGAGTGAGTAAGATGTTAGGCGTGGGTTAATGCATGTTGAGGAGCAAAGGATGGGGTAAAGAAATAATGTGAAGGTGCAGTTTTCTGATGGTGGTGACTGAGTAAAGGAACATGGAAGTTTTGGGGTCCCAGACTAGGCTAGGTACGTGGCTGGTGAATGGGGAGAGGGAGAAAGATGAATAGGGAACTTCAACTGTATTAGCCTTTACTTTAACTGGTTTGTTGTTTTGGTTTTTTTAAGCCCTCTTAAATACTTGAGATTTTCAGCATGGCTAGAACAACATAGCTGATGTCTTTGTTTGGTGTTCTTAGATTGACAAGCCTAAAATGTGCTTTAAGATGTTTTCATTAGCTAACTACATGCAAGTGGAGAGTGTGTCTGGACATAGATTATGGGAGACAGTGACGTACAAAGGATCTGGCTGAGATTGAATCAAATTTGATTTCTCAAAATTTGATAACTTTGGGATTGTTTCATCCCTTATGTTGCTGGTTTGTTGTTTCTATATCAAAAGAAAGGTGATGGTAACAATAAAAGCAGTTTTTCTACCTATTCCCAGAAACTTTGAATAAGGCATTATGGTGATAGGCAGGTAAGCTAAAGGAATGTATTTTCTGAAGAAATTCACATCACTTCTCTTACTACTGAGAGATTTCCTTTTTGCTTCACAATTTCTGTGATGCACAAATTCTTATTAACCCAAGCTTTCATAAACTGAATTTAGCATTCCATCACTCCTGCAAATATGATAGTCTATCACAGTTGCCTTGCAGTGTATGCCCTGGAAGGGATTCTCCTGCACAGCACACTGGCCTTGCTCACATCCATGTTAAGAGGGTCTTGGCAAAAGGAGGGAAATTGAATTCTGCAATGATCTCTTGTGCATGTAATTTGCCTTTCTCACTTTTGTTGCTTTTCATCTACCATGTGCTCTTCTCCCAGTGTCCAGCTGCAGCAAGACAACTGCAGTCCATGTACCAGTGTGTAAGAGGGCTTAGCCTTTTACATCAGAAATAATTTTTCTGCTCATTGATGTGTTGCTGGAGCTGTAGGAGCATCGTTACTCATTTGGGTAGTCCTTTTGGGTATGTCAGTCCTGCATCCTGAGAGTTGTTCATGTATTGCCATCAAGACCAAAACTGCAGGCAGAGGTGAAGCCTTCCACTGAACTTGTGAGCCCAAGTGCACATGCTGGTGGCTGGTGCTCCCAGGCAGCTGGGGCTTGCACAGCAGCCCTGTGCAGGAGGCAGGCTGGGCAAGGAGCTTGTCATGGCCACAGAGCATGCTGTGCTCATGGCTATCCTTCCAGGTGCCCTTCAGGGGTCATACGGAGATATGCACTGACTTTAGTAGGAATAATTAAGCAGAAATTATGTAGGTCATTATCCTGTGTGGAGAGGGAGTGCTTGTGCAGTGTGTGTGTATGCTGAGGGTTGTGTCTGTTACTGTAGTACGTCCTTACCAGATTTAAATAATGTTGCTCTTATGTGTTGAAAGTTGTTCATAATGGAACTGGCCATCTTCAGGGTACACTGTATGCATGGGCTATCTTTATTGTTGTGATGATGTAACTGCATTTGTTGCTGAAGGTCAGTAGAAGTCCTAGTTTCTGCTGTCCTCTTGGTTAAGTAGTTCTAAGGATATTTTGAGTAGTTTTCAATCCGCCACAGTGAAACTGAGATTAGAATGTGAATTTTTGGATTTCAGGCTAAAAGAATAGTGACTTCTCATGAATGTTTGTTTCCCTGCCAGTAGAGGCTAGATGAGTTAATCTCTGCATATATCAACATGTTGATCAAGTTTCACACCAAACTATCCAGGGCTAACTATAACAAATATTTTAAAATGTAAGCCTGGGTTGTAATTGAAAACCTTTCTTGGTTATACAGTTCTGAGTGTAATGGAATGACAGCTCAGGGCTGGATTTTTAGGATAGCTCTATCTGCAGTAATACTCAGCTCTAGGTCTATCAAAACAGCCTTGTAAAGCCACAGCTGCCTGTGGCATGGCATTTGCTCAAATATGCCGTAATAAAGTCAGTGCAAGGTTTCTGATCCAAAGGAAAAATTAAGTCTTTGAGTGTATCTCCTTTTATATGCCTACTAGGAAGACTTAGGGCTGAGATTCTGTGAAAATGGCAAAGTTGGATTAATTCTGAGTGTGTTTCCTAAAGGAGAAGTGGCTAGTTGGTTTGCTCTTTCCTTCCTTCCCTCCCTTTGGACAGTGGGCATGAGGCTGAAGCCCATGTTGTAGGTGAAGATGGGACCAGAGCCCTTTGCAAAGTGATTTCTGAGTACCTGCTGTTTACAGAGCAGGATTTTAAAGCCAACCATCATACAGAGTTGCATGCCATGCCTTGCAAATGGAGGTACTTCAACTGGCTTATTCCAGCAGGTCATCCCCAGGTGCAGCTGAGACGAATCAGGTGGTTGTTGTGATCTAGATGCAGAAAAGCCATAGACTGAACTCATCTCCTCTTTGCTACTGCCAGCAAGAGCACTTCATTTGCAATAATGTTATTTTATCGTGAGCCGAACAAAACCACAGAATTAAGATAAAAACATACCAGACCGTATGTTTTAAAGGTATCAGTTAGTGTGTTAATTTTAAAGAAAAACCTTTTTCTGACTTGCTTTCCTGTACTGATTGTTTTTTAGCTCTTAACGTCTCTTCCCTGGCCATTCATGAGTTAACTTTGACACTGGGTCACTGGGACAAAAGCAGGAATGAGGTGTGTGGGGTTTGCCACCATTTACAAAACCAGTAACTCTTTTCTCCTAAGAGTTTGGACTCTGAGTTGGAGCAGACTTCATTGTTGGCTATACTGTAAATGTAAAAAGGTTTGTCATCTTTTATAATATCTAGACTTTCAAATCTGCCCTTAGATATTCACTTAGTAGTTACAGAATGAAGAAATAAGTCTGCAGACCAACAGTCCCTCCATCCTTGTCCCTGTGTGCCAGGGTTCTTTGCACTGAAACAAGAAACTGAAGGAAAAATTGGAAACCCTGAAACTCTGACAAATTAGGGATTGTTTCCCAAATTCTTTTGGAGAGAGATATTACTGCCTATCACCTTCAGGTCTTGTATTGTACAAGTCTGCAGAATCTCTGGGGGTCAAGTATTCAATGCAGATGTTAGTTTGTCTCACCCCTAGCAGTAAGTCCCAATGTTCTGCCCGCCCTCTAGGAAGGGGTTAGTGCCAAGCCCTCACACTCCATTTAAATGGACAGACCTGTGCTCTCCCTTCAATGCTACTGCACAGACACAGGATCCTGATTTGTTCTAGTGACAGCTTTCTCTAATGAATTCCTAGAATATATTTAGTATATCTTGCTGTTTAGCGTGTGGGTGTTGCCTAAGATGAACCTTTAGATGGAGGGAGCTTATGGAGCAGTTTGATAGGAATGGCTGATAGCAAGTCAAAATGCTGCTAAGCAGCCCTGAGGTGCTGCTGTCTGGTATGGGTCTCGCTGGTTGTCCCAGCCAGCCCTGTCTGGAGGCTTGGCTGCACTTCAGTACTGGAGACACAGCTTCAGACCACAAACACATAGTTTGTTTCACTGATAAATATCAAAAGGCTTCAGGAGTTAGGATAGGATCCTGACTCACTCCTGTTTTAGAAATTAAGGAATCAAGGCAGAGGCAGGTGAATTAACTTGCTCCACGGCCACATAAGGGCTAGGGGTTGAGTGAGATAAGGGCTCCAGGTGTATCTGGATTTTTGATAAGAAGCAGACCATGTTCAGCAATTCTGCCGACAGGAAGAAGACACAACAATGTAGTTGTCTAGTTTCTTATGAGTGGGAGCCTTTTACTTGATATACAGCTGGTGGATCCAGGAGGAGAACAGTTGTGAGGTGGGTTCAGTGGTGTGGCAGCCCCCTAAGCTTCTTCTGCTTTGGGTATATAGCCCTCTTTTCCCTTTTGCTATAGGCTGGCTGATGAACCTTTTCCTTCTGCTGAAACCCTGACCTAATGTGCTCACTGGTTTTGGCTAGGAACGGAACAGCATGGAGAGGGGTGCAAGCTGTTTTGAATCCTCTTTCTTCTAATGCTGCCATTTTCTTATATGTTAATCATAACCAAGAATCACCTTCATTTTCTCTGAAAAACAAAGCCCTGTGATTTCAGCCTTTGGGGCTCCCTTTCCTCTTGTCGTTTAATTTAATTTGCACTGTCTTGGACTGTTGTTGTGCAGAGTGTGCATTTTTGTGTATAGTAGGGAATACCCAATGGAAGAGAGCAAAGAGGAAGAAATCCCAGTTGCTGTGTTGCTCCTCCCGAGTCCCTCCTGCATAAGCTTGGCCCGGCACTGCAGTGCTAAAAACCATGTTGTTTAGGGCACTGTGCATGTTGATTTAACTCAAGGCTTCCCTCCTGCTCTTCCCTTTCCTGTAAGAGACAATAACAGCATCAAAATACTTAAGTGGTATTTCTCTAAAGAATACTGATACAGATTTTAAAGTAGTCAAATATCACCTATGAGCTTTGATAGAGGTACAATTTGTCCGAGTCCAGGGAACTGATGCCCACCCCCCCAAAGAAGACAAGTCCCCTGGCCTCCTTATCATCAGCAGAGCTAGAGATAAAGGAATTCCATGCATGAAAGGTCACCCTAGCTTAGTAACAGAGCCTCCCTCTATGGTTAATGATAAGCACTTTCAGGTGGGTTTCATTCCTTCCTTCCCATGTATCTGGCAAGCCACTTGGTGTGGGTGATTCATGCTGCTCATATTGATTAATGTGGCAATGGAGTTGACTAATTTAGATTAGATTAATAAATTTTAGCTGGCTGAATTGGATGAGAAAAATTCCCTACTTAGCATCATCAGTGAATTTAGTGACCTCCAGTAGTGCTACCACAATAGTGTCTGTTAGAAAACTGTATTGGTGAGAGAAAAGAATAAAGAAAACTATTTAGGAAAACAAATTAAATGAGAGAGACAGTGTTACTACTAGGTTTCTCTTAATTTGAAGACCTAGGATGGTTAGCAATTGCTAATGTGCTTTCTGTAGGTGTCTGCTATTGACAGCATATGGGCAATTGTGTTTTGTGGAAGTTTTGGATGAAACTTCTTGACGAAGGTAAGCATGCTGAACTTAGAGGGAAGTAAGTTTCTCTGTTTGGGAAGCAGCAATCAGAAGAAGACAACCACAACATTAGAAGAGAGAGGAAATTCCATTTATGCCTGTCTTTTTGGTAGCAGGTAGGTCAGTGAGCTGAAAAGGACCCTAAACAGACTTGCAGTCCTCACACATTAAAGAAGTTGAGATGGCAGTTTAATCAGAGGTTGGTTGCTTAAAGCAAAGTGTATTGGACACATAGTCAAAATTACAGAAAATGTGTTTTATTTTGATTTTGAAAATAAAGATATAGCTTGTGTCAGCCCTGCGTTCCCATGCAGAGATAGCCAAACTTATTGTCTTTGGGTTTTATGGATGGAGAGACTAAAGCAGATTAATTGAGGACATGCAAGTCTATTCTGTTGCGCTTGTGATTGCTGACCTTGGTGCGAGGCACTGTCTCTGTGTGTGTCCCATGCAAGGCAAACCGTGCCACGGCATGGGTGGCAGAGAGACTGTGGGACCCCCCTGCTCAGGGCTGCTGTCACGGGGGTGTGCAGGAGCCGAGGTGCCCTGATTCAGAAAGCCATTTGCGTGATGAGCAAGTGACGACATGATTCCCGCTCTCCGATGAGCACGAGGGTAAGAGTCCAATTATTTTGCACATAATGAGGAGGTCACTGAAAGAAGAGCTAGAGTTTGGCAAGGCAAAATGGGAACGTTCTCTTGCTTCCATTTTACACTGGGAAGCCTCATTATTTAGTTATGTGATTGTGAAGTTCTGGCTTTTGAGGTTTGAAGTAATTGAAAGGAATATGCAATCAGCATGGTATATCTGGGATCATGTAAGGTAGAATATGAAACGTTTTTGGGGGTGTGGCCATATAATAGCTTTTTTTGGAAACATCGTGGTGGGTAATGGAAGAGTAATTCATGGCTCAAAATATGGACGTGTCAATACAAAAAAGAATCAAGTCTATTAGAATTAACCATTATTGGCTTTAATTTTTTTAAGGAAAGAGAATTTCAAACCTGTCTTTATACAAACTGATGTTTATTAAATGAGGGATTCAGATAATGATATTGCAATCTAGGAAACTTGAAACAACTGGAAGAACTGAACTGGGATGGGATGCTGGTGCAATGGGTGTGGCATGTATTGGTACTGGTGAGCCAGCAGTGCTCTGGGGCTGACTGGTGGTTAGAAAGCGGCAGCAGGAGACTTGTCAGCACCCTGAGAAGTCAAATCTGCTGTTTCAGTGGAAAATATGGTTAGAAATCCTGAATGAGCCATTGTTCTGAAAATTCCTTGGAACCTCCAAATTTTAAGTTCGGTTTCTGTGGTTGCTTTGGCTTTAACAGAAAAGGATTTTCACCCAAATGGAGTGGTTTAGGAACACTTTTAAAATCAAAGTTGTACTTTTCCCATTTTCCAGCTCTTCTAAAATTTTTTTGCATTGTTTAGGCAACAAGGTGGAAAAGAAATAAGATCTGGTTGTTGCACATTGAAAACTGCTACTTATTCTCCAAACTGTTTAAAAAACTTTCATAAACGTGAATGAGATGCTTTAATAAAAAATAAGTGTGTGCATGCCCAGAATTAAAAAAGCATCCTCATCTAATTTTTCTCTTTTTATCTTTGTATAAATTTATTTAACACATATAGAGGCAGTGAGCTGTGTGTACCTGTTTAGTTATCACATTAATGAAGCTCTAGGTTGAAAGAAGATGAAGTTATAAAAATGAACTGTTTCATGGCATTGATTTCTCTAGACACTAACAAGGCAGAATTTTAGTGGTGATGACAACAAAGTAATGTCTCTGAGGGCTAACATGCCAAATTAAAGAAAATGTAAATAAATTAACTGAGTCATCCTGTTACTTTGCACGCTAAGGAAGTTACACAAACAATTTCTGGAGTCTTCTAGAGATATGTAAAACTAGTGATGCAGTACTAAGGGCATATGACATATTAAAATAATTTCTGGGTGTATAACAGGTTTATATTTTGGAGTGGGGAGTTTCTGAGAAGAAATAATTCTTCATTTAATGCACAGCTGTATGGGGCAATCAGTTGCAGGAGTAATGAAAGCCAAACCTGCGAAGTGACTGGGACTAAAAGACACGTCCAGTCTTCTTCGAAGTATCAAATGAATCCATAGAAGGAGTAGATAACATTAATGAAAGATGTAAATTTTAATAGAGGCATGAATGTTGCTCTGTTGCCTTCAGGGGAAGGTGGGAGTCTGTCTTTGCCCTAGGATCTTGTTTCTGCAGCCCATCCTGCATTTTAG
Organism: Climacteris rufus; assembly: GCA_013398175.1. Taxonomy (NCBI): domain Eukaryota; kingdom Metazoa; phylum Chordata; class Aves; order Passeriformes; family Climacteridae; genus Climacteris; species Climacteris rufus. The sequence goes on from VZRZ01002005.1 coordinate 205,190, forward strand.
AACCACCTCATTGCACAACTGTCTCTCAAAATAAACTTGATATTTTGGAGTGTCACATTTGTGTGTCTCAGTGGCTTTGTTAGTAATTGCAATGAATTTACAATAAAAAGGATGTGCTTTTTCCTCTTCTGCCTTGTACCCCTCCTCATTGGTGCTTTGTCTTTAGCCTGGGATAGAAGCATCCAACTGGAAACATCCCCTATTTCAGATGGCATGAGGCTTTAGGCTTGGTACTCCTGCATCAGGTTGTTGGTTTTCTTTCCTGTTGTAAACGTAGAAGTATATTTTTGCAGAAGTATGGGCTTCAGTTTGTGGTGTGCAAATACAAGTGAAAAACTGGCCTAATAAAATCTCTAGCAAGAGGTGTCTGAGAGAAGTTTTAGCTTTGCTGTAAAATCTCAGCCTAAAATTGAAAGGGGAAAATACTTCACATATTCATGAAAACGAGGCATGTGAAACTGGAGTCTGTGGTATCGCTACTTTTATAGCACAGCTTCAGAACAGTGTTTCACTTCAGGAGGAGTCAACTCAATAGATAAAGAATAATTATATTACATGATTCAGTGTGGATTTTATTTTGATGAATTATGGGTATTTCTAGTGTAAGTCCAGGGTGCAGTTGGGCTGAAGTATTCCTTCCTTTCTGTGATTGTTGCCTGGTTTTGCCTTTTGTAATTTTAGCAAGTCAGTGGTTGAAAAGAGCTCCAGAATATATTTTGGTTATTTCTGTCTTGCCTTTTGTACAGTAAAGGTATAACCCATAATTTGTGATCTTACTCAGTCATCTTTGAAATGAATTTTTCTGGATTTTTTTTAAGAGATTGAAGCTTTTCTCTTTGCCTATTTTATAAAAGTTATGAAAGACCAGGTCACATCTGCCTTTTAAAATGTTCTGTTTGGATTTTCTTTATTTGGATCTTTTGATTGATTGATTGATTTACTTATTTCTGGTTTATCTGTTTATTTATTTGGATTTTCAGATTGTTTGGGTTCTTTTTAGTTTGGACTTTCTGTTTTAGCATCTTCAGTCTGATGTATATGGTCTAAGTTTTGAGATGGTAGGGAGATGACTTTTGGGACCTTCTTTTCCTGTTTCTATATTGGCTTCAGATTAATACCATTTTTTTTTTTTTTTACTTTCTGGAAATAGAAATACAGAGAGATAATACACCTATGGATAAGTAATATCAGTCTGTAAGGAGGTGAGTAGAGAAAATATATATCCTGCAGAAATAGAATATGTATTAGTTTATATTTCCTTCTGTATTTTGAACTTTAAGAAGTGATAGGGTGAGCTGTTGTTGCAAGCTCCTGGTTAATCTGATGTTTTTAAGGTCTACTTTCCATTGCAGTCAGGGAGTCTTGCTCCACATTCAAGTTGCTAAGTCTTGACACACAGGATGTTTTCCTTCTCATTAAAATGTATTTCTTTCTTTTGCAGTGAGAATATATCGCTTAAGATGCTTCTTTTGATCTTTGGTAATGTCACAGCTCAGTAAGACTGCTAGCATAAAGTAGTGTTTATCTCATTTCACTTTTACATCCACTGTTAATTTGGCCTGAGTAATATAAGCCCATTGCAATAACTGTTATACTTTTCCAAGTCTCAATATGATGTCCAAAAAGATGCAGGTAATATTAGTGCTTGCAAATTGCTCCCTGTCTGTAATTGGAAGGCTTCTTCCTGTGTTTCTGTGATTTTATTTGCGTTTATTGGGTTTTAGGCGTTTTCAGAAATAGGGGGAAGGGGAAAGGTATAGCAAGAAGTACAAAGTTTTTGCAAAAACAATTTTTTTTTGAAGCTTTAAATTCTGATATTACTTATGTTTCTAGGGCAACAACTTCATGCAATGCAGATCAGCAGCTGAAATACTTCTCCTAGCAGCTGGAGAGTGAAGTTAGCAGGACCCACGGTCTGTTCTGCAGCTGATACTGAGAGTTCTGCGGTGGCTAGTGGGGATTGTCCTTTGGCTCCCCTCAATAGCTGGTATCATTTTGGGGAGCAGCAAGCAGCACTGAGTGATACCAGAGTTATCCTCAAGAGAGGTTGTAATATAGGATGCTTCAAGTTCAGGGAGGTGAATAAAATCAGATTTCCTATATCCCTGGCTCAGGAAGAGCTTTGAGAGGAGGGAGGAGGTGACAAAGTGAGTTTTCTCCAGCATCTTGGATTGTGGAGGAATGTGAAACTTCACAGTTTTCTCCCATCTTGCTCTTGAAAGTTAACAGAAGAAATAGATAGGAGTGGGAGACAGTTTTCTGACAGAAGTCCCAGATTCTTCATCCCCAGAAGCTGAGATGGTGACAAGAAGCTGGGTACTCAGCAGAGAATTACCCGTGAATTTTGTTGACTGAGTTAAATCCTCCAGCAAGCAGGTGTCGGGTAAATGTTTTGATTCCTTGCAGTATATATTTGCATATTTGAAGCTTTCTGGTACTTATGACTCATTTTAGTTTGCTCAAATCTTAAAAAGAGCAAACCAGCAAGGCCCTCTATTTTTATAGGATTACTGTGTAGGGGCTTAAAGATGTGCATGCTCCAAGCTGAGCGTCCTGTGAGGTTGATACACATGCAGGTCCTAAGCACTGGCACCTTATGGATAGCTGTAGTCACACCTGAGACTGTAAGAAGTGCTTTTAGCCACTGCTGTCTGATCATCTCCCACCCTGACCCTGTTTTCTACCAGCACCTCTGCTGGCTCCCTCTTGCTCTCACCAGCATGACTTGTGTCCTGCTTCTTGACCAGGGTGGGTAGGTGTTGGTGTTGCAAGTAGGCTGTAGCAGCAAGCAGCTTTGACCCTTACAGAAGGTCCTATGAAGTGTTTTAGAGCATTAATAGAAAGTGAGGCTTTATCTGTGGTGACATTTTGTTTATACAGGTTTATTTTCTGCATGTAAATATGCTGGGGGTATTGGAGGAAGAGAAAACTTGCTGAGAGAGTAACACTTGACGCCTTGAAGCATTTTTTTCTTGGTAAAAAAGCTTTTCCTGTAAATTTTTAAGTTTTGTCACTTCTCATTTGTTGGGATCACGAAGGTGGTAATATGCTCTGTGTAACCTTCTTATGTGTATTTTTGTGTGGTACATTAATGGATTCATTAGTACGTGAGGAAAAGCAATTTTCAGCTTACTAGTTGCTGATCAGAATGTGGAAGCGGTACTTTTTCCCTAAAAACTGTAATTCAAGGTTATGCATGTGCAAAAATAGCTTTAGGCTACAACAAATACTTTCTTCAGCAGGTCTAGCTCATTTTATTGACATATTGTTTTGTAAACTGCGGGTGACTTGCATTGTTCTCAACCAAAATACTTGCATCAATCAACATAAGAGGGTAATTAATTTACATATTTTCATTGTGGAAGTGATCCAGACATTTTTACTCTATAGTGCTAGACTTGAGAGAGGAAAATTGTAATAACATTTTGGGTTTGTAGTTTGCTTTTAAGTTATTCGTCACTTCTGATTGTGCTGGAGAAACCATTGTGACCTTCTTAAATTTGAGCTTGGCATAGCTTAGAATGAAAATAAAGCAAAACTTATTTCATTATGGTGTCATACATCAGTACAGCCTTAATGAGATGAGAGGGTAGCTACTGTCTGCCATAGCAAAAAGAAGTCCAAAGCAATTGCTAAGAACAAATGCAAGAGTTAACTATTTCCTTTCTGTATGAGAGTCTGAAGCCAGCAGAGGAGATGATGGGAGATAGGAAGCCTGATTAATTTTTTCATGGTGTGCTTGGCAACTCTCCGCATACCGCAAGGGAGTGAAAATGCGTATTGTCTTTGAATAGGCAAGGGCTGGCTCCTGTTTGTATGAGGCAGCGAAAGGTTTCAGAACCACCTTTACTTTTCTAGTGCATTGGTGAAGTGTAGTTAAGACAGCAGTTTCTGAATCTGATGAAATGAAGAGAGCAGAGTGGTTATCGCTTTGGATGGATTGACAGGAGGTGGCTTTTGGGGGACTGTGAACTTGTGTCTCTAAAGGTGCACCTCTCCTCCTCTGAACCCTGACTGTACTGTGTGCTTGAGTATTAGTAGCTGCTTTTTTAATCCTGTATACTTCCATAGGATGATGGAGCAATAAGCCAGCATGCTTAAAGCCTCCATGTGAAGAGATGCCAAACACAGGCTATTCAGGCAAATGTAGTTTACCCATAGCGTCCTTAAGAATAAATTCTGATAGTTTTAAATCTGAGACAATGTAATGCAAAAGAGTCTTTCTTCATTTTGTGTTATGCATTCTCTGTTACCGGCATGTTATACGTTGTCGCTGTGACCTCAATTCCTCACTTTTAAGCATCACCTGAGGGAATAGCACTGGAGGTGAGAAAGCTCCTCTGTGAGGCAGGGCATCAGTAAGATTTGCCTGACTTCAGCTAAGGATATCCTTAGCAAAAAAAAAAACAAAACCAACCACTTCTGTTTCTTGCTGGTTTTATTCTTTCAACAAGATTCCTGATAGTTTCCTTGAGAAGCTGCCCATGAACAGAGAGCATTTAGGATGATGATGTTGGCGTTTCTGGTGGCTTTTTTATTATCCATTGTTGCATCACTGGTGCCAATATATTACCCTTCTTCAAGAGAGATGACTGCTGTAGAGGTGAGGGCTGGAATCAGGTTTTCTGGGTTTGAGTTCTAGTCCTGAGATGAGCTGCACAGCAGTACTGCTTGTGCTGACCAAGCATATGCAGCTTCTCTGTGACGACTGCTGGGAAGCAGCAGGTTGGCCCAGCTCACTGGTAACAGCCCTAATTTCAGAGTATACTCTGCCTCATGCTTGCTTGTAATCCTGGATCTCACTTCTCCTGTGCCCACGCAGAAAACCCTTGCATACAGTGATGCTTTCAGGCTGGCTGTGCTGGTGATGGCTTGGCACCTGTGTTCTGCTTTCACTCAAGCTGGTAACTCTCCCACTTGCTATGGAGTACCAGTAAGCTCTCCAGAGCTTTCCTGCATTTTTCCCTGTATACATGAAAGAGTGGATGAACTCCTAGTTCACTGACAAAGAACTGGAGAAGTGCTTGACCCAGCACTGAAAAAGTCCTTGTGACTATTCATTCAGGGACATTAAAGGCAAAGGAAACCACAAGAGGTTATATAGACATATATGGGCATTGTGACTGTTGGCAACTTGGCAGGACCAGGTTAGTCCCAGGTGCTTTTACCTGTGCTAACTCTCCTGGGAAGTGTCAGGCTGACTGGAAGAATGCAGTTGGTCTTTCAGTAATTTGCAGAGATTGAAATTAGACTTCACTTTGTATCAGCTCAAATATGTTCTGCTTTCCTTCCTTTCCGTAAAACCAGAAGTGTTGGGGTACTGCAATTCAGATGCCCTTTTTGACTCAAGCACATTTGCTCAGCCTGCTTACTTGGAATCAAATGGTTTGGGAGCTTGAACTTGAGCTGTCCTCATCCCAGGTCAGTACATTTGTCTTTGCTCTGTGCTTAATTGATGTGATCTGCAAGCAAAAGAGAATTGGTGAGCTAATCTAGTGAAAGCCTGTTCTCAGAGCTTCAGTTTTTAATCTCTTCCTGGAAGACAACTGATGGGTGCAGTAGATGGTGCCAAATACAGGGACCCAAACAGTACACCCACACTGGCAGAGACCACATTATGCCATCCTTGCTCTTTGTAATGACTTTATGCATTATAAAAATTCATGAGGATTTTATTTTCCTTTGGGTTAAGGAATTATCTGATCAGCTGTCTGTCATTCTGAGAGTGTCTGGATGCTGACAGTGTCTGGATGCAGTCTGTATTCCCCTTCCATCTCAACTCCTTTTAAAAGCTTCTGACTGGTATCCATTGTCCTGGCAGCATTCATGGGCTCTTTTTGGAGGGCAAGCAAATGACTGAGGCCCAAAGCCAGCTGGTGCGATGCTCACTGAGCATTGCAATGCTTAAATAGGCATGAAGGCTGGAGTTGTGTTGCCTAAACAGAGAGATCTGCTGCCATGTTAGGAGCTTCAGGGTAGTACATAATTTTTGGTTCAAAAGGGCATGGATCTCTCGGCTTCCAAGATGCATCTGTGGTGCCACTGTGCCCCAGTGCTTGGGCAGCTGAAATTCTTGTAGGTTTCCATTAATTAAGTGATATTTTGCTATGTATGGGGGACAGGCAGTGTGGTGCCTTACAATTTCTTCTCCTTTCCTGGCAAAACAGAAATTAATTTGATCCATTATGCTAGTTCAATATATGATATAATCATAGTATGGTTTGTGTTGGGAGGGACCTTAAAACGTCATCTAGTTCCAATCCCTCTGCGATGGGCAGGGACCTTTCACTAGACTAGGGTGTTCAGAGTCCCATCTAACTTGGCCATGAACATTTCCAGGGATGGGACATTCAGAACTTGTCTGAGCAATCTGTCCAATATTAGCAATATCTATTTTTAAGGAAGTTGGAATCTTGTTTTTTTTTTAGGAGAAAGTGCAGTAAAGACAAGTTCAAGGTTGAAATGTATTCAAACAAATCCATTGTGATAAATTTCATTGGGATGTGCTTGTATCTAGTTTTTCAATAGTGTACCATCACAGCATGATGGGGTTTTGCTTTACACAGGAGTTAGGCATGCACTGACAGCTTCCACTATTTTAATTTGGTTTGCTGTCATGTCTTGCAAACTTGTGTCCTCTCATGCTATCTGGTGCATTTAATAACTGGATATTGTTAAAATAAATCTTAGCAAAGGGAAGGTGAAAAAAAATGAAGTGAAATTAGCTTAAACACTAAATGAAAGAAGAATCCAAGTTTCCTTAGGTTGGGGGTTTTTTGGTTGTTGGGGTTTTTTTTCTCTTTTCAAAACTGTTCACAAAAATATGTCTACCTTAATCTGGCACTGTACTAGGCACTTTGCATCTGGCCATATGAGAACCCTTCTCTAAACAGGTAGAATAGGAAAATAAATATAAATACCGACTTGGATTCTCTAATTGTCTAGAATAGCTTCACTCATGTTGAGTAAGCCTAAATTTTTTATTTTAAACATTGTTTTTCCTTGCTTTTCTTTCCTTCTGCAGCTCACAGGTTTTCAGCCTTCCTGAATGGGAATGTGTGTTCTTTCAAATGCTGTTTTAGAACCATTTCCAAACAAGACTGCAGATCTTTCCTGAGATCTAGGCTTCCCTACCCCCCATCTTTAAGTGTCTTTACTGATGAAAAGTACTTTTGGCATTTAAAACCAGTTTTAAAGTTAACAGCTGGACATGATGATCTTAAAGGTCTTTTACAGCCTAAACTAATCTGTGATTCTATGTTTTTATTCTTTTTGGTAATTCAGTTATTGATGGGGTTTCAGTGTGGTATGTAGGGTTTTGGAGGAGAAAAACCACAGAGAAGAAGAAGAAGCAGGAGAATCTCATAGAATACCTCGCAGTTGCAGCAAGAAACAAGTTCCTGACCATGTCTGGTTGCTACAACAGTGTTCTGTGATGCCTCATCCAAAAGAGGAGGTTATTACCATTCCCAGTCCTCAGTGCGGAATTGTGCTTCCCTTGAATTCTCCTTGGCTTCATTCATCTGACCTCAAATGGCTGTTGTGACAAGTTCCTTCATGTGCATGGACAACATGAAGCTGGCTGGATTTCAGCAAATGCTGGTCCTGAGTGGTGCTTGTGTTGTGTATATACAGTTGCAGAACGCTTTCAGAACGAATATTTCATGGCAAAGCTGTTTTAATGAGCTGGAATGCCAATTGTAGCATACCCTACCCAATCTGGCAGCACTCTACCAAGCTGAAATACCTTCTTTGTTCTTAAAATAGCCCCCACTGATTCAGATTTTAATTGCAGATATTACAGCTGTCAAAGAAAAGGAGAGATGACCAGAGGATTGTGTTGAGAGTATAAATGGAAGCTGGGGATATGTCGAGCTCCAGCCTTTAGATCTTCCTTCATTCAATCACTATCACAGATACGCCGCTGTGCTGCGGTGCTTACGTGTGGCAGAGGCTCTCTCCGATGTTAGGATGAACCTGAAATGCATTGTGGCTCATTATATCCAGCATGTTGACTAAACTAATCTGACAGTAAGCATGTAGGGCTATAAGGATTTCAGTGCTAGTAATGGTAACAAATAAGCGTAGATATTAAATATCTTGGTTAAAGCCTGAATCCTGATAAACGCAGATGGAATTTACTAACACACTGAGAGGCTGTGATTTAGGAATTCAATTAAAACAAAAAAAGTAAGGAGGTGAATGAAATAAAAGGATTTTAAAGTTTGGGCACCATCCTGCATGTCTGCATTGCGTATCAGTTGGCATTGGCTGGGGGGTGAGAACTCCTCTGAGTAAGTAAACTGGATCTTTTCAGCACAGATGTGTAAGGAGCAACTGTCAGCTGGGAAGGCTGCCATCACTGCTCTTTTACTTCATTCCATGTTGATCAAGTTCTCAAGTTTTTCAAAAAGTTCATGCATCGTGGATCAAGTTCATGGAAAGAGGCATGGTACATTGTCTTTGGTTTGTATTTCTATCTTTCTCCATGCCAGTAGGATGGATTTTTGGCTGGATGAAAAGGTGCCTTACCCAGTTGCTCAAACTGCAGGAAAACATCATAGGTGTAGGGTGAGACCATCCACCCTAGCTGATAATGGATGTGGGAAGGATGGAATAAAATAGTGAAAAGCCTCCAGACTGAGTCTGTAGCTCAGTGCAATGCTGACTACATAAACTGACTGCGTGATTCTTTCTTTGAGCCTTTCACTGTTTTGGAGAAGGGTAGGAAGTTGTCAGAGGGGAGAGGGAGCTTCTGCCAGCCATGGGATATTTCTGCAGGGAGTATGAGAGAAGTATGGATAGATGGTACCACAATTTGGCAATCTTAGGGTTCACCAGTGTCCCAGTGTTGTTGTCATATGAAGGTTTTCATTACATCTCTTATGTTTAGCGCTGATCACTATTAGCTACATGTTTACACAATGAAAAATCTACTGAGGGGCTGATACATGCCACACTTAGCAGATCTGGTCCTTACAGAAATATAGGACTTCCTTATCTATTCCTGTTGTGAAAGGTAATATCCTTCCTGGTTGTTGAAGGTTTCATTATGCCCTTGCAGCATTCTGATGTGCCTGAAGGGATTTTTCTGGAACTAAACAACAACAAAAACAAGGGACAAGATAGAGAATGTGATTTTATTTGTGTGTTTTGCTTGAAGTACTGAAGATGAAGGGGCAGATTGTTGCTTCAGTATAGCTGAAACCTTGGTTTTTTTTTTACTCTGGTGCATATTACTTTGTAAACATAGTAATAAAATCAATTTGAAATTTATTTCTTCTCCTGTATGTGTGATAGGGATGTTCTGCTCCAAAGATTCTGACACTGGCTTGTGTGTGTGGCTACATTAATTATATAACTAAAGAGAATGTTGGTAATGGACATGGTGTCATAGCATGAGGGGAGAGGCACGTGAGTCCTCAGGGTGCCCTGTGATGCTTCTCCTGGTGGCAGGATACTTAACTCCCACTTCATTTTGTCCCTTTACATTTGGTTAATGTGAAAGGAGAACCAAGATGAGCTTTCTTCTATGAAATATGGATTGTCTTATTAAAAGTCTGTTAAAAGTGGAAAGCAGAATTGTTTTAAGGTTATAAGAGCCATTTGAGCAGCCTTGCAGCCTCACCTAGGAGTGAAGAACAGCAGAACGTGCTGGTATGCTGGTAGCGTATTACTGGCAGTAATTATCTTGAACTATCCTTTCTTAGTGAAGTTTGCAAAATGAATGTGTATGCTTTCTAGCTGTCTTTTGTTTTGGTTGCTTTTTTTTTTTTACAGCTTCATGGTAAGTTTTAAAACATTGCAGCAGGGCCTTATCCTGACCGATTATTCAGGTAAATCTTTCAGGTTTCTTTATCTTACCAGAAGTTTCACTTCTCTGATGACCTTTACAAACCCAGCTTTTTCTTAAAGGTGAGTAGCAGACATTGCTCCATATCCTGATTGCTCTATGTGTTCCACTCACCTTTGTTGCATGGAAAGTATGAGTAACATCTCATAATTTATACCATTTATGAGCAAGTGATTTCAAAGCAAAATCTTTGGAGGAGGCAGTGTGAATGGAAGTTGGGAGCTTAAAGAAATTGCACCCGATTACCAAACCCTGTAATTTTGCAAGCCAGAAAGTAGGCGTTGCTTTCAGAAAACCAAAAAAAACCCACAGCCCTACATCCCACTTTCAAATGGAATTGCAAGTAATAATGAAATAGTTGTTTGTTCCTGGTCTGTTTGTACCAGCACAGGGAGAAGATTACCGAGACTAGGTGGTACTTCAGTCTCTCAGGTGGAGGTGAAACACGACCCATTGTTCTGGAAAGGAAGGAAATAAGGCACACTTGCATTTTTCTTTTCATAGTGAATGCAATTAATGATTAGGAGGAACTCATCCAGAGATGCGATGCGTGGCTGTCAGCTTCCTTCACAACTGGGTGCTTCTCTGAGAGGTGCTGTAGCTCAGTTGAAAATGGTGCACTTGATCCAGGAGCCATTTGTCCTGAACTGAGCAGTCAAGCAGTGTGCTCTTGACCTTAAATTCTGTAAAGCACTCAAATCACTTGTGTATTTTTGTGTATGTGTTTATTTTCAATAAATTAATTTAATCTTTTTTATAGTTACAAAATGGGAATTGTCTCATCCTAAGGAGGTGGTGAGCATAAAGGGATGAGTATTGTGGTTTTTACTTTGAAGTATTTACTTTACTTTGAAGTATTTTTTAATATCTGCTTGTCCCCAGCATGCTTAATAGTACTATTTGCTTTCCTTCTTGACCACCAGTTGGACTGCTGATAGTATCCCGTACATTAGTGTGCTGGATAAACACTTGAGGTGCACTCTCTTTGAGGAACAAGCCTTCTGCATCCAGGTGCTTATTTAATGCTAAGTAAGGTTGAAAGATTAATCAGATAATTACTTTAATAGCATAGTATTCTTTTTAAGAAAGGGATTGTGCAATACCAAGATAGTATTGCACAGCACGTCCCTAGGTGGGAAATGGAGGAGGAGTCTCCAGGGGACTCTGCCACCCTCAGTAGGTATCAAACTATCAAAATATTAAAATAGCTTTCAGTGCATTTGGAGTAGGATCGTTAGGTGCAATATTTGGTGGGAGTTACGGCTGTTTCTTATTCTGTAGTCATAGGAGGGAAAAGCAAACATCTGAAGATCAATCTATTCTTGTAAGACTGGGAGGAGACTTCCTTTCTTATTGCCCTTTAATTTAATATTATGTGGAGACACTGGATGAGGCTTGCCTTGGAGTTAACATAATAGACCCCCATTTGTACTGGGTTTTAACCTGTATAGACTTGAAGTTTTCCCCTGAGCTGCAGGGGTAAGTGGTAAAGGATCATGCAGGGAAATACTGTCATCAGCCCTCAGGAAAGGCTGCCTGGCCAGCTCGTGCTTCCCATAGATGAACAAGATTTGGGATCTGAAATGGCCAGTTCTCCATGAGTCTGGGTTTAAACCTGCCTGGACAAAGGAGAAGTATTTTTGCTATGTAGAAGCTGTTGTAGCAGGTGCACATTTGTGCACATGGGCTGAGCTCACCCTCTTCAGCCTGTGGACTTGCTCTGGTCTGGAGTAAGTGTCACTGGGATAGCACCGCTCAGTCACTGCCTGAAAATACCCTGCTCAGACATGATGTGGGCACAGCAGGCAAGGGAGCCTCTGCTGCAGGACCAGCTTTCTGGTTTCTGGGGGAGGCTCAGCTGTCTGGTGTGAGCTCTTATGTGGTCCAGATGCTGCACAGCTGCTTTGGAGATCCTAATGTGGGCTTTCAGCCCACCTAATCAAATTTGTGTGCTTGAAGTTAGGCTCTCACATTCACACTTGGGCACCCATCAGGCAATTTCAGAGCTGTGCTAAGCAACAGTGTTTCCTACTTGAAGTTAATTGTTTAACTAGTTGCTTATATCTGAGTTTGTCTAGCTGTAGGGCTGGCCTCTGTCGGGCCACTATAAGCAGTGCATAACCAGTGGTCATAGGTGCACTGCAATGCTTTACCTGGTTCAGAATGATTTGGGTTGGAAGCGACCCTAAAGATGATGTCATTCCAACCCCCTTGCCATGGGTGGGAACACCTTCCACTAGACCAGGTTGCTTAGGGCCCCGTCTAGTCTAGCCTTGAATACTTCCAGGTGTCCACAGTTTCTCTGGGCAGCCTGTTCCAATGCTTTTCAGCCTTCTGCATAAAGAATTTCTACCTAATTCAACCTGACCCAAGCCAAATCCCTCATCTTTTAGTCTAAAAACATTCCCCCTTGTAAGAAGTTCCTCTTCTTTTTTTATAAGCTCCTATTAGGTACCAGAAGGCTGCAATGAGGTCTCACCAGAGCCTTCTATTTTCCAGGCTGAACAACCCCAGCTCTCTCAGCCTCTCTCCATAGCAGAAGTGCTGCATACCTCTGATCGTTCTAGTGACCCTCCTCTGCACTCACTCCAACAGGTCCACATCCTTGTGCTGAAGATCCCAGATCTGGACGCAGTACTCCAGGTGTGGTCTCTCAAGGGCAGAGTAGAAAGGGAGAATTGTCTCTGTCAACCTGCTGGTCATGCTTCATCTGATGCAACCCAGGGTGCAGTTGGCTTTCTGGGCTGGTTGTGGCATTAATGTAATGGCACAGAAATGACTGTGCCAGACAGCAGGGAGGCAGCAGTGGTCTCAGCAGCATGAAGGCAGAAAGGGTGTGCAAGAAGCTTCATTGCAGTCATGTAGGGATCATTCTCTAGGCAGTTCTTGAAGGGAAAGAGGGAGAAACAGCAGTTCTGGGGAGGTGGGTGGGTTGCTGCATGGATTGCTGCTATGCTGCCCTGGAGGGTTGTACCTCAGCCCCTTCCAGCAGCTGGAACCTGGCACAGCAGAGGCTCCCCAGCAGAAGACATGGATGCCAGGGCAGTAGCTGCTGTGCCACTGTTAGCCACACAGCATGTGGCCTCCTGAAATCCCTCTTTTCATCGTTGTGAAGCTGAAATTCAGTGGCAGTTTCACAATGGCACAGTTCCCCGTGCGAGGGAGGGAAAGTAGGTCACAGACTGCCCTGCCGGCATTTGTTTGTACGGCTGTAGGGCTGTGATGAGAGCGGAAGGCACTGAGGATCCAGCAGGCAGAATGTGTTTCTCGCCCCTTTCCTTTGTGTCTGGCGTGTGAGTTGACTGGGGAAGAGATGCTGGAAGGTTTGGTTGACTTCCTGCTATAGTTACTGCTATTTCAGTAGGGCCCAAAGGTTTTTGGTATGACTGTGTACCAAGCATTGTGCAGAGTGGTCAGACTGCCCATGTGCTAAAGAGGAAATGCTCCAGGTGGATGAGCTAAAGCACAGATGAAGCACAAAGGGCATTTAAAGTTTTGGCAGCGGAAGTGTATGCTTATTATCTATCTGCCTGAATTGTAGAAAGTACTTCAGAACACCAGTGTAAGGCCTTCTAGTCTTAGAGGCACTGACAGCATAGCAGCACCTGCATTTCAGCAGTGATATTGCATGGTGAGTGAGCACCCCCTGCTCCTCCTTTTACAGCAGTGAGAGCCAGTGATCTGAGGGTTGGCAGGGAAGCAAACAAAGCGGGGACCCAACCCTGTAACACGAAGTTGTACAGCTTGAGGCTTTAACATGACCAGAGTCTCTCAAAGACTGCATTAATGCAGTTGTTATCCAGATAATCAGAGGAATATTTGTCAAAGGCCTGGGTGGGCAGCTGGAACTGAGATCCGCATTCGTACATCAGCACCTGGAGCTCAGCAGAGTGGAGGATCTCCAGCCACAATGCCCTGAGCTCCATGGTGTGACAGAGTTTGGGTTTGGTGTCCCTGGACACTCTTCCACCTGTGCAGTGTGAGAAGTGGACAGGCTGTGTTTTTTCTTGCCCTGGCTGAAGCAGATGGGGACTCCAAAGTGGCACAAAAGGGAGCATGGATCAGGTTCTCCTCTGAGCAACAGCACTGGCCTTCCAGTGTTTTCTTGTGGAAGTTGGGACTTCTGGTGTAATATAAAACAGAGCCAGGGAGCAATCCAAGGACCTGTCCTATGTTTATTCAGTATTTTTCCAGATTAGTTCCTAGATTCATTTGGCTCAAATATGCAAACTATTTAAGAAATAAAAAGAAGTCACCTTAATAGGCTTCCTGTGAGGGATGTCACTGGCTGTTCTGAGGGCTGTCCATCACTTACTAAAAAGTTAACTTAAACAAACCAAAACATTTTGGCTCTTTCTGACTACCACAGCTCTTCAGCTGTTGCTTAGTTACCACTTGGCACTGACCTTTCCTAACAGAAGTGAAGTTGTGAGCCTCCAGGCTGAAAAGGAAAGAGCATAGAACACCCAAAATCTTTGCTCTGAACTTGGTGCTTTCTGTTCCCACCAAGAGCTTCTGCATTTTATGCATGATTTCGTAGAGTCGTTAAGGTTGGAAAAGACCTCTGAAATCATTGAGTCCAACCATTTACCCAGCACTGCCAGATCCACCACTAAACCATGTTCCAAAGCACCTCATCTGCACATCTGTTAAATCCCTTCAGGCATGGTGACTCCACCACTGCCCTGGACAGCCTGTTCCACCCCTTCAGTGCAGAAATTTTTTCTGCTGTCTAACCTCCCCTGATGGAACTTGAGGTAATTTTCTCTTCTATCACTTGTTACCTGGGAGAAAAGACCAACCCTCACCTTTCTAGAACATTCTTTCAGGTAGTTGTGCAGAGCATTTGACAAAGTCAGCAGTAATTTTGAGTGGTAGTGGGATTCTGTTGTAAGTGTAGACTATGAATTAACTTCTGAGCCATCATTGCATTCCAGTTGGTTCCTCTGTGGAACTTTGGTGCCATCAGGGTAAAAGCATTTCCTTTCTGCAGGGAGTCAGTGCTGAGTATATCAACCTTCCCTGGCATTTGGGTAGTAGCAGCAAAAAAATTTCACCTGGCAAGCAGTATGGCACTCCTTCAGTCATGGCCCAGGCATTGCTTTGGTTTGATGCTTCTTGCATCCAGAAAGAGCCTCAGAAGTTCTCCCCTGTGAGCCATTGGCAAAGACCCCTCAATGTTGGGGTCACTGGCTTCACAAACCACTATTTTCATGGCCTGGAGGGATCTCTATGGGATTTTGCAAAGAGAAAGGCAGCCTGTGATGTAGTTTTAATTTTTTTTTTACATTTTCAACCTTTTATGTTCTGAAAGGTAGACCTCAACATAAGTACTGTTATTAATCAGACTAGCTGGTCGTTTTTAGGGAGACAAAGTAAGTTAGTACATCCTGCATTACTTACATTTCATTGAAATTATGAGTACTGATGTACTAAGAACTCTAAACTTGACTTGTTTTGGTTTGCTTAACTTTCTGTAACCCCCCTGTAAACCTGAGGTAGATTCAGCCCATAATATATACTTGTGTCTCTTGTTCTGTTGGATCCTGTTCTGAGCCAAGCAATCTTCTCTTTATTTTCCTGGGGAAAAGGGAGTGGTTTTGTTTTCAGTGGAATTTAACTCTCATTCCCAGTCAAAACCAGTTCATTTGTACAGGTATGTATGGACACGGACCAGTTTTTACAGACCCAGAGAAAGAGCCTGTGCAGCAGGGAAGGCAGGAGATGATCCTAGTGTTGCAGATTTAGCATCTGAACAGAGGTTTCCATTATCTAAATATGAAACAGGACAGGTTCGTTTTGAAGCCCAATGTCAGAAATCTTTGCCTTGTGAGAAAATCAGAGAGGGTAGAATATGGAGGCATTATTCCAGCTTTCTGTAAGCTGTCAAAAGCAGAATTCAAAATATGGATGCCATAACCTACAGTATGTTTCTTGATGGGTTATATAGAATCTGATGGCATCCTCTTACGAAATTATAAAGAACAACAGATTGCAATAAAGTTTTTAAGGAATTGAATTTTCATACCCTTGAAAACAGATTTATGAGTTAATAAACTGTTTGTTGGTTAAACATCATCCCTAAGTAAACCCAAAATAAAAATTGTCATCTCATGGTAGTCCTTGCTTCACTTATTTTACAACTTTTCTGGGTACAAGCAGTAACAACCTTGCTACTTTAGATTGGCTGTAATGAGTGCAATAGCTGGACTTGATTTAGCAAAACTAAATAAATAGATAATTTATGTGATGATCAAAATTATGTCACTGGCAGCTTGAGTGATCAAATCTAAGAAACGCTGTGAAATTCATTAGTTTTTGTGCCACTGTGCTAGTTCAGATTTTGTGGATGGTACTACACAGTTTGAATAGTGGGAGAAAATAGCCTTATTGTCTTAGGATAATGCACTAGTAGTTTATTACAGAAAAGGGAGAGTCAGTGGAACAGAAGTTGTATAATTTTTTGTATCTGCAAACTTTGACACTGTGCTTTTTTTCTACAGTATTACCCCAAAAAATCCAAAGGTGGGATCTCTAGAGCTTTTTGTGAAGGATCATCTTTTCGAAGAGAGGTAGAGTTGGAAAGGATTGAAAAAATTAAATACATTAAAAAGTTCCCACTTGTTAAGCTGCTTTTCAAATAGTTTTAGAAGAGAGCATCGAGGTTCAAGTTCAGACTCTAGCCTCAAGCTGCTTAGGTGCTGCTCTGTTTGATTTCTCATCTACTGCAGGACAGATGCCCAGGACAGGGAATGAGTCCAAGCTTTAGCTGAAATAGAGTATGTAAGATCTTGGTTCTGTAAAATTAAGGAAAAAAGTTTAAAAATCTATATCTTGAATGGTTGCCTGGTCACTTTCATTTATAAATGATAACAGTAACACCACTGCATTAGAGGAGAACAGCATTTCAGACTGTTGAAGGCTTGTGATGAAGGCTGCTGCAAGACCCCGTCTAGCTCTTCACCAAACGAGAGGGAAGGACATACAATCAGAAGCATGGCCTTATAGCCCTCTCATTCCACAGGATCTGACAGCAGCATCTCTGCTTGGCACCTGATGAAGAGCTTCCTCCTGACCTGCTGCTTGGAGGTGCAGTCTCATATTTCCCTGCAGATCTGGCATGGAGATGTCCTTTGGGGTGCCCTTAAATTTATGTCTTGGGCACTGTTAGTGTTGGTGTGAGTCACACCATGCTCAGAGGAAAGGGATGTGCTCTCTGGCCAGAGGAATTCCCAGTTAAAGAAGCATACAAGTCTGTGCAAGTGAGCTCAGTGAACAGTGAAGGAGAATGCACGAGAAGGGCAGTCAGGGCTGGCACATGTGTGTGTTGCAGTTTCTAAGTGTCAGGTAAATTCTGGGGCTTTCAGAGGGTAAGTCAAGGTGGTGACTGGTAGTGCATTACTTTCCCAGCTGTAGCTTGCTCCGTGTAACTGCCTTAGTAAATACATATCCCTCTCTCTGAGAGCTGGCAGGGGAGTGACCTGCCCTTTAATCTCAGTGTAGCAAAATACACAAAAGCAGTGAGAAACACATTGTAATTTCCCACCTTTTTGTACCTCACATTCTTGCAAAGATATGCTTTTAATTATGTCTGGCTTTTTTGGAAAACATTATCTGCCCCCGAGTGACCCAGGGATTAATTTTTCTAACCTAAATCAATATCAGCTGTATGGAAAGTACTGCCATCCTATGGTGCTACTGCACTGAGTGGGCTGTCCAGCAGGCTGGGCTTTGTCTGGCTGAACATCAGTATTCATGAGATGGCAGTGTAGCAAGAGCCAGGCACACCATCCTCCCCTCTCTCCCTTGTGGAGAGAGAAAGTTGGTACCCAGCAGTGTTTTGTCCATTCTTTTGAGGCATCTTTTTCTGAGATGGAGTGCTGATTGCTTTTGCCTGATGAGCGTAGGAGCCTTCCCCAGGACAAGCCTTAACATGGGTGAGAGTGATTTAAGTGAGAGTAACCCATCTCTGGTTAAAAACTGTTCAGTTCCTTTGTGTTAGTTTGAACATACTCCATAGAATCACAGAATCCTAGAACTGTTTGGGTTTGAAGGGACCTGAAAGATCACCTAGTTCCAAGCCCCCTATTGTGGGGCAGGGACACTTTTCACTAGAAGAGGTTGTTCAGGGCCCCATCTAACCTGGTCTCAAATATTTCAGGGAAGAGGCACCTACAGCTTCTCTGGGCATCCTGTTCTAGAGCCTCACCACCCTACAGTGAAGAATTTCCTTTTAATGTCTAATGCTAAGTCTACTGTCTGTTTGTTTTGAATGGAGAACAGCTGGGTAGTTTTTCATGTAGTTCTGGGATGAGCACGTGCCTGAAAGTTCTCTTTGTTTACTGGGTGACCTCATAGGTATCACTGCAGCAGTCCCAAAAATACACTGCAGTATAGAAACACCTCAGCTTGCTCTAAATGGTATGTTGAGTACTAGCTGCAATCAAGTAATGGCAGCATGGAGCTCAGCATACGCTAATTTTCCCTGCTGCTTGTGTGCACCAAACATCTTGGCAAATACTATAGACATACTTGTAACACTTCCAGAAGAGTGTTATACATAAAAATACTCTGATTAGCTGTCTTTGGGAGTGGTGGTAATTCTCCCCATCTGTTTAAACCTGGTATGTACTTGAGCATGGAAGAGTTCATTTCAGAAATTAGGATTAATGGCTTGAATGTCTAAGTTTATATAAACAATATATTCAGTGTATTCAACACCTTCAGTTGTTTTCTGTCCATTATTTCCTCTTTTTTCAATCCATTTAATTAGTTTCCTTAAACGTTTAGTCTAATATCTGTTTCTGAAATATAAATATTAGTTACCCGTTTTGCTCTTGACATTGGCCTAAATAAAAGGTCTGATTTCATATTGAATGGTTTGTCATAAAGCGGGTAGGATGGAAAACCATCCTCTTCTTGGTATACACAGCATTGCTTTAGGAAAACTCGTACTTCTGCAGTTCAAGAAACAAGATTTTATTTATATTGATTTAAGGAAAAGCTTAGGAGGTTGCATTTGCATATTTAATGTAGTTAGAGTTTCAGTTATTTGCGTTAGCAATTGCACTAACTCCAGTATTAATAAGGCAGGTACTTTTGTATAAATAAAATGGAAAAAAAAAAGAGGAGGAAAAAAGAGATTAGTGCCACAGGTTAATTTTTGTATAGAGGTAATGACTTCCAGCTGCCACAGTAACACTCAGTATTCCCCTAGTGATACCTCGAGTCAGGAAAGAAATTAACTCCTGTATATTAAGTTAGCAGTGGCAAACAAAATTGAAGATGAAAAGAAAATGAAGGGGTGAGGAAAAAGACTCCGTTCCTTGGCACTGCCACAAGGAACACTCAATTCTAATTTCAAGATTTGGTTATTTCCTTTAATGCTCAACAGAGGTTAAAAATGCTATGGCAGCACTGGGCCATATGCAAATCCCTTTAAAACTTATGGGACTTAGATTAGGCCTACCTTTTATTTGTTCTTTTTTGCCCCCCCTTTTTAGGGTTTTTGGGCTTTTTTCTTTTTTTTGCAGAAACAAAGAGACAAGATAGGCCTGCTAAAGGGGTGCATTACAAAAGACTGGTATCTTTGGGCATATGGAGATCTGCCTTACTTTAATAAATCCTTTTGATGTAATGGGGTTTCACTGGGTGATGTAGATCAAAGCCACTTCTTTGTGGAACTAGCTGAAGTCTTTTGCCTTAATGCAGTGTCAGTGCCCTCTTAGGAGGAGAGCGTGCAGGTGTTCCATTTTGCACCTCAGTGTATATGGAGTGTTTTTGTAGCAGCCAGAAGAAGGTGAGGACTGGATATGTTCTCCCAGCAATGCCTTGGAGCTTTCTTCCCATGGTGCTAGAGTGGAGTTGGGAAAACTATCCAATCTTCAGCAGTACAATGAGTATTTTCCCTTCTTTGGAAGCAGAGCAGCTCTGTTAGGGCATAGGAATGAAGCCAAAAAGTCAAATTGGATGAGAACAAATAATGAAATTAGCTAGTGCTGCTTTCCTAACAGAGCTAATAAATGGGGCAGAAAATCTAACAAAAACCACAAATGAAGATGGGGTTGTCTGTGCTTTTTGGAAGAGTGTGTGTGTGTGTGTATTTTTTTTCTACTTCTGTCTCTATATATATATATTATTTTTTTTTAATCTTGACAGTGTCATTTTTAAACAGTCATGTGCTTTTGGAGTTTCTGGTTCTTGCCACTGCAAATTCTTTTCCTAAATTGTTAAGAGACGCACATAAATATAAGGAGCTTGGCATTGCTCTTTAAATGGGCAGGATCTTGGAAAGAGTTCATTTCTCTTGTAAGGCAGTTCTATTTCTGTCATGTACAAATCCTCTCTGACCAGGAATATTGAAATTAGAGCTGGCTGTGGGTGTTGTCTCCAGTTATTTTTGCTTGTGTTGAAGAAATGAAAGAAGACTTAAGGGTGGATGGTCCTGTCTGTGTTTGTGTTTGCTGGACAGGAGCTGTCCTGCACCCAGCTGGCTGACGAGGACTTGGCACGGAGAGTTAAGCAAGGTGCTTGTGCTTGGCAGGAGCATCTTGCTGCAGAAAAACCTGTTGCCACTTGTGTACTGTGGCTTAGAAAAACAGAACGACCTAGAGGAGTGAATGCCTCTCACACAGCTAACCACCAAGCATGAAAGTCCTGCTATGTAATTTGAAGCAGCCAAAAACTGTTGGCTGCCATTGGCTGTGTCAGGGCTGAGGGCAGAAGGTGCAAGGCAAAGCAGGTGTTGGATGCTCTTGCGTTGCTTCAGGTCAAACCTTTAAAATCTGTTGCTGCTGAGTACGTGGTGTACTTTATGTGAATTGTGCTACTATATGCTTGGCCCTCGGGACCGATTGCTATGTAAATGCAAATTATTTAATTAACATTATTGTTTCCGTTTGCCATAATATGATTTTTATGAGCATTTCTAGATTAAAGTTCACTTTAGAAACATAGCAATTGCTTCCAAATTGCTTGGCTGTGCACTGCATTTTAAACCCCTTTAATGCAGTAAGGAATCCTTATCGTTCCTTAAGCATCAGAGAAGCAGCCAGAAAAAAAAAATGTAACCTAGATGTGTAAATATAACACTTTGGAAAGCATAACAAAACCCTGTTTGTTTTGACGTGGTAGAACCAGTGATTCTAGACTGGTAACAGGACAAAAAATATTCAGAGAATAAACTTGCTTCCTCTGGTCTTTAAATCATAAGCCCAGCTTTAGCTTTCTTTTTTCCCTTTATTTCTTCCCTGCATCAGCCGTTGTGGCGCATTGTCAGTAGAAGTTCCTAATTTGCCAGAAGTTGCCATGGTTTTTCTTGTATGTGGAAAATATGAATGGAAGATGTGCTGCCTGGGGCCCTGGTGTGTGGCATTGGTCAGTGGTGTGACATCGGCCTGGAGCTGCCTGCATGAACATACACCTTATTGTTTGGTGCTGTTTTGTTCATTTCCGTGGGTTGGAGGATAGCTCACAGATCAGCTGAAACACCTTTGGATTAGGAATGTGTTGTTCTAGACTGTGATTTGTCGTGTAAAGTTGTTTGTGATGAAAAATTTGAGAGCAATCCCCTTCATTATGAATGTGACGAAGAAGTGTTGGACAATGTCACCTTGTTTTGCCCTACTTCAGAATTTTCCCGGAGTTCGCGGCTTTTTCAAAAAGTTCCTATTTAAGTTCTTGCAGTTTCAAGACTAACCCAATTATGTGTAAGTGTGTGGAATTCCAAACCACGAGGAATGTTTCCATAGCCAAATTTTTCTATCCTTTTTCTTCTGTGAAGTTTTAGTCTGTGTTAATTTGGCAAAGGGTTGGGAAATGTCTTTAATATTTATGGTCTTATGCTGTTTTGTGTTTGGGGCTTGTTTGTATTAGGGTTGTTTTTGTAGTGGTAGCAGAGCACAAGCGTGTTGGGTGGCGCACACTGAAGGCACAAAGCAGGCAGAATTACTCAGTACTTTCCACTGAATGTAAAGAAATACATGTGCAGAGGAATATTCAGTGAGCCATGAATTTTTGCTTTGAACAGGTAAAAAGGGGTCCTATTATTTCCAGCCTGGCTTTGTGTTGGTCGGCCTGAGCAGACGGTCTGTAGCTGCTAACACCTCCCTGCATACCTCTGGTGGTGCTACAGCTGTTGATACCTGTAGAAGCTGGAACTTCACTCCTTGGTTTGGGTCTCTCCTCATCTGCCTCTGGCATTGTGGGAGCAGTTCCATGAGGCTTCTGAGAGTCGCTGGCTACACTTTTCTGCTCAGTGTAAGCACTTGGAGGAAAAAATAAGTGGTAATTTGTTCCTTTTACATAATCTATGGCTTCGCTGGTAACAGTAGCAGATCAGAATCTGCCAGTCAGAAATAGTGGTACTAGCTGACAGCATACCTTTAAGCTTTAATTTGCATCTGCAAGTTTGGCATGTTTTTTACCCTTCCATCAGATGACATACACAGTGGTTTATGTTCCTGATTAATGGTTTGCCTCTGTGTCTCCAGGTGCCAACAAAAATCTACTTTGCAGAAGTTTCCCAAGTACTTCTGAGTGTTGGTGAGGAAATCTAGATAAAATGCAGCCTCTTGTACAGGGTGCATTGCTGAAGTGACAACTTTCTGGTTTTGGAGAGGGGAAGTGGGGGTGCTTTCAAGAGCATGCTTCAGTACAGGTAAACAGAAAAGACAGAGTTTGGAGTGATTATATTTTTTATTTTCAGTCTCTTAATCCTGCTTGGGGAAGGGAAATGGAGAATGAAACATCTGATTAGGCACTCATTAGACAGGTGGCTGGAGTGCAGTGTAGTGCTGCAGTCTTTCCCTCATCCCTGTGGCAGGGGTTGCTGTACCTGTAGCAGCCCTAGGTCAGAGTGAATCAGCTGAATATTTCAGTTTTGAACTGGGTGAATTAGAAGGTTCCTGTTAGGCCAGGGTGAGATCAGGGGTTGAGTTTTCTTGCAGCTGTGATGCCATTTGGTATATTGAGAGAGACAGAGTAGGGACACAATAGTAAGAGAGAGTGTATTTTTAAATGGACTGGAAATACAGGGGTGGGTCCTTGCTCCTCCTTGCACTGGGCACTGCCCTATAGTCAAATCCTTTGTGCAGAGGCGTGTTTAGTCTGTGCACACAGGCATCCGGGGGGAAAAAAATTGCTGCTCTTTTCCCTCCCTCCCCACCTCCTCAGAGAAATTTCATTCATAGCTAAGATGTCTAATTGGTTAATTTATGGTATGAGGGGTATTTGTTTAATTTTCTTTTTCTTCTCTCAGCTTTGCTCTTAAAAAGCCAGCTGAGTTCAGTTCTCCCAAGGCAGGAGGAACATTTTCTGTCAGTTTGATTGATCTGTGAATAACTCTGATGTTCCAAGGCATAACGTTAATAGAGTTTGTGGCATAAAGTCATATGAAGAAAATCTAAAAATAAAGAGCAGCTTGATTAACGTCCACAGCCTAAAAAGAACACTGCTTGTGAAGTGGCCAGAGGCTGGCAGTATTTAGAGAGGAGTTTTCTAAAAGAGGGAGCTGGAAATTACTGTGTCTGGAAATGGGACTAAATTGTCTTCAGAACAGTTTCTTTAATTGAAACCAAACTGAATGTTTTCTTCCTGGGACAGTGCCTGTCAGCTGTGGAATGTGTGCTGCGTTGCTGGCAGTGCCTGGGCTTGGCAAGGGACAGCTGGGAGGAGAGGGCAGGAGGGCTCCAGACTTGCTCACTGCACCTCAAGGCCCTCATGGGCTCTCTCAGACAAAATAACCTGATTATTTGCATGCTGTAGGACTTTACAGATACTGCTGGATTTTTCTTGTGGTGTTTCTGGTCATGTTCCAATGCCTGACAACCTTTTTAGTGAAGAAATTTTTTCCTAATGTCTGATATAAACCTCCCCTGATGCAACTCGAGACCACTTTCTCTTGTTGTATCACTTGTTCCGTGGGAAAAAAGAATCAATGCAGAATAGTGATATTTTTCTGAGAGCAAGCCAAGGTTTTGCTCTTTTTCCCCAGAGCTGGGAAGCTGGAAGAAGCTCTCTAGTGTCTGGGAAGCCCTGCCCCTATGAGAAGGTACAGGCATGCCAGAGATAGTGGGTCTCCTGTAGGTGACTGACACCCATCCACTGGAGGCCACAAACGTCTTCTACTTTCCTGGCCTTTCCACACCTACTGCTGGTGGTGGCAGGATCCTGCATAGCCTCCTGCAGGTTGAGGGAGCCATCTGAGCCATTTCTGCTTATTAAAAATATTCTGTAGATGGCTGGAGCTTGTCCTCTTCAAGTACATGGAAAATTTGGGTGAGTGACCCTCCTCAGTCCAGATGTGAGTCTCCCTAACGGTCCCTCATCAGAGATGGATGGGTTCCATATGCCATGGCTGTGCTGGCCACAGTGAGGGCTTGACAGTGTCAACTGGCAGCTTTTCTGCATGATCCCTCCCATCTGGACAGCCCTGGCTGAAAGGTGCCAGGAAAAGGCCTTTTCTTGCTATTTTTGATTCCCTCTCCCCCCAAGTCCATAGTCCCGTTCTCTTAAAAATCCTTTGATAGTTTTATCCTAATCAGGTGGGATTTTTTGTTAGTTTTGTTTTGGGTTTGTTTTTTTTGTTGGTTTGTTTTGCTATTAGTTTTGGATATAAACTCTCCAGGACTAGTTGTCCTGTGCTGTTGATAGGGATGGTATGAAGATTTTCTAAAGACATGCTAAGACTATGCTTTACTGGGATCATGTGGTAGAAAGGTTTGTGACCTGATGACTTGGAATATCACTTTCCCTCATTCCTTGTCAATCTTTCCTTGTGTTTATATTTTTTTTTTTAATAGCTGGGCAGAAAGCCAGCTCAAACAAACAAACAGAGGCTGGGACTGGAAAAATTTCAGATTAGAAAGAAATGCACGTTCTTGGAAAACAGATGTCGTTTTATATTACCGCGATGCCTGTTATTACGGCTTATCCCGGTAATCAGTCGAAGACGCAGAAATAATGAGAGCCGGACTTCGGGCTGTGTTCAGAGCAAGGGCGGAAAGGGGGGAAACCCCTTTCGTTTAATTCTTATGTACACTTTTAGAAATCACAGATCATTGGAGAAAGTTAACACTTCCGTCTCTAACTATATTGGTTAAAAGAAGTGTCCGTCAAAGGGATCTGTGTCCATGGGAAAGGAATGTAAAAAGATAATTTTTACAACAACATAGCTATGTTTACAGAAATCGTCCTTGAGACTGTCTAACAGAGAAAACTAGCTATTTTACAGTGAAAAATGGGCAACATCTCACCCTTTTTCATTTAAAAAAAAGAAAAAAATGAACGAACGAAGTTCAGACTCTGCTAGTGGAAGGACCATCGAAATGATCCTCCACGTCATCCCCGTACGGGCCACCAGTTATTACCGCGATGCCTGTTATTACGGCTTATCCCGGTAATCAGTCGAAGACGCAGAAATAATGAGAGCCGGACTTCGGGCTGTGTTCAGAGCAAGGGCGGAAAGGGGGGAAACCCCTTTCGTTTAATTCTTATGTACACTTTTAGAAATCACAGATCATTGGAGAAAGTTAACACTTCCGTCTCTAACTATATTGGTTAAAAGAAGTGTCCGTCAAAGGGATCTGTGTCCATGGGAAAGGAATGTAAAAAGATAATTTTTACAACAACATAGCTATGTTTACAGAAATCGTCCTTGAGACT
The DNA here is from genome assembly GCA_013398175.1 of Climacteris rufus. Classification (NCBI taxonomy): domain Eukaryota; kingdom Metazoa; phylum Chordata; class Aves; order Passeriformes; family Climacteridae; genus Climacteris; species Climacteris rufus. The sequence goes on from VZRZ01002005.1 coordinate 230,706, forward strand.
GTCTAACAGAGAAAACTAGCTATTTTACAGTGAAAAATGGGCAACATCTCACCCTTTTTCATTTAAAAAAAAGAAAAAAATGAACGAACGAAGTTCAGACTCTGCTAGTGGAAGGACCATCGAAATGATCCTCCACGTCATCCCCGTACGGGCCACCAGTTATTACCGCGATGCCTGTTATTACGGCTTATCCCGGTAATCAGTCGAAGACGCAGAAATAATGAGAGCCGGACTTCGGGCTGTGTTCAGAGCAAGGGCGGAAAGGGGGGAAACCCCTTTCGTTTAATTCTTATGTACACTTTTAGAAATCACAGATCATTGGAGAAAGTTAACACTTCCGTCTCTAACTATATTGGTTAAAAGAAGTGTCCGTCAAAGGGATCTGTGTCCATGGGAAAGGAATGTAAAAAGATAATTTTTACAACAACATAGCTATGTTTACAGAAATCGTCCTTGAGACTGTCTAACAGAGAAAACTAGCTATTTTACAGTGAAAAATGGGCAACATCTCACCCTTTTTCATTTAAAAAAAAGAAAAAAATGAACGAACGAAGTTCAGACTCTGCTAGTGGAAGGACCATCGAAATGATCCTCCACGTCATCCCCGTACGGGCCACCAGTTATTACCGCGATGCCTGTTATTACGGCTTATCCCGGTAATCAGTCGAAGACGCAGAAATAATGAGAGCCGGACTTCGGGCTGTGTTCAGAGCAAGGGCGGAAAGGGGGGAAACCCCTTTCGTTTAATTCTTATGTACACTTTTAGAAATCACAGATCATTGGAGAAAGTTAACACTTCCGTCTCTAACTATATTGGTTAAAAGAAGTGTCCGTCAAAGGGATCTGTGTCCATGGGAAAGGAATGTAAAAAGATAATTTTTACAACAACATAGCTATGTTTACAGAAATCGTCCTTGAGACTGTCTAACAGAGAAAACTAGCTATGTTACAGTGAAAAATGGGCAACAGTTTTATTTGAAACAAAACAACCAGATTATTTGGAGGAGTTTGAAACAGTCTCACTATTTAAAGACTTGTGAGACTGGTAAGCGGTCGTACCACTGTTTTCAATTTTTATGATACTGTTTTAATAGTATTATGGTAGGATATCTCCTCTGTACCTTTCCTTTCCAAAGGAGCCCCATCCTCTGAGTAATCTGTATATGAAATGAAGTCTGAGACTGACATGCATCCCCAACCAGTTTGTGATTTCATCTTAATGATACCATCTCAGTAGGGCAGCTCAGTCCTAGATGGCCACTTCAAGTCTTATTGGGAAAGCACTAGATCAAGCTTGCTCATGTGGGGTGGCAGTTCTGACCCGTGTGAGATGGGTGGAGCTGAAAAAAAGTTTGAGATCCTTTTCTTAAAGGAAAGATGGAAATTTTGTTCTCATTGACCTTGTCATCAGAGGCTCTGTGGTATGCCACCTGGAAGAGAGGATGGGTCCCCAGTGAGCACTAGATATTTGATTGCTCTTGTACCAAAACAAAGGCAGATACATTTGAAGAAGTTTGTGTGATGACTGCTTTCTGTTTCTTCTGGCTCTGAAGAAGCCATAGAGGAAATTCATAGAGGAAGCGGTAGAGGAAATTCGTGATTCGAATATGTTCAGCTGACTTCAAGGAAAAAAGCCATTCACTGGGAGAGATATTAATGTTCAAGAGTTTTTTGTGGAAGAGAAAGACCTTAGGTATCTGTATCAAGGCCAGGTTGGATGAGGCTTTAAACAACTTGGTCTAGTGAAAGGTACCCAGGCCCATGGCAAGTTGGTTGGAACTAGAGGATCTCTAAGATCCCTTTCAAGCCAAACCATTCTATGATTCTATGAGGTATTTCACTATTTGAGTGATAAGGACAGCAAGATTTGTGACTGACTGTGCAGACTGCGATATCAATCTAGTATTGTGTTTTCTTATGATATAGAATAATGATGCATTATCTTTCCCTTCAGGAAATAATGGCTTAAAAGGTATTTGAGCAAAGAGGCTGTTGACTGTAGAAGTCAAATTAAGTGGAAGTTAGATTAAACTGTCAGGAAGAGATCCTGGAATTTAAAAGGGCTATTGTAAACTAGGTTTTGGCACTTTTTCAGTGAGGTTGTGCCACCCTGTAGCCTTTTTGTCCAAAATTAGAGGTTGCATGTGCCAGTAGAAATTGAGTGGAAGCTGAGAACTGCTGCCTTGTAGAGTCCATAGAATGCTACAAGGTCCAGCTTTAGGCGTGTCTGCTGGAATGTTTGGGATCAGTGCTGGGAGATTTGTGCTGCACACTGTAAGCATCGGTTGTGCAGAACTCTGTGGAGATCAAAACAGATGGACTATGGTATAACTTACTGTCTCTTCAAAGATTAGTCTTCATAAAGTAGATGTCCCATGTGTCATGTCTTTGTTTCTGACAGGCTCCGAGTTTTATACCTGTCCTATTTCAGATATGACATTACCAAGAGGTAACTGTCACGAAGAGGGTGAAAAGATTGTGCATTGACTCCATGGTACTTTGGATCCTCTCAGAGTAACACCACTCACCCACCATGATGGCATTTATCTGAATGTATTTCTGATGTGGTAAACAATTTAGGGGAGATGTGTTATTAGCACCTTGTAAATCCCAAGGACAGCTGAACAGCCTTTTATAGTCTATCTTAGAATAACCTTCTGTTCATGAAAGTGTGAAAATTATTGGTTTCCACGTAGACTTCCATATTAAAAAACAGTTTGGTAATGGTTTGGTAAATGTCATTATTATTTTAATCAGCTTAAACTTCGTTTATGCTTTTTGCAATCTGCTGTTAAGAAAAATCCACCTTTACTAAGCATTTTTTCTTAGTACTCTCTTAATCTTCATCGTCCAGGGCACAGCTGGGGGGGAACAAGGAGAAGGGAGTTAAAAGTGGATGCTTTCTCCTAACTACTTCACTTTTCTTTTTAAAAACTTTCAATGAGAAGCCTTCAATTTTCAATAGCAAACCAGGTCTTTCATTTTTCTGCATTCGTTTCTCTTGGCCAAAGTGTGCCATTAAAGAATAATGTTCATGGCATCTCTGTGTTTTTAAATGCAGAGAAATAGTAGGACTCAAGAATAGCATGACCATAAAGCTTTGTCTGTATTTGTAGGTGCACATGCATTTGATAGAGCAAAGTCTGAACTATATATACAGCTTTCTTATATCAGCTGGCAGTCCCTTTGAAAGGACACTTGTTATTTCTTTTTTACTTTGTTTGCCTCTGCCTGGAGGCAGCATTCATTAAAAATAATAAATAATTCCCCCAGTGACTGATGGGACAGCTTAGTAGTTTAGTCATCGGATTTAGAAATATCTGGCATTTTCAAAAATTAGGACTCAAATGCCTCTCAGGATCTGTCTCCTCAGTGCTGGTGTTACTGTTTTGTTTGGTTGGGATTTCTGCTGCAGCATATGAATCCTGTTCAGTCCAGGAGCTTTCAACACTGGGTTTCAAAGCATCTCTAAGTCTTGTAGAAATGTTGGCCAGGCTTTCTTCACTGGAACAAACACACTGTTTCTGTGCTTCACAGCTTAGGAGTTGGTAAGGAAGATGCGTACACAGGAGCTCTAGGCTTCCTGCCATCTAATTTTATAGCAGCTTGAAAAGCAAACATTTAGTAGAAACAAATGAATTGAACTCAGTCTGCAAAGGAATTGGCTACCAAAAAATGGGGAAAAAAAAAGGGGGAGTACAGATCTTGGTATATGTCCTGTGTTAATAAATCACATATCGAGTTTCAAATATTGATGATTATTTTCTTTGACTGTTTATTGATGTCCATTTTCTGAAGTTGAGACAGGAGAGTAGAACTGCCAATACTTTCTTTTTTATCTTCATTTTCCTCCACTGAGAAAGCTAATTGTGTCTCTTTCTGAACCACTTAATTCACTGCCTGTCATGCTCTTCTCAGAGTAAACTTCCTCGGGGCTATCGCCACAGTCCCAGCAGAGGAGGAAATTAGGGTCTCTAACAGAAACAACCTACAGCTTACGTAGCATAAACAATTCTTGGAAAGCAAACACTGACAGGTTGGGGAAAAATGTTTTTTAAAAAAAAGGAAAGTAATAAAAAAGAAAATACTAAATGCAAACATAGTGCCCTGCAGTGTTTAAAACACTTCCTTATAGTCTGTCAGGCTACATGTTCAGGACCTTTGATCAGGATGGAGGTTGTTTATTTCCTGTACAAACCAACTTATACATTGATCAATGCATTGTTGATATAGTGAAGGTATTCATTCCCTTTACTGGTGTCTTTGAGAGGCCTTGGACTTGACAACAGTTTTTTGAGCACTACCGTGGGTGTCCAAGATGTGGAGAAAATGCAAAGAGAAACAAGAGGATGGATATGATCACTTATTTAAGGGAAGAATGGTTGGAGGGGTTTCTGTGGAAAGAAAAGCTATAACATTTGTTCACACTGAGGAGAGACCATTTGGGAACCATTGGCCTAAATAATGAAGCATTTTTCTTACTATACTGGGAGAACCTGCTGCAGGACTCCTGTCATAGGAGTTTTTTCTGTTTGGTCATACCCTGTGGAAGGGGGAAGACATTAATACTAAAAGAAACACACAAAACAACAAAAAAAGCCTTTACAATGTATCATTTGACTTAAAATTTTGCTGCATTTCATGCAAAAATTTAGCATTTTCCCCAGAGTGGACCTGAATGCAAAGTTATGCAAAGAATAACCTTAACTTTGTATGCACAGTAATGGGATCTAAAATAACCATTATTAGAAAGGCAAACTTGCTTAGCTGGAAGGTGAAGGATTATTTACTTTTTTTCCCAGCTGTTTTAAGTCTGAGGCATCAGGCTTAAAGTGACCTGCTGGAGATCTGTAATGAAGCTGTGCAGTTTGCTGCCACTGGATCTTATGGATGCCAGAAGTTCTCATGCCAACAGACAGCATCAGTACAAATTCATGAAAGAGAAAGTCATCAGATGCTCTTAAAAAGAGAAAAATCCCCTCCAGCTCCTGAAATGTGTGAGCTACAAATCCCTGTTGCTGTGTATAGTTGTTACAATGTATTTTATCTGGTTTTTCTCTGCCATACACATTTTGTTGCAGACCGCTGTCGGGCAGTATTTGGGTTAGGGAAACCTTTGGCCTGACCTCTGTCAGTCATTCCTGTGACTCATGGAGCAAAGGTTAACTGCAAACCACACTTTGGGAACCTCCGATCCCCACTCATTTTTACCCGAGCGCTAATTCAATAATATTGTGGTTATTTGGACTACGGCTGGGTGGGATGAATTCAGTTTTCCATCTCAGCCCACACATTTCCTTTGTCGCATAAAGTTCTTCTCTGTCTCTGTGAAGCGCTCTGTAAAACGTGAATAATGGCTCTTCTCTGTATGTGTGTCTTTCACTTAAAAAGCAGCCCCCAGGATGTATTTCAGCACTGCTTTGGGGTTAGTGGGCATTAAGTATCAATACTGTTATCCCACCAAGAGGAGCAGGAGGTGAAATTCCTTCATCCATCGTCTTCCTCAAAATGAGTGATGCAGAGTAAGAGCCTTCTGTTTGCAGAGAGGGCAAGCTGTTTATGGCAGCATTTCGCCAAATGATTAGACTGTCAGAATTGCAGCAATCTGAACACGCTGAGCAAGCTTTTATATACACAGGAACATGATGCCGGTATTGGATTACTGAAGAGGAGTAACATGCGCTGGAGATTGACACGTGCTTGGCAAGCCCATGTTCCTGGGACTCATCACACATTCACGGCTCTTACGCAGTGTTAGTGAAGAGCATACTCAAGTGGCTTCATCATAGCCTGGGTGACATCTGGTGACATGCAGTTAGGCCTGTCGTGTTTTTCAGGGATGAATTAATTTTCACAATATTTGAATGGAATCCATTTATGCAGAGTGGAAATATTCTGGCATGTGCAAGTGATTTTCAAGACAGTAATATTTTTGGTCCATCTTGTATTTGGTGACAAAAGTGTAATTAGCTGCACTTAGCCACGTGCTATTTTATGGAGTAATTTTCTGGATTTCTATGCTTCTTGCTGGCTCGGCTCCTCTGCTCCCTCCTGATGCAAGCAGCTACAACTGTTGGGATGAGAAGGAGGGAGCACAGGTACACTTGGCAGTTTCCTATGATCATAACTTGGGCTCCTAAACAAATGTGTCTGCTGGCAAAAGCTGGCTTTTCTCTCCCTCTAGCAGCTGGAGAGTTTACATTGCACTGAACAGAGGCTTGGGCGCTAAGTGGCTTTTGATCCTCTGATACGCTGTGCTTCAGTGGTGGATTGTATTATTGTTTCTCTACTAGGTTAGTTGGCTGTTCTGCTTTGGTGTTGCTGCAGGCAAGTGTTGGGAATTGGTGGGTTAGGTTTTTATTTTCCTAGACCTCTCAGAAGATGACTGTGGGCTTGATTCTGCTTTGCATCTGAGCTGAACTTGGGTTTGGAATGGGTTAGAGTCTGTTAGGTGTTGTTAGCCTTGTTTTTAAGCCGTCTGTAAAAGAGGTGTGCAGAAAGTAGGATTTAATTGTGTAGAAAATGCTTTTATGTTAAAAATTAGAACTGCAAACAGCACATTTTGCTCTTCAAGCACTGCTCTTCCTGACAGGCATCAGAGTTTCTGTGGCGAGTGAATGCAGGAAAATGTATATTTAGGATAAAAATCCATTTTTTTCTGAAAAGATGCTTTTAAAGGAACATTCTTGTCTAGGTCTATTGAAAAATTCCCTTTCTGCAACATTGGTGCAGTGGAAACCCTGCCAGCCCTCTGTGTTGCACTGAGGAATAGTGCAGAACTGTGCATGGTGGACCAGCACGAGTCCATGAGATGCTCCTATGCCAGGGGATAGCTTAAAGTGGGACTCTTATTGCAGTCCCTCATATGTAGAAAGAACAAGCTGGAAGCCATGTTAGCTGACTGCCTGGCCCACAGCAGCCCATGGGCCACTCAGCAAAGGTAATGCAGGAAGGCATCGGGCCCAATTCCCTGCTGATGACTTTGCACCCTGGGGCTCTTCTGCAGCCTTCTCCAGGGTGTGAAGGAGCCTCTGCCAAGCGACAGCGATTAAACTTTGGTCATTTGAGACTTTTGATCTGAAACCCAACAGCCAAATAGTAGTTGTATCCTAGAACTTCATGTGGGGCCCAAGCTATTATGTAGTTGGACACAGGCTGTGCCACACAACCTGAAGCTGGGTGGAAGCTCCTTGGCCCTGTTTTACTGATTAGCAGTGTGTAACCTGTGTGCCTCTAATAATAACTCTAATGAAGAAAACCTTATGCAGTAAGCCAGTGCAAAGTGTGTGGTCCTTGGAGAAGGTGAGATGTGAGCAGGGGCAGGAATGCAGAATGGAAATCCACTTTGACGTTTTGTCCTGCTCCTGGTAGGAACATCCTGAGAGCCACTGATGTGAAACACACATTTAGCAGCTTGGGTAGGGGTAAATCTGCCTTCTGTGGTCCTAGTCACACCCAAGTGCTGACAGTTGTTTTGCTGAAAGGAGTCTTTGTGTGTCCAGCTGTGGAAAACAGGATGAACAAGGGGGAAAAGTGCTAAAATAGGGTTTCCAAATGTTCTTCTGCAGCTTGTGCCTCTGAGTCTTAATGCATGCTCAGGCTTAGCCTCCATTTAAGAGTTGCCTCTTGAAGACAGGCTGGCAGGGTTTGGGGGTACTGTAGAGACCCAGGGCAAACTCGGTTCAGATTAGCCTAAAGCAGCATGCCAGGTGAAGAAATATTGTGAAATTCTATTTTTGCAATTTTCTTCTTTGAGAGAAGGTGATAATTAATGGAAACCCTCTTTTTTCTTCCCCCTGTACAGTACTGTTATGATATTTTTAAAAAGCAACAAAAAACCTCAGATAAACTTCCAAAGTGCCTATCACAAGGAAAGGATAAAAAAGGTTTCTCATTGTTAAAATGGGCATTTTGAGAGTACCATCAAGGCATTTTGGAGAACAGAGGTGTTTTATTTTTAATGAGAAGAACTAAAGAATAAAAAATGGTAGCCTTGGAGAATTGCAGATCAAAGGTTTCTTCATTGTAAAACAAATGAAAGGTTTCAGTCCTAGAAGTGATGAATAAATTGATAAATTATTAATAGGAAGAACAGGCTACAAATGGTAATTTAATTCTTTGGGGGAGAGAATCATTTAAGCACTGTTTAAAAAGTCCAGATTTTTTTCCTGTGAAGATTATAATGATAACTGAGGGGAGGACTGGGTGAGTGCATGGCCAGGGCTGTTGTGCTCAGCGCTGCTTGCACTTGCTGCGGTGCTCACATCTTTCCCAGCGTGGAGGTGGATGCCTGCCTGCTTCTTGCAGAAGCTTGGCTGGTGCGCTTCTCCTTTCCCCAGGTGCATCTGGGGACTGGAGCCTTTGGGGGAAAAACTAAATGCTTAAGAAAAGAGTTCAGACTTACCAATGTGCCCATGCTCGCAGCCTCCCTGTCCCTTGACTTTGCAAGAGGCAAAGCCCAGGGCCTGAGTGGTTGGGACCAAGCATGCCCTGCTCCAGGCCATGTCCCTGCTCAGTGCCAGGGATGTCTGGGGATGTGAGATTGAAAATGGACCTCGATGGAAGGAATAGATTGCCTAGGAGTGCTGGTGCAGAGGGGTCTCAGGCAGCACAGGACAGGAAGGATAGTGCTGGAAGAGGAGGACTGTGGCCTTCATCGGGTAAAGTGAGCATTAAGAAGTGTAGACCAGGGAAGAGGCATTTGATGGCATTCGCCTAGGGCAGCTCGCTGCTACCAGACTGACAGGCTGATGGGTGCTGGCAAATTTGCTTAACAGCACCACTAATAAAGGCCTTGAGGTCCCTGCTGATTGCTTCTCCATCACCCACTGCACATAGCCCTTGCATTGGGCTCATCCTCCTCTCTGTAATTGTGACCCACTTTTCACTTTCTAAACCCGATTTTATGTGTCATTTGTGGGGTAGCCTGGCCCAGCTCTGCAAGGGAGCCTTGTCAGCTCCTATATGGTGTTCCTGCATGGCCAGTGGCTGGGACCACAGCCCACTGCTATGTCCCCGCCTGGGCTGTGCTGTGGCACATCTGAACTGACAGTTTCCCAGTCTGTGTGTCCCAGTGATGTTGTCACTCTTGCTAACTTTTTCCCTATCCTTCTCTTGGCAATGTTTTGTTATGTTAAAATAAAGAAAAATAGAGGAAAAAAGGAAATGTTTGCCTCTTGCTTGACATTGATTCCCTCATTGTAATCTTTATTCATGTTTCCATCCCCCGTCAGTTCTCTCCCCTCGCTTTCGTGTCACACCTCTCACATGCCTGGTGGATGCAGAAGTATTACCGCTTATTACGGCTTATTCACTGCTTATCAGCCGGAGACGCAGAACAGAGGAGACGGAGTCAGAGCTTCGTGTTCAGAGCAAAGGGCGGAAGGGGGAGAACCCACCTTCGTTTAATTCTTATATACACTTTTAGAAATCACAGTTCATTGGAGAAAATTAACACTTCCGTCTTTAACTACAGTGGTTAAAAGAAATGTCCATCAAAGGATCTGTGTCCATGGGAAAGGAATGTAAAACAAGATAATTTTTACAAAAACATAGCTATGTTTACAGAATCTCGTCCTTGAAACTGTCTAGCAGAGAGCTGGCTATTTTTAACAGTGAAAATGGGCAACACAGAAGCTCCACCAAAACCCTTGTGCATGGAGATGGACTCGCTTCACAGACCTGGGTGGCTGAGCCATGCCTCATGCCCCCGGGTAACAGCTATTTTGGAGAGAAAAATGTGCTGCTGCTCGCACTAGTGATTGAATTCTGACTTCTTGCTGACCTTAGAGCAATGCAGGAAGGAAAATTAGTTGTGTTTGCAAGGTTCAGAATACAATCTGATTTGCAAGTGGCTGTGTCTGTCACAGATGAGTATCTTTAATATTTTCAACAAAATAAAAATAATAAAATGTCCACTTCGAATGAAACAAAAAGGTTCTCTAAGAAAAGGTAATTTTTTGATGAATGTTGCATTCTCGTATCAGTTTATACTGAAGGAGCTTAGAAGGCATGATGGGACTTGTTAGTCACGGGCATAATTTTTTGGTCAACTTCCAGCTTACAGGGAGTCACAAATATGTATGTGTGCCTTCAGACCTTTGCCGTGTCACTGGATTCCTGATGATATGCCTAAGCTCTTAACAGCTGGTCACAGTGGTAGAAAGCTCCAAACTGAGAAGCAGGGTTGAGCTTTCCAACTTTAACCCTGTGGGGACTGCAGATGGGCAGTGAGAATACTGTAGAGAAATTCTAAGAGTTTTATTTGTAACTGAAATAGCTGCTGCCCTCCCCCCCACCCCCCCGATAATGAAAGGTGCACCTATAAGTTTTCATCATTTAATTTCTTAGCTTGTATCAACTTCGGGTGGTAAGTGGATAATTCAGTGTTATCACTAAAAGTGTAACTGAAGTTGATTTCACTCTGCTGACAGAAACTTTACTTCTCACCCCTGCAGAGGGTTGACCAAATGCCTGTTTCAGGTGGATTCTCCCATGCCCTTTTCAGTACTTTTTAGCTTTACTCTGTGTGGCTGTTCCAACAGGTTGCTGTTAGTCTGAAATCAAACCTAAATTCTGAAGAAGGTTAAACGATAATGTTTGGAGGTTACATTGGTGCAAAAGTGGTTCACCTTGGGAAATTCATATCTGTGTCTAGCTCACTGTTCTCTTTAAGAGCTTATGGGTCTGATTCAGCCTCATGTTTACTTTGCAGCATTGCTCTGGATAGAGCTGCTGCTGTTTTTTCACTGATGTGTGAGATCAGAGCATGCCTTGTGGAGTTTAACTCTTTGCACTCAGCAATAAGCTTCTGAAAGCTCTGTGAGCCCATTTTCAGCCAAGTGATATTTTCTGCTCCCCTTTTTCCCTTGCCTTTTTGTCCGGGCAATAGAGGGGACTTGAACCTCTGGAGAGATGGCAATGAAAGCTCAGAAGGAGCCCAGGTTTCTCACTGTAGACTCTTTATCAAACAAACTTGTATGAATCCACACATTTATGCAAATTTTATTCAGTTTTAACCCAGTGAAAGGTTTTGCTTCAACAGAGAAATAAATCCTTTAAATCTCACCAGCTTGGATGTTTTAACAGTGCTAATGCACACAAACCTGAAAATTGTATTGAATCTGGCCAAAGTCCCCTCCTCTCCCAGAAGCCTGGCTGAGAAATGTGCAGAATAAACCAGCATGGTGAGAGTTGAAAGAGTTTCTACAATGTATGTGAGGATGTTACTATCTTGAATATGTTTTAACTGTACTCTTCCCCACCCCCGCACACCATTTTTTATTATTTTTAATATCTGTGTTTTAAAGGAAGACTGAAAAGTTGCTTTGTCTGGCACTGTAGAAATACCTGGATTCAGATGATTATGAGTTTAATTTGCTGGCCCTTAAATACTTGCCTTCGCTAACACTGCACTCTAGTGACTTGCACCATTGTGTCTGCTGTGCTCACTCTTATCTTCCAGATTTGTGTGCCCCTAAGTATTGCTTGTTCAGCTGTTGCTGTTCAGCTTAGCTTCTAAAATTCTGATTGCCAGTCCATGCTCCAGCCCTGTGCTCTTACCAGAGGTTGAGCTCCTGCAGTTTTTCCTGTACATCTTAGACCTGTCCAAGAGAGCTGTGAATCTCCCTGTGCTGAATATGTGGCATTGATGGCAGAACTGTCAATGCCACTTAATTCCAACTCTAGCTGTGATGGCCAAGTAATACCTGAAGAATTGCACAATCAGGGCTGGAAGGAGCATAATTTAGTGATGTGAAATGCATGTCTGACTTGTCTGGAAGTGGAAGAGGCTTCTGTAGCTACCAGCTCTCCTACATTTCAAAGGGCTGCGTGGTTTATTTGCTTTATTGTGGTATTGGTTTTGAGTAACTTTACATGAGTTTAAAGTTTGGGAAATGAAGAAAATATAAAGGGAAATAGAGGAAGTGTGACAGTCAATCAGATGGCATATGGATATAAAGATTGACATGGATATAAAGGTCATAGCCATCAAATACCATATTAGGAATGTGCAGAGAGAAATCCAGAATCCATGTTGCAAAACTGTTCCTTTAACTGGAAAATGGAGAATTCTTGGCACAGCAGCTGATGTGTTGAAAATATAAGGTATGTAAAAAGATATGGTATTTTTCTTTTGTATACATTCTTCTATTGGCTATCAAATATGCAATGTGATTACTTAAGACTTCTGTTCTTTTAAAAGGGCACTTTTTTACCAGTTTTATGGCCTAAGTTTCCAAAACTAAATTCTTTATTTATTTGTATAGCTGGGATTAGATTAAATTTTATATTCATCCTTAACACAGTTGGTAAATTTGGATCTTTCTTCTTATTAGTCAGAAAATCGCAGACCGACTGAGGTGGGAAGGGACCTTTGAAGGTTGTCTAGTCCAAGCCTCTGCTCAGAGCAGGGTAAATGAGAGCAGGTTGCTTACAGCCACCAGCAGTTGAACTTGAAACGTTTGCATGGATGGAGACTCGGTAATCTCTCTGGATAACCTGTGCCAATGCCTGACCACCCTCATGGTGAAAAAGTGATTGTGGGTTTCTTATATTTTAAAGAGAGTTTCCTGTATTTCAATTCGTGCTCCTTGTGTGTTTGCCATAATATTCCTCATACAAATAATTAGTATTCAGCCTTTTGTTTAATTATATTGACTCAGTCATTCTTGTAATTTCCTGAAAAATTAAGATTTTTTTTTCATATATAGGGAATTTGGCTGAATCAGGGTGGAAATATTTTTTTTCACAGAAATCAAAATGTGTATATCGTTGAATAAGAACTCCTATCACTTTTTCCCCACCCAGGTTTTTATAGTGAGAGGGCTGTTGATCCCCCACCACCCCATTAAGGGTTATGTTTACAACCAAATAATACTTTATCAGATCTTTATTATGAAATTGCCTCTTCAGTGAATGTATTATGTCATAAAATTTATTAGATGAAAGATCATATTTCTGATTTTTTAAGACTGTCATAAAAAATAAAATTTCTGTGGGGAAAAAAGAGGCAGTAACAGCAGTAATATCTGAAGTCTCTTTCCCCACTTTCTTCTTCCTTAATTAACTTAAAATTTCACTGGACAATCCTCAAGTAATGTGCAAAAGTGGCATTTAATAGGTTGAAATTATTAAGAAACTTTCAGCTGTCCTCTGGGAATATGCCTTAGTGCTTCTGTGTTCTTAAGGCTGCCAGAAATATCCCCAGTAATTCTCAAACTCTTTTGGCAGATGAAGGCAGAATGACTGGTTTTACAACAATCAAGATCAGATGGTGGCAGATCTATCACACACTTTTCTATATTAAGAAATATGTACACTGGGAAATAAGCCGTGATCATATGTTCCTTCTCTTTCCATCAGTTTGTTGCTAGCGCATTACTGTTAGCATTAGCGTCTGTGAAAGATGGAAGACAGAAGAGTTCAAATCAGTCATGCTCTACGTGCTTTTTATTTCAAATATTCTTAGTGTGGTTTCACTACTGTCTTGGGGAAAAAAAGAAGTTCAGTTTTCTCTTTCACTTAATATTGTGAAACTGTCAGATGCATTCTGATACTTCCATGGTTTGAAGCAGCGGTGACCACAAAGAAAAATATACCTTTTCTGCTAAGTCTTTGTTTTTTTCAGTGAGAGGTGAGCTTATATTGTTGGCAAGAGATACTGCCTTTGTTCTGCTAAGATGTGTCATTTTAGCTGTGGATGAGTCTTGAAAGACAAAGCATTTAACTTTCTGTCCCAACCAAGTGATCTGTGTGAGAAACCACAGCTAACACCATAGAGCATGTCTGCTGCATTTGCAGGAACAAACTTGACTCTTTTTGCATTTGCCTGTTTCTTTTGAGGAGTTCCTACACCTTTCTTTGTCATTGTTGTTTTCCTAAGGTTTTTGTTCTTGAAAACTGCTCTGACATTTTCCTTATAGTTACCTTTATCTTCAAGCAGTTTTCCAGTCCACCAGAAGCAATTGTAAAGTTGCTTCTGCATAAACTTTAAGTAAGCCTGATATATGGCTGTAGAATTGTAACTCCATTCATCCTGGAAATGCAAAACCTTTTTTCAGGGTGTGCACTCAGTCTTGCTGATGTTTGCCACCATCACAGTAATGCAAGTCATCTCCTATTTGGAGATATAGTTTCACTGGCTAAAATGGACAATAGTATCTGCATCCTACCTTTATTCAGGATGACCCTTATTTTCCTTCATTGTCTTGAGCCAGACTCCATCAGTTCAGGTGTCCTGTAGCCAAAGATAAATTAATTGGTTCAGATCTGAAAACTCTGTATGTGGAGTCATACTAGTCTCAGTTTGTTTAGGTAATTTGTTCCACAGCTACAGTTCAAAGCTTGATTTTTGGCCTATCGGTCTTGTTTACCATTCTACATGCAAATTAATAGAAGGATTCAGAAATTCCTTTTCCTTCAGCTGGAGCTATGTAATATAAGCTATAATTACTTTCTTCTGAGATGAAGAACCCAGGTCTGGATTCAGGAAACAGGGATGCTGTGAGAGCTCAGAAGGTTGATGGTTTGTTATAATTATTCAGGAGTCTATTGATGGGAATGCCTGTCCTGACATTCCCAGCATCTGGCCTCTGTCAGGCTGAGAGGGAAGCTCCATCCGTTTTTTTCCTCTTCTTTTTTTTCTTCTGATCCAGAGGATAGCCGCAGGAGGATACCTCCCTGGCTGCCGGCCAAACCCTGGAGCAGTGCCGCTTTCCTCTCGGTTTCCCCACGCGGTTTGTGCCTGTGCTCTGCCATCTCCTTAGCAACTCGGAGCACACCAGCAGCACGCAGCCACACAGCCCCCGGGAGCTGCAGCTCTATTTATAGGCAGCCGAGCCCGGATGAACATTTCCAGAATGCTCTGCCTCTATGGGCACAAAAAACTTATGGGTCCTGCTAAAGGATCTGGCTTGGTGCCGTATCTCAAAGTCCTGCCCTTCACAGGATGCTCAACCTTTGCAGTAAAACACACTCACTCTGATATGTAGCACGGATTTGCTGTTTACATAGCTGCTAATTAACGTTTCAGGAATCATGTTCTCTGTAACCCAGGTTAGGAAGCGAAATGCAGGTGCAAAAACAACAGCCTGGGGTAATATCATGTTGTAACAGGCAAAGTCTCAAGGATGATGCCATGTCTGTGGTGTTTCTTTTTATTATTTTTTTTTTTTATTTCAGGGATATGCTTTAGTGAAGTCTTAGAAAACAGGAGAGGAAAGTATTTTTTATGAGCTTTGAGGTTTTTTTTTTCTTTTTTCTACGATGTTTCTTCAGGCTGAATTCTACATCAAAAACAAGATTTAATCACTGGTTATATTGCTTACTGTTGTTTTGTGAAGGTTTATTGATTCAATAATTTCTCTTAGTCATGTGCCTGAGAAATAAAGTAAAGAATCTGTGGTGGTGCTAAGAATGACTCCAGGTATTTAAGAAATAAATGATAATCCATTAGAATGGGTTGGTCGATGACTCTGAGTAGGACACCTGTTTTCATGAACTTTTCACGTATGCTGAGCTAAAACCGTAAGACACCCATGAAGGAATTGAGTATTGGGAGATAATACCTTTTAAGTGAATCTGATGAGCTTTTTGGAGATCCTAAAGTTACCATATCTATTTGTATGACAGCTTTGTACTTTTTCATATGGGCAAAATCATAATTCAGGACTTCCACAGGGCAGTGAGTTTTTTTTTTTCTTTAACCTTTGTATCTGGACCTCTTATATCAGTGTAGGAGAATTTTGTCCCCTGATCCTAGGACATCCCTCCCTCATACCCTGCGTTCCCTGCAAGTGACTGCTAATGGGAAAAGCCTTGGAGGGAATGTCACTCTGCTTTTGAAATACTCTTTGATGTCTCAAAGTCATGACTGGAATTGTTCTCCTGGACACCATGGTGAGAAAATAATGCCTGTCTGAGACTGGAGTAGTAAGCAAAGTCTGAAGCAACATTTAACCTACTCCAGTTGGTAGGAATATGGGAATTACATGCTTTTGTGTGTGCTTCAGCATGCAAGGAGAACATGGTGAGGTGAAGACATGCATTGTATAGGCAGGCTGATTGACAGCCCAGCTGGTGCAGATCAGTAATTGGAAATTCATTGCACATAAATCTTCTAGTACTTATCGTGAGACACGGGAAGGAGAATATCTGAGTTCTGAAGCAGTTAACTCTTTCAGGGCCATCTGTGAAGGTATTCAGCTTTCAAAGTAGCAAGGCTGTTCAAGTATTTCTCTTTAAATCCTTCATTTAATGTTGTAGCAAGAAGAATGCTGGTGAAGGAAAAAGCCACCACCATGTGCTCCAAGTGATAGCATTTAGGTGAACAGCCTGAAATATTTAATGTTTATTTCTTTTACAGTGCAGCTTCAGATTGTCTTGGAAATCATCTTTGTATTTGGTGATGAACACATTTTTGCCTTTGCAAAATGCATCTTGCACATGTTGCTTGCCAATTTCATGTCTGATTTACCTGATTTGTGTCTCCACATTGGTGGGCTTATTGTATGTTTGTCCATGTGCCAGCAGACTCTGCAACTGTATTTTAAGAGGTCTGTTCATGTCTAAATATTTATATTCTTTTCCATGAGGCTGAGACTGATTGTATGTGCTAGCAACTTCATCCCTACACCCCCCTTCTTCTCCCAGTCCAAGTGTGTGGTTTTGGTACATTTGCCTTCTCACTTGATTTCAACACTCTGGTGATTTCCACAATACAGTTTCGAATGTATAATTGGTTTCTGGTGACCACATTTTTTCTCATTTATTTTGAACTGCCTCTGTTCTGTTACACACATATTTGTCTCTTCATTAATGTCAATGTAAATTACAGATGAGAGGCTAAGTGCGGATAAATTAGTAACTACACGAAACGGAAGGCGGCATTTAACTTTGTGAATTATTTGTGTGGGCACAGGACAGCTAATGAATACCTGAGGATCTGAACAAACAAACAGTGCCAGCATGCAGGGCTCTGCTGTCAACACAGTTCACAGTGCGGTGGCTGGGGAAGGGGGGGGCTCTTTGGGGGGCAGTGCAACTCTGCTGAGTTTTAACGCCCACTCTCCTGGCAAGTGCTGTGGGTAGATGGAAGTGCTGGTTGTGGTTTTGGAGCCAGAAGTCATGCTTGCCTCTAAGAGAGCAGTTGTCTTTGTACAGTAAATAGAAGACTGAATAGTCTGCATCTCAGTTCATAACATGTTGAGACTTCTCTCGACCCTTAAAATGGTGTAAAACAGTCCAGAACAGCATTTCTTGCTGTAAAAATACAGTGCTTGGATGAAAACCTTCCTTTAAGATGGGCCATGTTCTCTGCTTCACTGCCTGTGGTAACACTTTATTCATTTATGTCAGGAGAAAACCTTTTGTCTTCAGCTGAACAACTTCTGCTTTGCTTGCGGTGCCCTGCAGAAGCATTACAAGAGGTTTCCTTGAAGGGAAGCACTTGGCTATTTTCTAAGCTCACTTTCAAAGTAGTCTGAATTATAAATGAGTAAAGCTGTCTGGCTCTTGATTACACAATTGCCTCTCCTGGATTCCTTCTAATGAAATGTAAGCTGGCCCAATCGCAGTAAAATGGGAGGTGCTTTCTCTCCCTCCCTATCTTAGGATCTGAGCTCTTCTCAGATCTACTGTTCTGATTTCTTTTAGGCTGCAATTCTGCCAGCCTTACATTTCCTCCCTTCTCTCTTTGCTACCTTATTTTTAGTAGGCTTTTCTTTTGGCTGCGCTTACACCCATACCCTGTTAAAATTTCCACTGAAAGTAGTTAACAGTCATTGATACAGTGCCTTTTTGCACTGAACTAACACAATGCATTTTATTTATTTAAAGGATTCTAAGTGCCTGTAGTGTCTAAGTGTTTGACAAACACATAAAAATACACAGAAGTCAAGCACTTAGCTGCCCCAAGAGGATGGGCTTCCCTTTGTCTTTGCCAGGAACAGCTATAAACCCTATTACTCACGTACCACATAGTTTAGTAACAATTAAACTGAAGTCTTTACTTTCCGTATGGTGAACCCTGACCTCTTGTCTCCACCGTTTGCCACAACCTCAACCTCACAGGATATGCTGCATTTTATCCAATTTCTGTCTTTTTCTGCCCATGTTTTTGTACAGTGATGGATACTATGGGCTGCATTTCTGACTTGTCACATTTTCACTAGATTTACTACTTTCAGATGGATGTCCTTTGCTCTGACATTTTTATTCTGTGTAAAATATCAGATGTTAAGGGGCTGTAAAGTCTGTGTTTAGACTGTAATAACGGTGTATAAGCTAAAGACCCTCAACCTGAGTTTTGGAGTGGAGGTCATTGAGCTCTAACACAACTGAGTCATGGCACACATGGTGGAGATGGTGAGCAGCTCTGTCCTCTGTCCATGGAGTCTCTCCTGTCATGGATGTCCAGCACTGCTCTTGACCTTTCCACTTGCTGAGGAAGAATGAGTTCAAAACAACATAGGAAAGCTGTAACCATCTTTCCCAGGATGCAACAAGGGCAACATAAATTTATTCACCCCTGCTCCTCTCCCCTCTTCTTGTGTTGGTTTAGGGAGTTGAAGACAGGTTAGGAAAATGAATAAAGCTATAAATTTTTTCTCATAACAACAGTATAGAATTGAAGGAAAATGGATTCTTCTGGGCTTTGTTTTTTTCATCTTTGCTGGAGGTAGGAAACCAAGAATTTGGAGGTCCTCCAGGTTGTTGGCTGAGGATTTCCTTGAAAAGTAGACTGTACCTGCTGAGTCACCATCCTCCCTGCCTTTGAGATTTGAAGCCCACGTTGATGAATGCTGTTTAGTCCCAGATTTACCAGAGGGCTGATGCGTATCTATTACTATGCCAGACCTGGAGTCACCTGCACTGACACTAAGTTGAAAGGGGAGACCTGTTCCTTTATTATTTTTCTCTTTTTACTGGAACATTCCTCTCTTCTACCAATCCACCAAGGTTACACCATTCCAGTTGCCTCTTCCTAACAAGGTGCAGCATTTTTTAATCTGCTTACTTCCAGCTTTCTTTGCCGGGACCTCTAGCCCTGAAGCTGCTTTTGTGGAGCATCCACAACTTTCAGGACTCATTCCCACAGCTGGTGCTTGGGTTTGATAAAGACATCAACCCTGGGAGTTTTAACCTTCAGCAACCATGGCAACCAGCCTTATATCCTTTGAAGAAGTAGTCCTGAGCACAAGTCACTTTAAAGACCCATAAACTTTGCTTCAGAAGGCCTCCCCAAAATGGATGGAAATTGTGACTTGATGGCATTTAGGAAATAGGGCAGTACTTGTAGAATATCTGTTCTGAGGATGACAGAACCTGTCAAAATTGTAAGGCAATTACACTAATCCAGCCACTCCTAACAGCAGGTGTATCAGTCTGGCCATGCTGGAAATCTGTTAGAAATAGATGATCTTTCAGAGTGATTTCTCTATATATTTTTTCTTTCTTCCTCTCTAAGTGGTAACTGAGACCTATATAGGCAAATTATAGAATATGAAGCATTCTGGGGGGCTGGGTGGTGGGAGAGGGGAAGGGAGTGGGGAGGAGCTTTGCTGAGAAAAGCATTATCAGTGGAAAACAAAGCATCAGAGGAGAAAATTGTCATTTTGCCTGTTTAGTCTGGGGCAAACATACTTGAGCTATAGCTTGACCTTCAGGGATGCTCCTCAGATGGGAGAGTGAGCTCAGTAATCACCCCCTCCTGATGTGCCTGAAGTCCTACAAGTTGTATCTTCCCGGAAGGAGACTCTCAGAGAGACTCTCTCTCATATAACAGGGAGTGGTTTTGATTACACCTATGCAACACATATTCTGAAAATATGTTGATGAGGGTTTTGACTGCTTGACCACAGTGACAGAGCTGTGGTGGTGGGATGTGCCAGCACACTTTGTGTTAGCTTGAGCTGGCTTTCAAAAGGTGCTCAGAAAAGTTGCTGATAAAATAAAACTGGAGAAGGAGTAAAGTATGCAAGCTTGCAGTGAGCGGGGGACAGAAATCCTAGGCATTTGTGAGCTCTTGCCAAATTTATCCATCTCTTTTCCCACATTCTCTTCATTTCTGAGGAATGGTGCTTAGCAGTTAGTTTCTGTCTTCGAAGGTAATAGATGTGAACATCTGTGATGTGGCAGAGCTTTTCATTTGAACTGTTATTAGCATGTGTTGGAGATATATATTCAAGCACAGTGACACTTAAAATATATTCCACGTTGTATGCCAATATCCTATAGAAAGGCCTGATGTATCAGTAACCAAAATTAGCAATGGAGCCATACCACCATATAATCTTCTCAGTGAATCACAGACCACTACGTAGCAATTTTCTTAGGTACTTGTAATGCTCTTATTCATACTTATTTTCCTTTCCCGCTATCTGGGCCGATGTTGTTGCTTTCTCAGTAGTCTTTGGCTGGTGTGCCCTAACCAACGCTGTGGGCTCTTTTGGCTGTGCTAAGATACAAGTCTCTCTCTGCTTCTGAGCCAGCTCCATCCCTAAGCTGCCAAGCCAGAGCAACGGGGGAAGGTTTCCTTAAAGCAGAGAAGGAACCAAAGCGTGGTAACTCAGTCTGCATTGAGAGATGTGATTGGAGGTGTTGTATGGAAAAGCTGCTCAAGAAGAGTGCTGTCCTGTGTTCGTGCTTAGTGTGATCAGGATCAGGGATAGGGATGAGACATACATCATGCAAGCCTAAACATGTGGTACGATGGGCTGTGTCAGGCTGGCAGCAGCAGCATCCTAGGCTGACCATGTACTCAGTGGGGCAGGCAGATGCTGCAGGAGCAGTACTGTAGTACCAGCCTGCAGTATCAGCTGCCTTGAGAACCACAACCAAGCACTTACAGCTGGATAGTATTAATTTCTTCTAACTTTTTTTTCTTATTTTTATTTCAGTTCATTCTAGAAAGAGCTCCTTCCTGCCTAGGAAATTACAGAAATTTCTAATATAGAGTCAGAAGCATGAAGTGCCCCAGCTGCTTTAACCAAGCTTGCCTGAGCGGTTGTGTCTGCCACAAAGCCACGGTAACAGATGCTTTATCATGGTATGGTCAGTGGTCAGAGCCTCCTGGATCCTGATTAGATTTATGTGGTCTTTGCTGATATTTGTAGCTTCACTGCTGTGAACAGGAATGCTGTTCAGTCTAGTTTAAAATTAGTTTATGTTTGCTTATCTGTGCTGCAGTCAGATTTTCGGTACTGGGTCAGTACCCTGCTAGTACAGAGCAAGGGCATCTCTGGTGGGAATGGTAAGGAACAGCTATTGTTTTCTAAGTTTGTGTTCTGTCATATTTTGTAGCACCTTTCTCAGGAGGGTCAGTTTTGCACTCACTGAATAAGGACTTAAAAAATGTGAAAATTAGATCTAATCAAGACTGGATCATTTGAAATCAAGCACATTTAGAGCGTTTGTTACCATCATGAGGATTTAAACGAGGCTTTCCGAATCCAAATTCACCAACGCGTGGTTGCTTTGGCATAGAGTACAGTGACCACCTCATGCCTGGCTGGGAGGGATGAACACCTTCTGAAGAACTGGGGCATGGAAGGGGATGCGGTGGGTGCTGTGGCTCCATTTGGGATTGTGGGACCTCCATGGTGAATGTCATAAGGAAGGTAATCACCCGGTCCCACAGACTGGCAGCTGTGCATTGCTGAAACCCAATTTTCAAATAGGAAATTGGCCCTTTATCTTTGGTACTTGCTACACAATGGTGCAGAGCATTAGTCAGCTGAACCTCACCATGGTTTATTGCCTGGTTGTAAATTGTAATTGGCTTACTAACGTTCTCTGATGTTAAGTGCCTTAAAAGGTTGTTTTTCCTTTATTTTAGTTTAGGTTTGGTTTCTGGCTTTATGTGTTCTTTCTGTTTATTCTGCTACTAAAATGTAATTAGAAATTAAAAAGAACAAAGCAAACCTTCAACCATACTGGTGTACATTAACATGAATCATCATCTCTTGAAAGTGTGTTTAATCCAGAGCTCTGCAACTTGATATACATCCCTTTCATTTGGTAAATATTTAAAATATCCACAGACATCTTTTCACATTCTTGAGCAAAGACCACATCACCACGTGTTCAGCCTCGTTTCTGTTTTTCTGTATTGATGTTCTGAACCCAAGATGTGTTTAGTTAAATGTTTCTTTTTCTTTTACAATTTCTAGTTTCTATTATACTATATGAAAACAGATAGATATAAAGAAAGAGAGTAAAACCTACCAATTTATTTGCCTTTTAATAATCAAAATTAGTCTATTAGAAAGAAAATGTAAGCAACTTTAAATAGTGCCAAAGGCTGTAGTCTTTGAGAACAGTTGAATTCGAAGGGTTATATAATGAAAAGAGTTGATGACGCCTGTAAAAAATGGATTAGCTGTTAGAAATTCTGTTACCATTTATATTTACATAGCTAATCTTCCATGTTTGCAATTTCCATCATAGGTTCTTGGGGGGCACCCAGATAGATTATGGTTCTCCAAAGAGCCTTGTAAATGCTGACACTTCCCAATATAGTTTCCAAAGGAGAAAAGAGAAAAAATTTCATACCTTTTCCTCTGGATCATATGGTACTGCCCCATTAGCAATCATTAGTTCCTGCCCTCAAGTAGTAATACTGACTTCTTTCTCTTTTGTAGCAATTCTTTATCTTTGATACATCCTTCCAGCTTGGACTTCTGTTAGGTACTCCTTACAGCTTCCACGGAGTTGCCTTTCATGTGAATAAAGCAAATTCTGAGAACAATGCTTCTTCCTCAAAACTGTTTTAAGCTAAAGGTGTCCTGTTCTGTATATTATGCTTTTGGAATCATCAGGGCCCTATGTCTGATGTTGGCAGCAGTGGTGGCCTGTGTGTTGGGTGATGCTGATCTCCAAGGACTGTTCCTGCCAGGTGGGGTGTGCAGAGGCTGTTTAGGAAGAACGAGGCCTCCAGGCAGCACAGGCAGCTCACCAGGATGTCTGTGCATGGTAGACTCTTCCTAGGAGTCTGTGACCTAGGTCAGGGCCACAGTACATCCCTTCTTTCCCTGCCTCCAGCAACAGACAGGGTTGTTGTGTTGGCAGTTGGGAGCTGGGACCTGCACTGTGGCATTCAAGTTTTTTTACTTTAAGAGGATATTGACCAGTAACTTGGTCTGATCCTGGCATACTTGCTTATTTTGAGAAATGTTTTCTATCCCTTTTTCTTCACACATATGAGTGTCCTTTCATGGAATTCCCCATTGGCTTGAAATGTCATACCAAACAGGGACTGTAATTCTAATTGTCGAATGATCTTTAAATTACTCTTTAGTAAAATAATGGGATTTTTAAATTTGGAATAAAACTTGAGAGTGAATATACATGCAGATTATTTAAGAAGCACAGGTGCTTGTCAAATATCACAAACAGAGTTTTGATTCAAAGTTATCAGTGGACTAGAATGGTGCTGATATTTTTTTAAAGGAACAAAACTTGCTTTTAAAATTATGTGAAATTCAGTTTATTGTGTTTGAAGCAAGAACAATTCTTGCAAGTAATAGACTTGAAAAGCTTGGAATCAGTTTCTTGCTATTCTCCAACACATCTTGGATCTCCTTGGGGAGGCAGTTTAGGCTTGCAGTGATCAAATCATGATCTCAAAACTGGAAATAATACATTCCTAGTGCATGGGACAGTTGATATGACAGACCAACTGATGGATCATATAGGGGTTCCAAGAGCCCTTATGTTCCCTCTCTGTGGCTGTAAACCTCAACCTTTCCCAAAATGCAGCTACGCACTGGGACTCCAGAGCCAGGATAGATTCAGGGCATTATATCCTTATTATAATATTTTTCTATGTAAACAGTTTGGTTGCCAGGGCGAGTGTATGTGTATATTCATTCACTCTGTTGTTATCTCAAAGCACTTCTCATGTGATTTGATCCCCTTGTCAAGAGAAGTGTTCTGTACAAGATTGAGGCCACTTTCAGGGACACTTTAGCCAATTAGCATTACTTACTAATTTAGAGTAGGGGCCTGAAAGACAAATGTCATTTTGCCGACTCTGGACTATCAGGTTGGTATTGCCAGTAGTCTCTGTATCATTCCAAATCCAGTTTGCCATGCTGTGGTGCCAGATCAGTAACAACTGTGAAACATGATGATCTACATAAATTTCTGTGATTTCTGGTGAAGGTCTTTTTATTTTCCCCTTTCAAATTATCACCCAGTGTTGTCCTGCTTTAGTGCCGTGTTAATCAGGGGTACTTCTTTACTGACTATTTCTGCTCAAAATAACCATTTCAGCTAAAAGATACTTGTGAAGTCTATATATGTAAAGTGCAGCATCTTTACAATGACTAGAGGTGCAGGAGCCTGGAATCACTCTAGCTCAGGAAACATGCATTCATGTCTATAAGCAATATGGCCCACTCTTTTGGATTTTCCCATGCAAATAAACCTTTGGTTTGTGATATCTGTTGGCATAGTTGACCCCTGCTTGGTACTTCTGCGTGTTGAACGTTTATCAAACTGTGAAGGATGTTACTAGGCATTATAAAGAATTTGTGACAAATGGTGTGATATTTGGACCTCCTGCTTGTAGTCACTAACAGAAATTTGTCCTGCTGCTTGGGTTTTTTTCCCTCTGTTAGCTAGAGGGAGAATCATAACCTTAACATTATTTAATTGGAGGCTTTTTGAGTTAATTAATTTAACTCTTCACTGCCTTTGATCGCATGGTTTTATGAGTTTTTTTAATTGATCTTATTTGTATGGAAATGCAATCTAACATTAATTTAACATGATGGATTCAAGTCAGTGGTCAACCCAGCTGTTCAATCAAGGATATTGCTCACTGCTATTTATTTAGTTTAATTCGAAGATCATGGCCACCCCAGCAAGAAAAAAAGCAGGTACTGGTGCTGAATTCCTGTATTTGTAGGCAGTTTCATTGATGGATATTGTTTGCTTGGAGTTGTGCTGGCCACAGCAAATAAATGTGCCTTTCTTTTATTTCCACTGGGTTTTACAAACAGACGTGTGGAAAGGGAAAGGGGAGCACTTAACCTGTGAATTTCAGACCAGTTGGATTTAAGCAAACCACCCATTTATTCTTAGACTAATGGCTTGAAGGCAGACTCTATCAGTTGTGGACTTGTATTAATTTGCGGCTGCAAGAGTTAATGCTAGTAATTGCTTTTCCTCTATAGAGAGAGCCTGTAGTAGATTGTTTCTACATGGCAATCTGTGATTGATAGATCAGGGAAAACAGGACCAAAGAAGGTTACTGCCTCCCAACCATTTCCCCCTTCAAATTAAAATAATTTGCAATTTGTAGGATGCCTTGTCACATGTGCTTTGGGAATGAAGCAGTAAACACACTAGGCTGCATTCCCTTAAAGCAGTGAACCTCTTACTGCCTTTCTTTCACCAAACCAAACAAGTCATGTTGTTGGGAGTCCACTGAAAACAAGTGTGCTGGTAAAACAGTCCCCAGACCCCTTCAGCAAACTTCCTGTACGGTCAGGCAGCGGACCTGATGAAAGAGCCTGTTTGTGAACCTTTGGATTCCTTCCATTGATTTGTAAATCCACTTTAATAAAGTACTGCTGAAGCTAGTGAAATGAGCAACCGAGGGCTCCCATCAAGTTCTTAACAAATATCTGATGCAGCTTGGATCACTGGTACTGGCACATGCTTTTGAAATTGTTTTTTTCTGCTATGTTGGATTGTTTCAAGACTGGGAGAGTAGGGAAGTAGGAAAAATGCAGTCTCCATCAGCCACACATTACATGGCTGCTTTATTTTTCAATGCTACTAAAACTCCTCTTATTTAGTATCGATCATACCAAGGAGCCAGCAAAGTACAGTGTTAATTGGGTCCACTGGAATTCTCGTCCCCTGGGAGAGAGAGCTTCCTAGGCAGGGAGGGCGGAGGGAAGGAGGGAGGGAGGGAGAGAAGGAGGGAGGCAGGCAGGGAGGAGGGGACCCACTGTGTGCAGCATAAAATGTAAGCGCACTAGACATCAAGGATCTGCTTGCATCGCTGGGAAGCAGTCGCGGCGGTTCCCACCCGCCCCCCTTCCAGAAATTAGCCAACTATTTCTTTTCTTTTTATTTTCTTTTTAGTCTGGTAGTTGTTCTTGAATTAGCAGCTCCTTTCTTTTTCTTTTTCTTTCCTTTTTCTACCCCCCCCTCCCCTTTTGCGGAGGGCTTTTTTTATTATTTGAATTGTTTTCCTCTCCTTTCTGCAAAGCTGCAAAAGGTCTGCTTTGAAAACTGCTGCCCCAGAGTGCAGTTGCTTAGCTGTCCTGTCAGCATTGTTCTAATGCTCATTCCATATGTATGTCACATAGGAGCAGTACCCTCCTCCTCTCCCTTCCCCCCATCCATGCATTTGATTTTTTTCCCCTAAAGACCGATTTTTTTTCCCTTATTTTTCCAAAGGAGCTTGCAAACAGGGAAATTCAAACTGAATGTTTCTGTGCTGTGGTTACTTACATAGCCAAGACCACATTTCTCTTAGAAAAAGTGTTTGCTCTGTTCCTTCTTCTCCCTACTCCCTCTTTTTCTTCCCTATAAGCACAAAGGCTTTAAAAACTAAGATCTATAGTTCCTTTTGCCTTTTTT
>VZRZ01002005.1:259812-447505 GCA_013398175.1 Climacteris rufus
GGTGGCTGTGCCGGCGGTGGCTGTGCCGGCGGCGGTGGCTCTGCGGGGCGCGCTCCGGGCAGCCCGCGGCAGCGGGACCCGGCAGCGGCGGCGGCGCCTCAGCCGCTAGAGGGGAGGCGAGAGCCGCTTATCCCAGCGCCCGGCACCGCCAAGGGAACCCCCGGGAACGGGTGCTCCGCGGGTGGGTTTGCCCCGAGCCTGGGCACAGCCGGCCGGGTCTGCATCCTCTGGGTGCTGGGAACATCCAGCGGTGCTGGCTGGGGCGTAGTCGTGGGCTGGTACAGGTGCTCTTCTCAAGGAACAGCCAGCTTCTGGGGTGGGTGCTGTCCGGAGACAGGTGTAGATGGAGCAGAAACGCGCCCATGCTTCGTCTGCGCTGGAGTTTCTGCTTGTGGAGCTGCCCCTGTGCACAAACTCCCTCTCGCCTGGCTGCAGTCTGGAGAACAGGAGACTTGGGAGAGATCTCATTGTGCTCTTCAACATCCTCAGGAGGGGAACAGAGGGACAAGCACTGATCTTTTCTCTCTGGTGACCAGTGACAGGACCTGAGGGAATGAAACATGAAGCTGTGTTGCGCGAAGTTTAGGCTGGATATTAGAAAAAAGGGTTGTTGGGCACTGAAACAGGCTTCCCAGGGAAGTGGTGACAGCACCAAGCCTGGCAGAGTTCAAGAAGTGTTTGAAGAATGCCGTCAGGCACATGGTGTGACTCTTGGGGTGTGCTGTTCAGGGTCAAGAGTTGGACTCAGTGATCCTTGTGGGTCCCTTCCAACTCAGGATATTTTAACGTTCTGTGATTTTTACCAGTAATGATGATTTGGCACATAGATTTACCATAAGTTCTTTCCTGCTCCTGGAGAGAACAGGTATCTTGAACATAGAGGATTGCTCTGTGTGATGAGGATGGGCACACTGGGCAGTGTCCTGTGTGGAGAAGTGCAGGGCTGAGTGGAGATAGGGCCAGTGAGTTCTCCACGTCAAGATGAGGTTGCCTAGGGATGGATGGGCAGTGCAGGGACTTCATGGTTTGGATGTGGGTGTGATGTGTTATGGCAGTGCTGTAGCTCTTCTCTTCATTTTAGCCTAATTGTGCTAAAAGTGGTGTCAGAGTCTTTTTATTAAGACATTATTATTTTGGCTTCAGTTTTGGGTTTTCTTGCTCTCTTATGTGTATGTGTAAAACGCAAAGCGTATTTAATGAGCAAACACTTCAAATGCTTCCAAATTAATTAAAAACAGTTCCACATCTGGAATAAATCCAGTACCTTTCATGGATGGCTTCAACTTCACGGTTTTTCCCTCATGTGAGAAGCCCTGTGAATATTCCTGTGTGGATGCTTGTGAAAGCTGGAGTAGCAAAATCCAGGCTTATTTTACGAGAGAGAGATCTGAAACCCACAGAGATCAATAGAATCTTGGCCTTTATTCCAGCAGACTTTGGATAAGACCTAATAATATTATATAATTGTATAATATGATAGGCCTGTGAACCATCAGGTAGTTTCAAGGTACTTGTCTTGAAGGTAACTGCAAGTGTTAATTAAAAATTGATGTTTCTTCTGTTTCAGCTGCTGTTTAAATTCACACAGATTTCAGAGGGACTTGAATTAAGCATCACAAAAAAAAAAAGAAAAGTATTTTTGTAATGAGCTTTTTTCCTTCTGCTGTCTCTGTCCCCAGAAGTAAATAAAATGATCAGATATTTCTCTGTGGGAATGTTGTGATTTAAACTGACACAACTAAGTGACCTAGAGATAGGCTTATTGCATAGATAAAAAAAGCAGGGTTGGGTTGTTTGAACTGCATTAGCATCAGAATAAGAAATGGCAGGGCAAGTTGGCTGAGGTGGCCATGCAGAACTGGGGAGGGTTGTTCTTTGGAAAGCCTCTGAGCTGGGAATTCTTTTCTGAGCCATAAATAAATAAATGTGTGTCCTTAACAGTTAATGAATACAGGAGTCTGGGCAACTTTAAACTGTTTGGGATATTTAAGAAACCCACATGGTGCTTTTGTTAGTATTGTTGATTTCCATTTTTCCCCCTAATATTTCCATTTTAAGGTTTTTGTTGTTTTGTTTTCATTTTTTTTAACTTGCTTTCTTTATTCTGAAAGATGCTGTTGATAATGTTTTTGCCAGCGCTTTTCTTTAACGCCCACAGCAGTTTCACTATATGTTGCACCAAAGAACTTTCGCACCCTGAAACTTTTGATCGTCAAGCTACAGAGTTTAGTGCTTCGAGTACCTTGTTTTTGAAGTTGTCCTCTAGCTGCTTCTGCTGGATCCTCTGGGGATGCCAAGAAAATTATCTTGCAAGGATCCTACTGTGATTGCATATCCAGCTTTTCCGGGGGAGCTCAGCGTGTTTTACAGACCAAAACTAATTAAACCTCATGACATTCATGGCAGACAGATAAGCATGAACCACAATAAGTAAATGAAAACAGGAAGAGGTGAAGAGCTCAAGTTTCCCGTGGTAGTGAACAGTGACATTCCCATTGAATCAAGCTATGGGTGCCATGTACCTCCAAAAATGAGAGTGCTGCTGACTTGGCTAGGAGAGCTACCCTTTTGGCAGTGGATTTTGTGGAAGTAGTTAATATTTTTTATGCAGTTTTGCATACAGCACCTGCACATTAGAGATGGAATTAGTTCAAATCTCCTCAACATATCCTTGTTGCTGAGTTCTTCACAAGAAGCATTGTCTTGGGAAGCAATTGTAAATGCCCTCTTACCCTTCCAGACTGGACTTTTCTGCATTAACCAGCTTTAATTGGAATTGTAACTTTTTAAGTATCCTTTTACATTAAACAGAAAGTGCCTGACAAAGGTGCACCAGCTCTCACAACGCTGACAGGTTGTGACCACTGCTGGGTTCTGACTTCTGTGGTGTAGCGTTTTCAGTAATTCCACCTCTGATGTGGCTTTTGAGAGAGGTGTGATACTCATAACATTACTGCTGTCATGGCTATGGGTCATAGGCAAAATAAAAAACCATTGCTGGTGAAGTGGATGAGCTGACCATACAGTAAAATGGAGTGGGAATGAGAAAGTTCATTCATTTAACTGCTTTGAGCACACAACTGCTTCAAGTACAGGAGTGCAAGGCAATGCCTTTAGAAAATAAAGGTTTTTAGCCAGTCTGTTACTCAGATAATTATGGTGCTATAAGGCAGATTTGTAGGTATACGGATGCAATGCAGAAACTGCCATTAGGGCATACTGCACAACTGGGATATGCTGTACATGGGATATTGAGAGGGAGAAAAGGAGTAGTGAGAGAAAGCTACAGCCCTAACATCTACAGTCTTTTAAGAAAGGATTTTAGGCATAGGAGCCAGTTGAAAAGGTTATTTGGGCAAGATCGATATTGTGGTGTGTGAAAATGAGCTTTGGAGCTTGAGAAGAGAAAGAGCAGTGAGGGAGATGTTCTGGGAGATGAGGCTGGTTGTGGTGGTAAAAAGTGAGGATCAGCCCTGCACAATCTGGAAGAGGGGAGGCGTTAGAAAAGGGACAGAATTTACTGAAGATGTGAAAGTTCTTTCCATTATACAAGATTTCCACACCCCCACAGTGGACAGAGGAGGGCAGACAAGTTGCCTTTAGATCTTACGGAGACGATAAGGATTACAGTGGGAAAGGAATAAAGTTTATGAAAACTGAAGAGAAAAGCTGCAAAATAGGCAGCATGAAGATGCTGGCACCTCTTTTACCAAATCAGCATTCCTGAAAAGCATCCAAGACAGTGACAGAGTTATATTACTGAATGTGTTGTTGGTCAGTCATGGAAAAGAATGAGCCAAAAGGAATGTAAAGGTCACACAAAAAGATTGCAGGGGCACCTGGAGAAGCAGGGATGTTGAGGTATGTACTCCTATAAACTGTCACACGTACTGGAATGGAGGAATACCAAAGTTCGTCTTCAGCGTGAGAGAGTGGTTGAACCTGCTGGAACTGCTTTATATGCAGTGCTTGTTGGGGAAAATAAGCTGACACAGAAATCAGGAGAATAAATGAATGCTTGCTGAAATTGAGCTTAAAACCCAGGCATTTGGCATGTTGCTCTAAGTGCTAACACCAAAAAGCAGGAGTTAATTTTGTATTGGCTTCCTTACTGTAGCCTGCCTTCCTAGGAAACATCCCAGAACATGAGCTGTTGGTACTAGAGCACAAGTATTCATTTTTTAATTAATTTTAATAATGTGGGCATGAGTCAATATGTGATAGTGGTTGGTGCTAATGAAATGGATTTCAGACCAATGGGCTCCAGAGAAGAGTGCAGTTTCATTATTTCTCCTATTGCACATTTCAGTTTGCTGAGGACATGGAGCAAAGGACAGCATCTCTGCTTAATTTGTTGCTGGTTGTGCAGTTTAATTGGTGCCCATCATTACTGAACAACTTCCATGAAGGTGAATACATGCTTAGAGAAATCTTCAGCTCTGCAGAGGAACTCTGTAACTAAATGCTGAGCAGGGACTGTTCATACGTGGGAAACAAAAGGGCCCTTTATGTAAAAGTAGCTTGTTAGCTTTTTGTTTTTAAGCTGTAGCTTGTCTAAGTGATCAGGGTGTCACACACTAATAAACTGGCCAGTCCCTCTGGAATAGACATTCTTGGTGGTGATTTAGAAGGTGCATTTATACAGTAGTCTCCAGCTTCATTACTACGCTGTTTCCTTGGATACTGAATGTTTTGCATATAATTACGAGAGGGATGTTAACAATGCTTTGTGGTTCTAATGGTTTTAATACAAGTTTTTCATATTACTTGGTTAGCGAGTCTCTTTTTCCTTTAATATTCTACGTCAGAGAGGAGGAATAAGAGGAAGTGATTCTTGTTGGCTAATTTGCACAACTTCTTTTGTGCCAAGAGCAGGTTTTATTTCTTAAATTGTGGAAATCCTGCATACTATTTCTGGAATTATGTTGCTGAATGGGTTGTAAATAGGGGTTAGAGTGCTACTATTCATTGTAATACCAAATTCACACTGTTTGGGAACAATTTTACAATAGTAAAGGAAAAGCTGTTTAAATGCTGGGCAGTAAACAAAATTTGTTATGGGTGTGAAAGCATTTAAATACTTCATGTGTCTATTTAAGACTTGGGTATTTTGATAGTGTTCAGTATGTTTCTCAAAGGTACTTTCTGCTCTTTACACACCATCTTGGTTGCCTCAACTCCGGCTGTTGTTTAGCAAACAGTTTGAGCTGCCATGGACATGGAAAGGATCCCTCCTGCCTGCCCCAGGCACCCGTTCCCATCTCCCTCCCTCCTGTTTGTTCACAAGCATATTTGCAATAGGATAGCTCAGTCCCCACTGAGAACAAAATAAAAAAAAACCCCATACAAACAAAAAAAAACCCCAAACCAAAACAACAAAAAAAAACCCAACACCAAAACCACACACGCACAAACCACAAAAATTAAAAACACAAAAAAACTCCAACAGGAACAAAAAGGGGGAGTTGAGCCTGAGACAGCTGCTTTAGTGGCCACGGTGGCTTATCCTGCTGTAAAGTGATCACCAAACTGTGGCATGAAAGGATTATGCCTGAATATAATTAGGTTTAGTTGTGCAAAGTGTCTGCAACTCTTGCAAAGAAGTTGGTAGGAGCCTCTGGCTGTGGTGCCCAGGCCCATATGGTGATGCACCATGTGTTGTGGCCCTTCGCTGTTCCTGCATGCGAGCATGAGCCTGTGTGTTACCTCCACGGCTTTCAGCACATCTGATTGTTCCACGGGCTGGAGAGGATGCTTTTATATGCACTTGAGGAATGTCTGCTTGGGAGCGATATTTTTGCATGTCAAAAAAAGAATTAATGCTTTTGTGTTCTTTGAGATCTCATTGGACCTTGGGATATCCCCTAGAAACACAGCAACAAGGATTTAAACTCTGAAATGTCTGTAACTGTCACAAGCTTTGTGGTTACATGAGGTATGAGGGCAGCTGAGCGTGGTGAAATGGTCTGTACGTGTGTCTGTATACACCCTCCCTCGAACTAGAAGAGTGTTCACTTACTGGAAGCTGTTTATAAGTTCAAAATGTTTTAGTTCTTTTTAGTGTTCTTTTTAGTGTTAAAAGAACTACTTTATATTCCTACTGATGCTTTTTCTTCAGAGGAACAATATATTGTGTAATTCATTTAATAAAATAAAAACATTTTTCCAAAAGCCACAGAATACAGAATTTAATAAAGTAGCATTTGAAGATAAATTCTAGGGATGCATATGAGAAGGCTCTTTTGCAGTGTATGCAGTTTTATTGCAGTCCTCACGGTGGCTTTCATATGCCAAAAGCTATTGGCACTCTTTTCATATCAAAGTGGTGTAGAACTGTATTATACACACAGACATTTTGTTGTTATCCATAATAGTTTCACGAGTGAGGCATGCTTCCTTCTCCCCCCTTCTGTGTGGATTTGTAATATTGCTAGGTTTGCTTTAGTAAGCTGATGCATTGCTATTTTATAACTCTTACTTCCCCCAAAGTGTCTGAGGGACAGGGTGGTTCCATTAGGAAGATTTATCCACTGGGGCTGTGGGAACTTGATGTGGCACCACCACAGTGTGGGCTCCCAGCAGGCGGGGAGAAGTCCAGACCAAGGAGTCTGACAGCAGACTGATGTCCAGGAGGGAGACACGATGTATGTGTGGTCAGGGGGATCAGGCCTGATCCTGCCTTGGGTGTTTAGGTGGTTTACTCCAGCCAGTGTTTGGTGTGCATGCCCAGGATTTGAGAGCACAGGCTTTGCAACTTGACCTTTGGCTGCAGATTCTGACTTCAGGAGAACGAGTAGTAAAGGGTGGGGCATTGAGATGCGGCTGTTCTTCCTAGTGGTTGCCATTTTCAGCATGAAATAATGAAGTCATAACGAAGTCATAACGCTGTTGTTGATGTTGCATTTGTTATAGTTATTAACTCTGCCTTTCTGGTCTCCATTTCATCATGATCAGTGTCCATTTAACTTTCAAAGATCTAGTAATTTTGAAGACCAGACACAAAGTCATGACCTTGATGTGAATAAAGATGAGTTTTAAATGGTAGCCACTGCAGTGGTGGTGAGAAACACAGCTGTATGACCCTGTTCTGGAAATTTAGGCCATAAATGCTGGCGAGTATTGCTTTGTAAGGAAATCATCCTGCCCTAGACTGTGCAGGTACCAAAGGCAGCTTACTGAGGCAGTGAGAGCAGTCAGATGGAATATGTGGGAGGTTCTCCTTTGTAACCTGGAGCAAGGGCTGGAGATGCTGTGCCTGTTTTCTCATTTGGAAGTGGTCTAAGTGTGTGCACTTACCTGACCTTCAAGTATGCACGAAGATCAGGGACCTCAAGGGCAGTGCTGTCAGGGCAGGTGGAGGCACTTTGCAATCCAAGCTTTTTTGACAGCTGGTGAATGAGAGTGCATCAGAGAAATCCAGTACCCATAGGGATTTCAGGAGGTGGATAGCAGCCTGCTGTGGAGTTTGTTCCTGCTTCCCAGTACGGATGGTGGTGAGGCTCTCTATGAATCCTATTTAAAGTGCCTTTCATGGGGAAAGGGCAGATCGTAGCTCTGTATGGCTGTTTCCCCTGATTTTCCATGCAGCGCTCCTGTAGATATTTGAGGAACGTGCTTCTCCAGGGGAAAATACGGATTTCTGTTAGTGAGGAGAGCTAAAAGAAAGCCCAGCTTATTTTTTCTTTTTTTTTTTTTTTTTAATTTTGTATGATTTTGACATATGAAACTGGGTCATAAATGAAAGTATACTTTTTCTGAGGTTCTGCCTCTTATGCCAGATATTTTAAAGGCATTTTTCCAAGGTGATTATCAAAAATCTGTATTAAGAGATACCTCATTTAATCTAACATATGCTGATTGCCATGAAGATATTTTCAACAGATATTCTGCCATGGTGTCTGTTATTCTTCGGGATATAAATAACTGCTGGACTGTAGATGACTCTGTGGGTAACTGGCAGCTTATGGGTAACCTCTTTTCTGGCACAGAAATAATGGGTTGTTTGTTCCTCCAGTTGAAGTCCTGATGTGTTTTGATGTTTCTGATTTACATTTTTAGCACTGTTCCTGATACCATTCAGCGTTCTGTTAACAGTCTTTAAACTTGGTGTTTATTTTGGAGTGTTGGTTTTCAAGCAAACAAATATGTGATTAGCAATTAATGGTTTTGCTATAAATAAACAAAAGTGAACAGTTCAGCTTTAAATAGTGATCTCTGCTCTGTAGAGCTCTTAATTGAGCTGTGCCTGCAGAGTTGAACCTTTCCAAACACGCAACAGGCTTTGAGGGACTCCCAGCTGTGGTGACTGAACTGGCCGAGTTGCAAAGCTGAGGCTCTGATGGTTTGAGTTAATGTATGGTTAGCTAAAAAGTGGTTATCATCTCAAATATCTATGTGTGGGCTGACCGTTGGAGGGGTGAAGAATTATGGTTTCAGTATGGGTAACTTGTTTGAATGTGGGGGGAGTTCCAGTGTGCAGAAGACTTCCAGTGCTATGCCTTTCCCTTGTTGTCCACTTGCTGGGTGCAGCTGACTGGGGGAGGTGGCACCAGAGGTTATTCCATGCAGCCAAGGCAGATCTGTCCCTCTAAGTGCCACAAGCACTCCCTTGTGTGCATGGAAAATAGCATGTTATTATATCCCCTTCAAAGTAATTGGTTTTAGCACCTTGTATGGATCTTGTTATTTCCAGTGTGGATAGCAGTCCAAGGCTAGCTTTGTTGGAGAGCTTTCTTCCTGGTAGTGATTGAACATTAACACATGGGCTGGAAAGGAAATTTCTAGGTTTCTATCAGAACTGTTAGGTTTAAGGTTGACTCCATCTACTTTTCTATTTCCCACATGATGTCTGCAGTGTATATTTCACTTACCTGAGAGAAAGTGTGATTTATTTGACCTGATGTAGCTGTGCGTTGCTTCTGACTTAGGCAGATTAACCAAGTACTATGGCCTGAGCTGGATCTAATTTAAAAAAGTAATGACAATAGCCTTTCTCCAAACACTGCCTGTTTGAACATATCACAAACTTTCTGATGTCTGGTGGAGAAGGTTGGAGAGCAGCCACTGTATTTATCAACAATCCCTTTCTGTTTGTGAACAGATGTGGACTTAGAGTTTGTCCAAGTGTTCAGAGGCTTCTGCAGCAGAGAGCAATCGGGAGGCAGATTTTGGGGAGCTGGCTTTCATAAAGGTGGCTGCTCTGCAGTGCCTAGAAGTCAGACCCATGTAGGTATCTCTGTGTGGTTGTAGACATCTCCAGTGTGTTGCTCCAGAAGCAGCTCCATGTTATGCCTGCGACACAGCAGCAAGTGCCAGCACCCTGCAGGTTCCTGCCCTGTTGAAAGAAAAATGTTCTTTGCTAAATCTAGGGTTTATTCTCAAATCTCAAACTTGTTGAGAATCTCAATCAAAATATTTTCTCCTTGCACTTCCATCATGATCTCTTTCTACTGCTGTGTGTCACAGCTCTCTTGAAGAGAAATGGCATTGCAAAACCAATAATACAATTCCTAGCATCAAGAAAGAATTTTTTTTCTTTCTTCCAGTATACGTTAGTAAGACCTAGCTATTTCTCAAGTTGTTGTTCTGTTTAATTATGCTTTGCTTTTTTTTTTCCTTAAAGGCACCTGGATGATCTATCTGTCTTCTTTGGTGTAGAGTGAAAAGCTTTATCCTACAGTCTCTTTGTAAAATCCTTACTGGACTATTATGATTTTGATTTGTCATCTCATAATCATAGAACCATAGAATGGTTAGTGTTGGCAGGGATCTTTAAATATCATCTAGTTCAACCTGACAGTCTTTTCCCTTAATCTCTATTTTATGTTGTGTGTTTTACATGGAGCTGTCAACTGCGAAGAAGCTTTTATATATGCATCTCTTTTTTCAGTCACCGTTCATTTGCTTACATATAAAGGTCTAGACCATTTAAGCTGCCCTACCTCCACACACAGCATGTCTCAGAGAGGTGTATAGCATTTTTTTTTCCTCTGAGAGTAACAGCTTACTGCAGTCCTTATACCTACATACCTATTATGGCCCTGGAAACAGTAGTTGTAAATCTCATGGAATTTTTTCTTACTATAAACTATTTCCAAATAGTTTATACAAGCCTCTGCAGGCTGTCAGAAGGGAGTATGTGCAGTATCCCAAATGCAGAGCAGATCGGAGGCAGCAACTGAAAGCAGCTGGGACTAGCAGGAGGGGGTTTGCAGGAAAACAACCATAGATGAGAGTGCAGGGTGAGAACTGAGCCTTGTGTGGGAAAGGTGGGATATGCTTTTTTAACTGCAGGGGCATCACATTCACGTCAGTGCTGCACTGCAGCTCACAAAGTGCTTATTTCATTGCTGTATGTCACCAGGTGTTGTAAAAAGTCAAGATTCAAGATTGCTCTAGGGTTTTGTGCAAAAGACTCTCTGGTCTCAACTGTATTATTATTTGCATTACAGTAAGGACAAAGTTGCAAAGAGCCCAGTCCAATCACTGCTCAAGTCCCATTTCATGCAGCTGGAAGGTGCTCCATGGCAGGCTGTGGTCCCAGCAGACTCTGGGGTTGTGAGCAGATCTCTTGCCCCTGAGGATCAGAGGTGCAGCTTGGTAAAAAGCTTGATTGTTTGGAGGGGATTCAAATTGACGTTTGGTGAAGGGAGAGCTGGGGAAAGACCGTCAGTGACAGGAGTGGAACTCACCAGTGCTGGATTTTTGCAGTTGACATTGCATGTTGAAAGAGCTTTTAAGCCAGGGCTCCTTGGATGGAGGTCGAAGTAGATTCATAAGTAAAACATAAGGAGGGAAAAACATTAAGGCTTGATAAGCAAGAAATATTATCACTGAGTGTGTTTCGTAAGGCAGGCCTCATGAAAATAACTGCCCCAAAGCATTCCCATTTTACAGTTACTGAGAAGCAGGAGCCGGGAGGGATTTGAAGTACACAAAGCATGAAAACTGGATATCAGCCTTTGTTTCCCTGCGGGCAGACCACCAAGGGACAAACTCAAATCCTTTGTAAGGTGGCTCCCAGGAATTCACTTTTGATGGATCACAGATGGCAGCAAATTATTCCTCCCCCCTCCTCCTACCATATCCCCAAGCCATGATTCATCCTTGAGGGGAAAGGGAGAGTCCAGCGCACCCTTTGCACCCTCTCTTTGGGAAGACAAATGATGCCTGGCTCCTGCTCTCAAGTGGAAGCATTTGTTGATGAACTGATACTTGGCAAAAATTGGTGTTGTGTGGAAAAAATCCCCAGCACCTGCTAGCAAGGCAAAGTTATTCATAACATACGGCTGGGTGGCTAAATCTTCACTTCCTAGGGACAGCCTGAATTACACTTGCTACATGCGGAGCGGCCTTTCTCCCGTGTGGAATCACATGCAGGCAGCAGGAGGATTTGCAGTTCTGGGAAAGGTTAGGATTTATAGCGCTGTCTCTTGCAAGGGCTTACTCTGCAGAAATTATCATTTTGTCTTCACCTTCTCTCTTGGGGATAAACACATCATGATATAATCATATATATGGAAAAGCGGATCTTTGTGCTCATCGGGGAGCAGGTAGCTCCATGAATATATCCTCCTGTAGTAAATCTGTCGGTGTCAGTAAGGCTTTTTCCCCTCCTGCCTAGACTTGAACACACATCTTTAATTCATTTCGGTATGACACAAGTTCTAAATTTTTATTCTATATTCTGATTTCTTTTCCTGGCCAGTAAATTGTTAGCCTTTCCTAACTGAGTGAATTATTGTGGAGTGCACGAAAGCTGTCTGGCTAGGGGACGTCTTGTTTAAATGTATTTTTATCCCTTACTCACTGTTCATTTGACAACATTCTAGTGCTATTGCCTGTGTGATGACAGGAGAGTAAAAAATCCATGTCTACCTCTACTCTGTGCCTGAGCTTTGCAGGTAGAATGACACCTTGGTCTTTAAACTCCTAGATTGATATCTTCTATGTGCCTAAATATTAACTTCCCTGAGTTTGCAAGAGTTTTCAATAGTTCTGTGCTGTGGAGGAGACTCCTTGCAAGAGAGGGCACTGACGTATATGGGCTCGCACCTCCTGGTTGCAATATTGACAACAGATCATGAAAAACGTTTCTTTCTATCACTGATACAGCAAGATGGAAGATTTACGTAGGCAACAACTGCAAACAAGTCACAATGCTTTGCAGTCTTCATTGTACTCCTTTTGCAGGTCCTCATGGCCTGGTCATACAGAAGTTTTTGTTTAGTCAAGTTGCTGTTGTTGATAGAAAAGAATACTGAGAAGAGGTTTCATGCGGATGCATGGGTTTCCCTGTATGTCAAGCTTGCAGGTTTTGTGTTTTAGTGATAGACTATGAGAATAGATTGGCTGTTATTGATGTTGGATGTTGACATTTGAGTGAGAGGAGTTACTTGTAAGGTTAATGTAACTTCCAATGAAATCAAGGGCTTCTGTTCCTGCAGTAGATGCATGACTTCATATTTTCTAGATGTCATGTGCATGTGATGTTGTTGTTCTTCTGCCTCCTAAAAATACCTTGACATTTTCAAATACACCTTTTTTTGTTGCAAAGCTGCCTATTTAGTAAAATGTAGTTACCATTTGAAAGAGAATTGTGACAACTCTCCTGAGAAAGAAGTAGTAATTTCAAATTGTAGTATTTATCCATAGCATGAGGTCACCAGTCCTGTCCTGTGTGAGGAGGCACCCTCCCTTTCTCAGCTTCACCAAGAGAAATACTAATCAAGATGAAAACCTTTCAGTCAAGGTTTCTTGACCCCTTATTTTTTCCATAGACACAGGTACATAAATACCTTGACTCTCAAAAATTTGCCATCTGAAGCTGAGGAACTGTTTTTTCCTCTTCAGAGCCCAGAGGACCTATGTATAAGAGTTTCATAGGTTCTTCACCCTTTGATGCATGAAGCTGGAAGTTAAAGCACAGATTGCTTTCTTCTTTCTTCAAAGGACCTGTAAAAAAGTCTTAAGTACTTGTCTAGTCACATTGCCTGAATTAATTACCTAATGGTCAACTGGAAAAGCCCTTACAGGGCATAGGTGGGCTTGGAGGGGATGTAGGGAGAGAAGACGAAGCTCTTCTTCCCTTCTGTGGCCTGCTAAAAGCTTATTTCTCCTTTCTGAAGAAATTTGCCTGCTATATTCCTTATATTCCATAAAAGACCTTTTTGCTCTTGTTTAGCCAAAAGATACATGCACTGTTTTCTTTTTTAAGTATTTTATGGTGTGGAGATCTTTGGAATTAGAAGAATTTAGCCTAGGGAGAAGGAGTCAAACCAAGGAACACATAGCACTTGTTTCATATCTGCACATTGAGTTCAAGCCACATTTTTGGTGTGCATGAATCCTGGAAGTTCCTGGGACTTGAGTCTTCCTTCCCTGTCTGGTGGGCTGTTATGTTCGGATGCCGCCCAGAGGGGAGGTTGCCAGAGCCAAGATGAGATAAAAGAATGATGATCATACCTCTCTCAATTTTCTCTAAGGAGCACCAGCCACCTACAGGTCCTTGCACCTATTCTGCAAGGTTTGGGTCACATAGTTAGTCTTTGTTCAAGGAGCAAAGGAAAATTACTTGAGTGATGAACTGTATTTGAAATTATAGAGTACTCCACGATGTTCAAGTTTATTTTAAAGAGTATTAATAATCAAGACACACTATTCTTTTTTTTCCATTTCCTTCCCACTTCAAGGCCAGAGTATTTAATGAGAGCTAGAGTGGAAAGATGCTGGACTCCTGCATTGTGTTATATTTTCACCTCCTTGGGTAGTTAAAAGTTTGTTTTTAGTCTCTGCTCCTGTTTTCTTCTAGAGCAGTTTTCTTCTCTCAGAAAGCTTTTCGCTTTTCCCTTCTTTCTTCTTTTTTTTTCTTCATACTAACCATGTTGAGCAATATCAGGGGATTTTTTTAGTAGCTCCTGCCCAAATGTTTTAAAATCAAGCAAAAGTAATCACAGCCTTTCTCTTCACTTGAAACCATAACATTTTTTGACAAGAAGTGCCTTTAAAGAAATGCCTTCTAATTTATGGCGGGTTGCTTTGTACTTTGTTTCTGTAACTTATCTCATTACATTTCCTGTGTGTTAAGTATGTATGTATTATGAGCTCTAAAAACAAATATCGCAGAAGAAAGGAATTCAGTAAATGAATAAAACATTCTTGTGTAGTCCAAGTGGCAGCTCAATAGTTCATCCATAGGGACTTTCATATAATATAATGATGATAGCCATATAAATATATGGATAGATGAATAACTTCAATGAGGAGCTTGTTACAACTCTGCATACCACATCTGAAATGAAATCAAACTCTGAAAGTGCTGCCTGATGTGAAGGTCCAATTTTTCCAGTGCCAACCATGAAGTTCTATCTAAATATACAGAAACTATGTGTCTCTGTATACATACCTATACATAGCTAAAACATGCTTTCAATAGTGCACACACACATACATATGTTGCTTCTAGGTGGAATTTAGTGTTTCAGGACTGATGTTGACTGCACTGAACCTCTAAACCTTTGTAGACTATTGATATGACTGGATTTGCAGCAGTGTGTTTGAGATTAGGTCTTAGCCCTGACTTTCTCTAAAAATTATAAGATAAATGGAAACCTAAGGTTGTCATACTATATTGCTTGGGATATACACGACTTTTTCATTAGGTTCACCTAATCACAGAGCTTTGTAAATATCTGCCTTGTTGCCTGTCTGTAACCTTGGGTATGTCTAACCTGAAATTAAAGTTTTAAGTAATTTTTTTTTTGTGGCAATGATATTCTCAGGAAAACTGATATCCAGTTATGTTGGACTTGAAAACTTGATTTTGATGACCCTGAAAGATGGAGTAAAACCAGCTCAGGCTGAACTATGGCATTGGCAGGGGAAATTAGACCACCAAATGAGACATAAATAGGGTAAGACAATACATTTCCTTACTTCAAAGAATAGGAGAATGAATTTCTA
Source organism: Climacteris rufus (assembly GCA_013398175.1). Lineage (NCBI taxonomy): Eukaryota > Metazoa > Chordata > Aves > Passeriformes > Climacteridae > Climacteris > Climacteris rufus. Next base: position 274,774 of record VZRZ01002005.1, read on the forward strand.
GGAAGTTGCTGAACTGTGGTGACAGAAGTCTAGGTGCTCATATTAAACATAACATCAGTCTCTATTGTAAGCCAGTAAAAATTCACTTTCTCTTAGCAGAGGGAGAGGCTGGTATTGTACTATAAACAAAGGATGCTGAAGTGCTCTTCATGAAAGGCAGCAATACAGTGATAGTCTGTTGATTGTTTCAATAACGCATGTCACAGAAGAGGTCCAGCTCTTTATTTTTTCATGAGTTGTGTCTCTCTCATTAGACTTTCTCATTCCCGTTGGCTGGCTTTTCCTTGGCAATGTACTGTATGTTGTACATATATACATATGTATATGAAATACAACCAGCATCATCTCCCACACTAGTCTGAAGCAACAGCTTTTTAGTGTCAGTACTTAAAAGTGATCATATAAAGCCCTATGAAAATAAGGGACTTTGGTATTTTCTTACTGGTGGATTAAATAGATGAATATTTGTTGTGCTGAAGAATAAGGTGCCACTGCTGATCTATAAGCTGAAGGAAATGTCAACAACAATAAAATAATCTTGCCTAGATGAATTAGAAAAATTCCATCCTGGCTCTCCTGGAGGTCAACCTGAGCACAGGGAGAGCAAGGGGAAACCTTTTGCCTCATGTACCCAAGGCATATTGGAGAACTGTGCGTGTTTGATGTTTGAGGACAAGATGTTAATCATAGGATATGTGCACAGCAATTGAGTGGACATATTCAGAAAATGATCGGCCGCATGGAGTTCTTGGGAAATTTGCCTGCTGCTGGGGAATGCATGTCCGGAAGGTGATACAGTCTTATATTTTGATTTTCTTTTTAAAGAGTTTCCTTTTTTTTTTTTTTTTTTTTGGTAGCTGTTGTTGATATAATAGAAAATGAAATAAGAAGGTAACAAAGCAGGGGGAGAACTGCACATGAAATTAATTGTATTGAAAGGTGAATGCCTTGAGAAACACGTGGGAGAATTGACCAGATTGATCAATATAGTAAGCAATGGGCTGTAGACTGTGAAACTGGGAAATCGAGTGTTGTGTGGGATCAAGAAGTATGTGTTGTGTGTGGACATTGCAACATTAGTGCGATAAATTGATTGTCGCTAGTACTAAAACTGCAGTAGTCATTTTCTTACATTGGAGGTGATAACTAACATGAATTTATACTCCAAAACTTGCATGCAATTAATAAATCTACTTGGGGAAGTTGAAATCATGTTGAAAATTTAAATTAACCTGTGTCAGTGTTGAAAAATTTTCCTATCCTTTTCCACCCTGTATTCTAGCTTGGGGAAGACTGGGTTTTCAAGCAGCTTTTAGATGACAATGAGAACAATATGTGTGTACAGTGGGTCTTTCAATAATTGCCTTTTAAAATTGATTTTTATGATTTTCACAAGTAGCAGTGAGTGTACTCTGTAACAAAGACGCTTATTCCTACTGCCTCGCTGCAAGCATCTGCCTAGTTTCCTCGGGCTCCTTTCCTCTGCTTTCAAGAGGGAGGGGATAAACAGGACTTAGCTCCCAGCTTCTGCAGCACCCTCCAGTAACCTTCAGCTACTGTCTTCACTTACTCTGTCTCTGCTTAACCTCACAATCCTTGAAGTGAAGCACTGGGCTTTTCTGAAAGTATCTGTATTTAAATTAATGACTGTATATTGACTTTTTTATTCTGCTTGTTCCTGGTGACTCAAATTTCATCATTCTTAAATGTCCATTAAAAAAAAAGTAGTTAACATTTGACTATCACAGTGACATACATATGAAAATCCTATCTCCTTTCCAAACATTGGGACTGAAAATTAGTTTTCCAGTATGCTCTGAAAACAAACAAGTTTAGGCTTAGTTGAAGCTGCTGATAAATAAAGCTCAATAATTTCTGTATGTGGTTCATCCTTCTGTATAAACTTACACAAACACGAGTGCCTGATTTTAATTTTTTTTCACTCTGATTATTATTCTGGACTGTGTGCGTGTGAATATGGATGTGGTAGGGTCTTTTATGTGAAAATACCCAAGGCTGGTGTGATTGTGTGTGTAGTGTTCTCCCCTTCTGTTTTGTTAAATGCATGGTGAATTGCTGTTACATAGATTTTATTTTTTATTAGAAATTTAGTAAGTAATTTTGACATGTCACTTCACAATACAATGTTTATGTCTGGATCAACTATTTCCTGTTTTCTCTCTTTCTCTGTCACAGGGTGAAAGAATGATGTGATGGAGGTGAATATGGGCCACTGGTCAGGCTCACGGCTACCTCCATCATGCCTTGCCCTTCTGATTGTCAAGTTCCTGGCCTCCGTTTGCCAGGTGGCTCACGGGACTGCCCCGCTTGGCTTTCACTTCACACATTCCACTTACAATGCCACAGTGTACGAGAATTCCGCAGCCAGGACCTATGTCAACAGTCAGACGAGGATGGGCATTACCTTGGCTGACCTGTCATGGGATATCAAGTACAAGATAGTGTCTGGTGATGATGAGGGCTTTTTTAAAGCAGAGGAAGTCATCATTGCTGACTTTTGCTTCCTCAGAATAAGGACTAAAGGTGGGAATTCTGCTATATTGAACAGAGAAATCCAGGACAATTATTTATTGATGGTAAAAGGGTCTGTCAGAGGAGAGGACTTGGAAGCATGGACAAAAGTGAACATCCAGGTTTTGGATATGAATGACCTAAGACCTTTGTTTTCACCAACTACATACTCTGTCACGATAGCAGAAAGCACTCCTTTAAGGACTAGCATTGCACAGGTGACCGCAACAGATGCGGATATTGGGTCCAATGGTGAATTTTATTATTACTTTAAAAATAAAGTTGATCTCTTCTCAGTTCATCCTACGAGTGGTGTTATCTCCTTAAGTGGCCGGTTAAATTATGATGAGAAGAACAGATACGACCTTGAGATTCTGGCAGTGGACCGTGGGATGAAGCTTTATGGAAACAATGGTGTAAGCAGCACTGCCAAGCTTTATGTTCACATTGAACGTATAAATGAACATGCCCCAACAATAAATGTAGTAACCCATGTTCCCTTCCCATCAGACAAGGAACCTACCTATGCCGTGGTTAACATTGATGACCTAGATGAAGGAGCCAATGGAGAAATAGAATCTGTTTCTATTGTGGCTGGAGATCCACTAGAACAGTTCTTTCTGACTAAAGAAGGTAAATGGATGAATGAGTACAAAATCAAAGAAAGAAAACCTATTGATTGGGACAGCTTCCCATATGGTTATAACCTGACTCTCCAAGCAAAGGACAAAGGATCTCCTCAGAAATTTTCTGCAGTCAAACTGGTCCACATTGCTAGTCCCAAAAAAGAAAGTATTCCCCCGAAGTTTGAAAAGGAAGCATATAATATTATGATCAGTGAATTTTCACCTCCTGGTGTGGTGGTTGCAGTCGTTAAGCTGATGCCTGAGCCACAGGGTGTGGAATACAAATTATCTCCAAGTGAGGAGGCTGAGTATTTTAAGATCAATCCCAACACAGGCCTTGTTACTACTGCTCGTCCTTTGAAAATCATTGAGAAGGACCTCTATGAATTAGAAGTATATACAAACAAAGGTGGTGATTTAAAAGCACAGGTTACTGTCAGGTTAGAAGATGCCAATGATCACACTCCGGAGTTTCAGCAGCTCTCCTACAGCTCATTCGTCAATGAAAGTGTCCCTGTGGGTTCAAGTGTTTTGGCAGTGTCAGCAGTAGATAAAGACAGGGGAGAAAATGGATACATCACATACAGCATTGCCAGTCTGAACTCGCTGCCATTTACGATAAACCAGTTCACAGGTGTCATCAGCACATCTGAAGAACTGGATTTTGAGTCCTCACCAGAAAGCTACAGGTTCATTGTGAGAGCTTCCGACTGGGGTTCTCCATACCGCCATGAAAGTGAGGTGAATGTCACCATATACATTGGCAATGTCAATGATAACAAACCCCTCTTTGAGAAGGTGGCCTGTCAGGGAGTGATTTCGTCTGATTTTCCTGTTGGTGGTCACATCACTGCTGTTTCTGCAATAGACATAGATGAGTTAGAGCTTGTGAAGTACAAAATAATCTCTGGAAATGAACTTGGCATTTTTTATTTAAACCCCGACTCTGGTGTCCTGCAGCTTAAAAAATCTCTGGTTAACTCTGGCATAAAGAACAGCAATTTTGGCCTTAAGATAACAGCCACTGATGGAGAGAACTTTGCTGATGCTATGTTTGTTAATATTTCAGTAGTTCATGGAAAAGTGTCTTCAAAGACCTTTAGCTGTAGAGAAACTAGAGTTGCTCAGAAGCTAGCAGAAAAGTTGCTCAAAAAGGCAAAAGCAAATGTGAAGCTGAATTTGGAAGATGGTTTTCTTGATTTTTATTCAGTGAACAGACAGGCACCGCATTTTGACAAATCCTTTCCTACTGATGTAAAGGTTTCAGAGGATCTGCCAGTTGGTGCCACCATCCTGAGGATAAAAGCCTATGATGCAGACTCAGGCTTTAATGGAAGAGTACTCTATACAATTGCTGATGGTAATGTAGATAGTTGTTTCAATATTGACATGGAGATGGGAATACTTAATGTTCTCATGCCCTTGGACCGTGAAAAAACAGAGCTTTATCTCCTTAATATTACAATCTATGATTTAGGTAATCCACAGAAATCTGCATGGAGACTGCTGACTGTCACGGTGGAGGATGCAAATGATAACAAGCCTGTTTTTTTACAGGACAGTTACTCAGTTAATATTTTAGAAAGTACAAGTCTTGGTACAGAGATTATCCAGGTAGAAGCCAGAGATAAAGACCTAGGATCTAATGGTGAAGTGACTTACTCAGTACTGACAGACACCCATCAATTTGGTATCAACAGTTCCACAGGAATGGTGTATGTTGCAGACCAACTAGACAGAGAAGCAAAAGCAAACTACACCCTGAAGATTGAGGCTAGGGACAAAGCAGAGAGTGGCCACCAGCAGTTTTCTGTTGTGCCTCTGAAAGTGTTTTTGGATGACGTTAACGATTGCTCTCCGGCCTTTATACCGTCCAGCTACAACGTGAAGGTCCTTGAGGACCTGCCAGTTGGCACTGTCATAGCTTGGTTGGAAACTCAGGATCCAGACTTGGGCTTGGGGGGCCAAGTCCGCTACTCGCTGGTGAATGACTACAATGGGCGGTTCGAGATCGACAAGGCGAGCGGTGCCATCCGCTTGAACAAGGAGCTCGACTATGAGAAGCAGCAGTTCTACAACCTGACTGTGCGTGCAAAGGACAAGGGGCGCCCCGTTTCTCTCTCTTCTCTTTCTTTTGTGGAAGTTGAAGTGGTGGATGTTAATGAAAATCTTTATACCCCCTATTTTCCTGACTTTGCTGTCGTTGGATCTGTAAAGGAAAACTCCCGCATTGGTACAAGCGTTTTGCAAGTGGTTGCTCGAGATGAGGACTCTGGAAGAGATGGAGAGATCCAGTATTCCATCAGGGATGGCAGTGGCCTGGGGCGATTCAGCATAGATGAAGAAACTGGTGAGTTTTGTTTCTAATTCCCTTTTTTCTTGATCAAGGTTTTTGGCAAAAACAAAGCTTAAGCATAATTGTTTTCTACCCGTAACAAGAAATTCAGTTCTTCTTAACAGGCAAGATAAAATTATAAATAAGGATTTTCCAGGCACAGCAATGACATGATTTAATTACCTGGTTGCATTCATCACTCTGTGGATGTGAACTAAAGCATATTCCTTTTCCGCAGATACGTGATGACTCCATTTAGAAAGCAGTGATAGTTACAAAATGACTCACAGTCACTGCATTATCTGTTGATCACTGTAAATTACTCAGGTCACCTCCACAGAGTCACAATACTCATGACCTTGAATCCAGTGTTAAACCCAAGGAGAAAAAATAAGGAGCATGAAATGACAATTATTTTGTCCTGAAATGTGTTTGTGGTCTTCTTGTTGGGAGTCATTTTCCATGGGAGTTAGACTGGACTGATACACCATCCTGTGTAATATGCTTTTGTCTAGCATGGTGTTCATCAGTGTTGGTGTGCTTATGTGAAAGGTAGAAATCCAGGGAGAGGTTCATAACTGTAAATGAACTGTGCTGGCTTTCCTTTGGCGGTGGTAATATTATGAACACTGACGTTAGAAAGCATTGTTAATATAGCGAAGGTTTTTAAGATGCTGAACTTTACTACCACACTACCCTATTGGAAAATGTTCAAAATACTAAATATAAAAGGGTGTCTGGTAAAATATTTAGAAAACTGGCTGTTTAAATGTTTGATGGTTCTTGGAAGTAATGGTGCAGCTGTGCACCACTGCAAGTAGTGAGGAAATTAGAAAATATTAGTCAACAGCTTCAGAAATTGTATTAAATATGTTAGTCTGTGGGTTTACTGTGGTTTATGTGTCTTTTTCTAAAGCTTTTAATTGAGAATGTGGTATTAAACATAAGATTAAAATGTATGTTTTGGCAAATTCAAACTGTTTAATCAAATGTCAACTTTCTAAACTGAACATTATGAAAAACAGACGACATTACAAATGCTGTGGCTCTCATCTAAGTATAAGCAGAGAAAAATATTTTTATTCTATTTTTGCTATAGTGTCTCTGCTGCAGCTGTACACAGATGATTGCAGTCAAAACCTTAGGTCCAGAAACATCAGACTTGAGTGTCAGAAGTCAAGAGGGCACCTAGCCTAATCTCAAGAAATCTTAAGAACTCACATATCCTACGATGCCAATAGAAGTTAAAGGCATTCAAGCAATGTTATTTAGACAGATGGAAATGCATTTAAATTTTAAGCTTTTGCATTTGAAAATTTTGTCCTACCTACTCCTTGAGTGGCATCAACTTCATCTTAATGGGTTGTTTATAAATCAGTGGGAGGTTGGTCCAAATGCTACAGTATTGATCTAGAAATTCTAGGATTCAACATTTATTGAACTTAAAACAACTGGTAGGGAGAGTAACTCAGTGCACGTCACTTGTAAGTAAAATAACCAGGTTTTTTACCCTGTGCCTACACTAGTAGAGGTGATGGCAGGATAAGTTAGATCCCTTGTTCAGTAAAGCACAAATAATGTTTTAATGTGAGTGGGAATTGTAGTCAATGTTTCTTTCCTTCCAAAACTGAAATATATTTTGTGGAGGGAAAGGAACCCCAAACCTCCCCAGATGCAAGTATTTTTCTTCCTTTGACTCTTTCATGAGTGTTACAGGAAAATGAACCAACCTGTGCTATTTCACTAAGTCATTCTAGACGAGATTTGATAATCCAGCAGATCAAAAAATTTGGGATTCTTGGTCTGTTTTCCCCAAATGTTCAATACAATGTAAACCTTCTTGAAAGCAATGCACTTGAAGAACACCCTGGGTGCTGAGCTGCGGCGATGTGGAGGGCAGGACTTAAGGGTTATTCTGGGTCATGCTGTTGTAAGCTGAATTCAGAGTTTGACCTTCTGTGTCAAATAGAACGCAGCATTAATACTCTGCTATTGAACTGGTGGCAACTTAAATGCTGCTGAATGATGAATCAGCTTTCTAGCTGTAGACAAGGGCTCAAATCACATATTGAATTAATTTATAAAGAGATAGCTGTTTATTTACTTTCAGCACAGTTAATTTGTCACTTTTAAACTGACCTACTCTATTGGCTTACGTATCGTCTCTCCTGAAATTTGTGAAGATAATCAGGAGGGTGAAGTACAACAAATCAATATTTTTGGCTGCTGCCTTAATGAAAAGATGACTGCAGCATCCATTATAATCATTAGGATATAAACTGGGCCAAATTCTTCCTGATGTGTGAGCAGACTGGATTGCAAGCAAGTCTGTGCTTTCAGCAAAATTCTGCTCAAGTGCATTATTTTTATTTTTCTGAAATATTGCATCTTAATGATGTTGCCCTGTGTGTTGAGACGCGCTTTTGCTCCCTGAGGCACATTGATACCAAGGAGTTGAAGCGACACCAAGATACCCAAGGAGAAGCAGGGCTTTCATGATGGATACACACTGCACTGTGCTGCTGCCCTTTTGTTGTCATGGTGCCTTCTTCTTGCTCCACTACAAATGGATACAGGTGCATATGGATGCATCTGGACAAAACGAGCCTCAGGAGATTTTCTCACTCTCTACAACTGCCTGAAAGGAAGTTTTAGTGAGGTGGGGGTCAGTCACTTCTTCAAGTAACAAGTGGCAGGTCAAGAAGAAATGGCCAGGGGAGGTTTAGTTTGGGTATTAGGGAAAATATATTCACTGAAAGAGTTGTGAGGCATTGGAATAGGCTGCCCAGTGATGTGATGGAATCACCATCCCTGAAAGTGTTAAAAAAGGAATGAATGTTGCTCTCAGGGCCACGGCTTAATGATGGACTTGGCAGTGCTGGGTTAAAGATTGGACTTGATCTTAGAAGTCTTTTCCAAGTTAAATGATGCTATGATTCCACCAAGCTTGGTGTGAGTTCCACAACAGGCTGTTGTCCATTTAGGTGAGAACAATGGATTATGGTCAGTGAGCCTGGGAGTCTCCTCTGTAGTGGTCAATATGGATCCCTCTGCATAGGGTATATGTGCAAATCTGGGTGATGTTGCAGTTTAGTAAGAGACATACCATGGACTTGAGCCTGGAATTCCCTTCCCACAGGACTGCTCTTTCCTTATGTTATATGGAATTGGTTTGGAAGATTATGGTTGCAGCATTCACTGCTAAAAACTCCCATTCATATGTGGTAGTAGCCAGAAGCATAGCAATTACTTGCCAGCTAGAAGTGTGAATCACTTCCAAATTTATTTCAGTGAATTTGCTTTCCATTTCCAGGAGGTAGAGCCAGTATAAGATTGTAAATAATTAGAAACTCTACTGAAGTAGATGGCTGCAGTTCCTGACCTCCTCCAAGTCCATCCACAAGTACCTCAGCCAGCAAATTAAATTTCTCATGGGTTTAGAAGTCAGCTCACAATTCATAGCTAAAAATCTGGTTTGAGACTTTTCTAGAGGTTAAAAAAAAAAAAGGGAGGAACTTTTTTATTAGTAGAGAACTCTTATTTCTTGATTTCTGCCTCAGTAGATATTGAGTTTGTCACCAGCCTAGGCGTACAGTTCAAACTCATTGATTTTCTATCTTCATTGGCATGTTTGTTGACTGTTGATGTAAATGTCGCAAGGTTGCCATGTAAGAACCTTGCACTGAGGAACACGTAATGTGATCCTGCCATTTATGGTTTCCCATTTTGCATCACTCTCATTCTCTTGGAATGCAGAGATATAATCTGTTACGAAATACGGTTGTCTGCAATGAGAACTAGTCACTGCAGGTTTCTTTGAGTCAACAGAAAGAAACATGATGTTTCTTCAGTTGAGAAACATGATTCATTTTACCTTAATGTAAAAATGGGAAATGAGTTGGATGAATCATGCTCTAAAAATGTGTAAAGGTCCTTGTGAGACTAGCTCAGGTAGAGGTCTGCCGCAACAATGACAGGAAAGAAGGAGACAGAAACCTCTTGAGAGTATAGGAACAAGTGTGTCGGGCCTTGCCCATCTTAGTTATATATGTGTCTAATAAACCACTGTGGATTGGAGGAGACAAAGAGCCTCCCCTCAATCACACTGGTCAAAGGAAATGTCCATCAAACTTCTGTGCCCAGGAGAAAGGAATGTAAATAAAAAGATAGCATTACAATAACATGGCTATGTTTACAGAGAATGTCTGAGAGCTAGTTACAAAAGAATAATAACATCCAGAACTGCAAGATGCAGGGCAACAGAGGTCTACACTGAGTGCCTTGCTTTGGTCGGATGTAGCCCATCCCTGTTAACTGTAAACCAGCTGTAAACAAGAATATATACTGTCAGCTTTACTGCTAGGTAATTTGTGATCATTCCTCTCTGCCAGATTCATGTTTTTAATCTGATTTCAGGGATTTATCTTTCAATATGAAACCCACACATAAGTGCACTTCTAGAAATAAAAAGTGGAGAAAAGGTTTTCAATAGTATAGGTGGTGAGAGTTGTGTAAATAATGCTTTGTAATTTTTCATTTTCTGAATATACAGTGCTAGACAGAGCATCCCACCCTCTTTTCTATCTATAGAAATTCATCAATAGCTGATATTTTGATCCTACTTATGGAAGTGTGTTGTAACCTTCCCTTTGTGCAACTCTGGGGCTACAGAGAAGCTTGAGACATTTCTTCATCTTTAGTACTGCTTCCTGCCTGGTGTGCACCTCCACTTTCTTTGCCAGTCTGCTAATTGCAGGTCCTTAGAACAAAATTGTGTAAAACCCCCTCTTATATCTCTGGATTGTTGTAACACAAAATGAGCAGAGACGTGTTAAAAATTTTATGGGATGAGAGTGTGCTCTGAGTTTTCATTGTAGGTTAGCTCTAATAGTGATGACTGCTCTTCTGGAAATGGTCTCTGTCAGAGGTCCTACGCTGCCTAATTAAAAACCTGGATTTTTTCAGCTCTGGTTTGTACACCCTCATAGTGCTGATACCACAGCAAAGTGATGTATTTTTGTTGTCTCAGGAGCTGGTGGTGAGTCCAACAAATGCATGTGGGTTTATGATACCGCCTGCTTTGGGTGACTAAATACCATCTCTCAGAACCCGTTTTCTGGCTGCAGTGGAGATTTGGACAGCTAGTGAGACTTTCTGACTTCTTGAAAGGTTGAATTAGATGAGATCACTCCTAGCCTAAATGCTAGAGTCTTCCTTCTCATATTTTAATGATTTGTAGTTCAGCTAAACAGCACATTTTGCTCTAGCTCTGCTTTTTAGTCTGGCATCTGTTTCTACATGTTAATGTAACAGCTTGGCACTCGAAGAATTTCTGTATTTATCCCTGCGCTACCCATGGATGTACTGGTAATAGCAAGAGATCAATACGTAATAGCAAGTGAACAATAACAAAGTGAGTTCTAGAGGATCAGAGAGACGAGACACTCAGCATCTGCTGCTGCAGAGGCTTCTGTAGGGTTTGTCAGAGTTGCATCTTGAGGTGCAGGGAGTGACTAACTCCACTGCATAGGTGGGCAAACTGAAGCAATAGGTATTTTACTGGTTCTCAGGAAAGCATTTAAACACCTTAAGTCTGATTGAAATTGAACATCAAGATAGAGCAGTGGTGTTAATGAAAGGCTTATGGATCTTTAATGTTCTTGCAAAGCGCATAAGCATAGGCTTAATTATTGCTTTCAGAACTTGAAAACTTTATTTCCTAAGATATAGGAAACCTCAGGAACATCAGTCCCCTGATTTTCATTAGAACTTTAAATCTAGGCGATAGCTGACAGTAATTTCTAAGATCTTATTACTCTCATTGCTGAAGATTTCTACCCCTGTAGAGGATGTCTGATAAGAATGCAAGCTGTAGATGACTCTGTTGTCATTTTTAGGTGTTTCAGCTCTGAAATTCACATTAGCAAGGCAGTGCCGTCTTTCACAGTGCTGAAAGCTTAATGATACTATTAAATGGAGGTAGAGTTCAAATTATTACACACTGCATAGGTTTATTTATGATGCTAAGGATGGTGGTCTGATCTTCTATTTGGATACCTCAAGAGTGATAGAAATTCCTGACAAACTGTGGCTAGAGCAGGCAGTTGGTGTTGGAAAACCGTAATCATGGTTTTCAATGACTAATTATGGAAACTAGAAACACCAGGTTATATAGTTTACAATAAAGCCAACCTGCCTGCGCTGTTGCATCTGTTTGGCAGAAAGGAATGAATTTATTGCTTTACACTCCTTGCATCTTGTCCCTGTCTTCTAAAATAGTTTTCAGTTATTGTGTATGCAAGTTGAAGGTTACTTTCATTTACTACAATTTGAGTGGTTTGATAAATATTTATGTGGAACCATTGCTAGCATTTCCTTGAAACAAAATAAAGTAAAATGGAAATGGTTTGTGATACATATTTTTTCTCCTCTCACTTATTTAATTTTATGAAGGCATGTAGGAGCTAGTGGGTGGATCTGAGTGGACTCACTGTCAGAATTGAATTCGCTGTAGAGCTTTGAGACATAGTATTATGGGTGTTCTTCATCTTCCTGGAGAGTGTAGGCAAGTTTCATTACCCAGAGCCAGTATTTTAGAGCCACTTTATTATCCCAGGCTTCTAAACCCACTTTTCAAAGTAACTTCAGGCCATACCACAAAAGAAGTACCAGTGGGTGTTGCTGGGAGGTGGCTCGGGGAAAAGGGATGCTCACAGGGGAAGCGCTTGCAACAACTGCTCAAGACAGGATCAGCCCTCAGCCTGTCCATGGTGTGTCTCCTAAGCAGCCTCTTTGGAAGGAGTGTGCCAGATGGATCTCAGAGCACAGTCCTGGCCAAAATCTGGTCTGTCAGCCTGTATCTGTGTCAGGCATGAGTAAAGCATTCCTGAGAGCAGCTGTTTCTGAGCCTGTGATACTACGTTATCATTGTTCTGTGAGTTGCCTCTGGCAGCTTTTAACTGCAAGTGTTCCTTCATATAAGATGTCCAGTTTTAGGAAAACAATCATTAACATCTTTGTTTTTCTTTAAAATTAGTTGTGGTAGAAAACAAATATTTTTTATACAAATTCCATGTCTGTGTATTTATAATTTCTGTGTAATTTCTAGATGTGAATTAGTAAGGAACAAGGCTTGTCTTAGTTTCACTGGAGCAAATTTGTTTAAATTTTTTGAAATAATATAAACCCTAAAACAATGCATCAGCTTAAGAAAGTATTTACTTTGAAAGGCTTTTAGTATCATTCTGACATACTTTCAAAGTTTCCCAAGTGAGGCCAGTCATGCAGAATTGCTCCATTCAAGATGTTCAGCTCTCTAGACTTTATACTCCATAAAACAGCTCACAACGTACAATTTTTATAGCTAGCTGTAATTTGCATGCTTTCTCTTCTTTGGAAAATGTTTAGAGAATCTCCTTTATTATTCAGGTGATAGGACATTTTGTCTCCATCTCTGAGTAATTTATTTATTAATAAAGAAATGTGTAGTCTGTATTTCCTCCTGTCACCTTTATTACCCTTGAGAGATGTTTCCAAAAGCATTTTGTATTATGTGTTCTGTTATTTTCTCCCTTAGTGTATAATCGCAGAAATGACACCTGTATTAGCTCATGCATCATCATCTATTAAATTATACCCAGAAAGCTTATCTCCAAGGTGCCAGTGAAGGGACCAAGCCACAAGGTAGTGAGATGATATTAGAGGAAAATTGATTTTCAGTGTCTGGTCTTCAGTCTGAACATGTGAGCACCAGCTTTATCCTGGCATCACTTCAGACTGTGAGCAGTTCATGGCAGTTCAGAGGAAACTGGAGAAAAATCCATTTTAGCTGTTCCAAAGCACCAGTGGAAGCCAAGGCCATTGAGAAGCGATGTTGTTTATGCAAAACCTCAAGCTTACAAGCCTATGGAGGGCAATACCAGCGCTCGTCTCTTCCTGGGATATACAGAGGAGGATGTATGGTCAATGTCTAAGATTACATGGAGCCATTTTGTTGTACTACCTTATCCTTTCCTGTAACAAATCCAACAGTGAGAAATACCCGCTGGCCAATACAATTGGGGACACTTTCTGCTCTCTGACCTTGCAGCAGTTTGTGTGGCTTTTTAGGGAGCAGCAGAACTGGACAGAGCTAATCAGGAATTTATGGGGTTGGTTTGGAGTGGTAACACTGGACTGATCATGTGTCTCTTTCCCTGTTTGAGTGCATAGGCAGACTCCAGGATTTACCTTAGAAGCTGAATTAAAGGGTACTTTTAATAAAGCTGTTTGCAGTTCAAGGACTGCAAGTAATGGTGAATCAGGCAGTTGTTTGGAAAGCTTTTCTAAGCTTTCATTGCTCTCATTGGTGAAAAATTGTGTCATGTTTTAAGGCTGTTTGGCTAATTTCAGTGTTTGTCTTAGAACTTGTTAGATGTTTGCCAACAAGGTAAAAATAAAATAAAATTTTAAAAATCCTACCCCTGTCATATCTATCTCTTTGACTTTGCATATACATGTTTACCTGAAAATAGATGTTTGGAGATGAGCTTCTATAGCTCATGGAACAGATTCTTTTAATCTGTAGTCTGCTGTTTAATGTAAACATCTTTATTGCATTTTATACACTTATGGTGTCTTATTAGCATTGAAGTGTTGCCAGTAAGAAATAACTGAGAGAAAGCCAAACAGAGCGCATGTGGGGAGGGGGTTTTCATTGCAGTTGCTTTGCATTAGGTGTTTGCACTAGTACATTTCTGTGTTTCTCAGAGTTAAGTTGTCCGCTGGCATTGACCTCGTCATTTTGTCTATGGTCAGCATTTTGTCTACGGTCAGCAAAAAGGGGGTAGATCAGGTCAGTTGTGGCTCAAAGTTTGTCATAAGTGTTGCTGCAATGTTCCTTCAGAAAGGGAAGTTGGGAAGGTGTAGGGCTGTGCTTTGTTTACTCCATGCTTTCTGTGTCAGGAAAATGAGAAAGAAATGGGAGCGTGGGCGTGCAGAGAGTTGTGGTACCCTCCAGCATATTCCCCACCTAAATGATGAGGACCTTAGGACACGCTGTGGAGCTTACCCACCCTCCATTGAGATACTTCTGTTGTTTTTTTGCTCTTAGATGTCTGAGCTTTGCAGCTGTTACTCACTGGAGACACTGGTTACCACAGTCCCCCTCAAGAGGGAGGCAGCCTGAAGCTACTTCTCCTAGGAAATGTTCTTCAGTTACTTTGATATTTTCATTTTTGCAGTTGAGCAAGATGTGCTCACTGTACATGCATGAGCGACAGTTCCTCAAGGTGATGGACTGGAAAGGTGTGCAGTTCTGACGCTAAGGAGGTGCTAAGGTGTATGTGTCTGGCTCAAGCTACGTGGCTGCTTTTGCCAGTGAAAATCAATCTTTAGTTTTAAACCTGAGCTTATGGCCATTAACACTGGTAAACAATCATCCTAGCAACTATAAGGAACAAAATTCAACTTTCCTGCTTTAATTTCTGTCAGGACTAATTATGAAGCAGTGTTAACCCTGGCCTGAGAGTAATCTGATTGTATGTGGTTTTAACAGCTCTCTGCTTCCATAATGTGATGGCAAGATCTGCCTATCTCTCACAGCCAAAGCTTTCAGTTTTTCAGTTTTACTAAAACATGCGTAGCAAATTAATTTCTGATTTTAGTTCATTGCAGCCCATACTGAACTTTATGCATCTTTATTTGGGAGATTTTTCATCTTAATTTGAAAATTTTACCTGAGAATTTGTGTTCTAGAAGTACAACTTTACTTATTATTAGGTCATTAAACATAGTTTTGCTTCTCACTGGTGGTTCAGTTTATAACGATTTTGCAAAAATAAAAAAAAACTATTACTGTGAATCAGTTAATTTTTTTTTCCCCAAAACCTTTATTTTTATAAGAAAATAACTATGGGATTTAATTAAATTTGCCAGAATACTTCACAGTCCCAGGACACCTTTCATCTAAAGCACACAAATTATTTTCCACATTTTAATGAAAGAAGCTCTTTGATGTACAATGTTTATGTAGTTTCCCATTTTACTGAAAGGTGTAGCTAAGTTAATAGTTTGAGGGGGTTTTTTCCTCTTTTTTGAAGGGGGGAATGGCAATGCAGAAATTCATTAAAAGCGTTGGGAACTTCAGGTGTTCAGCATCTCTGTGATGAACCTGTACTTACCCATAGTGTATAGTGGTGGATAGGACAGAGTTTTTCAGCTCTCAGCATGTCTTTCCACGAGACCACCCTTCTTACACTGTATAGGGTCTTGTAGGTGATTTTAAAAGGACCCACTGTTTCTTCTTGAGATAGTTCATAAGGTTTAGTTTGTTCTGCTGCTTAACCGGCTATATTAGTTTGTTTTGGCTTTTTTTATTTTGCTTTAATTATCGTTTAGCAATAACTCTTAGATGATGAGCAGGTTGTAGTCCAAGCCATCATCGATGATTAATGCAGCTTCCTCTGGGGTGATAACCTATTTTGCTGTGGGGAAAAGAGCAGTGGATAGCCCCAAGCATCAGCAGTGTGGCCTGATCCAGAGATAAGCAGAGTCCCTGGGCTGCCCATGGATCTCAGGACTAGCAGCTGGAGAGAAACCTCAGCGGGCCTTTGGGGCTGATTGTTCTGGGTGGCACCGAGTGCTCTTGAGCCTTCCCAGTACAGAGCAGCCTCCCTCGCTTTATCCTTTCCCAGAACTGCCCTTCAGAGACACTTGCCTCATCCTTCTCTGTAAGGAAACACTGAAAACAGCAGATTGAGCCCATGTGATCTACTGGTACAGCTTCCATTGGAAGCCTAACAAACGTTTAATGTGCTATTTTCACTCCCACAGTATCAGGATAGGGCAGTGTGTTCCGTGGCGTCTGTACCTCAAATTAGTGGTGTGTCTTTGTCTCCAGGATAAGCAGTTACACCAGCCATTTGCTAAGGGAGGACATGCTTTTTGCAAATGTGTGACTCCTTTGCAACCCAGTGTGGCTCTGCCTTTAATGAGGTATCTTTCTTTTCCGAACATTGTGTGTGGGCAGTAGTTCAGTGTGGGCAGCAAGCTGCTTCTATGATACAGTCTCATGCTGGAGAAAGGCAAAATAATCAAAAAGGAAGATTGTGCCCATAGTGACATTTGTAGAGGAGATGGGGGCTGTTTATGAGGCAGGGCCAGGCATTTATCTGTTCTGGCTAAAGGGTTAATAGCAAAATGTGTTTAATAAATGTGACCTGATTAATTTAGGACTGCTGACTCTAAAGTTTGGTCCTTCATCAATTTATTGTCAAAACCCATTGCAATTTCTGTCTAAAAATGGAAGGTAATATCTCAATTATGTTGGAATTTTCTCAGCTAGAAAGATTGAATTTTTTGATGTTGGAAGTGGAAAAAAACATTCGGCTGGTGGATGTTGCTGGCTGTAGCCATTGCTGCATGCAAAGTGCTGTACTCCTATATTGTTGGGAGCACAGAAGGGTTTCTGTTGTCTTTGTGTAAACACACCAGTGTTTAAAACATTTTGCATATGCTTCTGCTCTTTCATGGGGATTTCCTTTAATTGCTTGATCTTTCATAATGAACATTAATCTGTCCCTGGCAAAGATAAAATCCATCTAATTCTCAGAAAATCTGTTTTTCTTTCTCTGTACCCACAAATTAAAACTTCTCTGATAATAGCTCTATCTAGACATTGATTGTGGTCAGAAATAACTGTGTGGTCACACTGTCAATCATAATCCAGTCCACTTTGACAAGAGGGTTTGGAGACTTCTGGAAAGTCCCTGGAGGGGATGGGAGCCTCTGGTAAAAGGAGCCGTGGATTCCCTTTCCCTGGTCACCTGGATCCAGGAGATACAATCTTACTGGTGGGGATCCTACAGGGTTGATCTGTACACAAAAAAAACCCAAACCAAACAACCAAATAAACAAACAACAAGCTTTTGCTTTATTAACTTGAATTGCTGCTGAAGAATCCCATGTTTTCAATAAAATAAGGCTGTGATTGCTAGCTCTGTTTACAGCCAGCATATATGTGATCTGACTGTGACAGAGGCAGCCCATTCCTGGTTGTGACTGCTGTTTTCTACAACCTACCCTCAGTGGCTCTTGTTTTTTTCTATAGCTGCTTGGTGAACCAGCTCAAGAAAGCAATGAGAGAAGAAATCCTTGCTCTGAGAAAAAAGAGTGGGGGATCAGTTCCCTGGTTGCATTTTGGTGGGGGTAGAGAAGGGGATCAGGTGCAAAGCAAAGTGTTACAGTGCCCTTTTGATGCTTGTGGCCCTGTGGATTTGAGAGCATCTCTGCACAGAGCTGCACTGGTATCATTCATGTCATTTAAATTCATACTGAGACATATGTAGGTGTTTACTTGTCGATATGGGAAATTTGTAATTCCATGTTTTGCAGAGGTTGCTTGATGGAGAGTCGTCCTGATAAACCAGGAGTGGTTTGAACAGGATGGAGAAATGGCTTGGAAATAACATGTGATGAGAGCTACTGCTTTGTCCTGGTTTTGGTGTGGAAGAGGCAGCTGTGATGGAGCAAGCAAGATGTGTGCTAGCATGGGGATTTGGTGTGTTAGCTGATTAGGATGCTTATTTCCTTTGTGGTGTTTATGATGTGGGTCCCTGAGCCTCGAGCTGAAATCACAAGTCAGAACAACTATCAGATGGCTAAACCTGCTTACTACATGTCACAGAGAGAGACAGAATCCTTCTGGCAGTATGACTGACCTTTTCATGCCTCACTTTACCTGTCTGTACAATAAGTATAATGATCATCACATTGTCAAAGGCAGTTTTGGGACAGTTGTGATACTTGCATGATTAATGGCTTTAAAATGCTGTGAGTGATTTTGATGGAAGTGCAACAACTTGGTATTTTTATGGTGTTAAAGGAGAAGCCCCTTCAGGAGTCATTTCTTCCCAGTCTAATCTCCTAGGAGAACTGTAGCATCACAGTGACCTATTTAAGCCAATACACTTATTCCAAATAATTAACTATAGAAATGTTACACTGACTGCACTGGACATAGCCAGCAGCCATGTGCTCAGGTTGCTCAGTCATTCCTTTCAGCCTTTCAGGGGTGAGTGATGCTTCAAAGCGAGGCTTACTGCAGTGCTGGGTGGAAACAAAATGCTAAATAAATTTCAGGATGAAGTGAGACAAATCCTTACTGTTGCTCCCTGCATGCCATAATCTCTGTGTCTTCATTTGACCTGGCCAAGGGGTTGGCTGTAGCTTCATGCTGCAAATAATCCTATGATGCATCATTTTAAATGGGTAAAAAATGCAGCTACAGAATATTTTTTAGCCATTCTTCGCAGTTGTGGAGCTGATGCCCATACTTGGAAAGGGCTGTTGGACTTTTGCCTTGGGAAAGCATTCCTTTTAAGACATAATGGGAGACTGTTTTGATGGGCTTAAAATTTTTTGGAGTTACGCTTCTGCTTCTCAGGTGCTGTGGGAAAAAGCTGCTTTGGTGTTCCTGAGGTAATACTTTCTGTGATACCATGCTAAGACGGGGCTCTGCTATTAACCAGAGTCAAAATTTTCATTCTATATTATCCCCTGGAAAGCAGGAAGACCTTCAGCCCAGCATGCCCGCCTGCAGGACAGTAGACAGCAAAGCATGCCAGAAATGTGCAGGTTTTGTGTCCGTGCCATGGTTCGATGGGTGCAACATGAGCATAGCGAAGAGGGAAAGCTGCAGATGAGAGCGAAGCACAGCAGAAGCTCATTCAAAAATTCTCTCTTAATTTACCTAAATAAATAGTTCCAGCCGCTGCTAGCTAACTTGCCTGCTTAGAGTATTTTCCGTGTCAATAAGGAGCGCTGCCACGGTGTCCTTGTTTTAAATCCTGTACGAGACTCACCAGAGGTGACAAGAATTAATCTGAGCAATTAATTCCCATTTTTGGGCTTGGGGCCAGGAGGTTTGAGGCAGCATGCAGAAGCTGGGGAAGCAGATTAATGCTGCCTGCAGCACGTGGTATTTTGGCTCAAAAATGTACTGAAGGAAGACATGTCCACCATGGCTTCTTTGCCTTGCCAAAACATTTCCTGCATTGTGTGGCATAAAAGGTAGTAGTTGTTTTAGGGAAGCATACTCTGCCATCTCATATTCCTCCAATTTTTCCACTCTGTTTCATTAAAGTTATTACTTCTACTCCACAAGCAGAGTTCCAGACCTCTCCTTTCTTTCATGTGATGCTAGACCTTCTCTGTTTTTCTTGGATTTTTCTGGTTTTATTTTCTTGTGTGTTTTTCTTCTCAGTACAATCTAAATTCCAGGCTATTTCCTATCAAAACCCCTGTTGTCTCCACCTGGCATTGCTTGAACTCCAGAACCAGTTGGGTGGTTTTTCTCAGTTTTTCACAAACTGAAGCTAAGCACAGGGCTGGAAATCTTTCTAAAGATTTCAGGAATGTATGAGGGTTGAAAATAATCTCATGTGCTGGTGTCACGGCCTGGCCTGACTGTATGAACAGGGCTAGGTAGTGCAGGAAAGAATTTTTTTATTTAATGGAAATACCTAAGGTTTAGGCAAACACAAATATTATTGATGCTACAGCCTTGGTTAAATTCCTTGATGTCACTGAAGTTAATGTATTTATTGAATTATATGTTTGAAAGATGTGGAAGCTTTGAGATAGAAAATATTAAAAAGACTTTAAAGAGTTATTAAACTACATGGCAATAAAAAAAAGATTTCCCTATCCCTAATCATTCATATATTGTCTTTTTTTCATGTGAAAATGGCTTTGTGTTTCTAATCAGCCAGTAAGGAAGTTGGTCTCTAGGTAGTGATATTGCTAATGGTGAAAAGCAAACACAACACAGAACAAGTCGTGCTGGAGGTAATGTTCCCTGGTCCTTGTCACCAGCCTTCATTTAGACTTTTTCATTTGTGGTGGCAATGAGTAATGTTAAGAGTGTCTCCTGGGGAACGTACTGCCCGTGTGGTGTGACTTATGGTCCACTATTTTAGAGAAACTGCAATATGCAGCTTCATTCTGAAGGTAGCTTAAAAACATAAAAAAGTTGGGAAAATATTATCTGTCTTTTAAAAACAAGATTTGTGAACAGATGTATGTGTCTATTCTGTCATTGTACAGATGGACAGAAAACATTGAGTTGTCATGGAAACAAAATGTATAGTATTGCAGATGAAAAATAAATATATAAAAGAAAAGTATTTGTCTTGCCAGTTGTTATATCATGGCAGCAGCTGCTGAATTTGAGTTTTGTTGTACTGAAACTTCAACTCAAAATCCTCCAGACCACATTTCTCATTAACTGTATCTGTATCCTGTAGGCTTCCTGCAATTTGCCTTTGGATCTCATTGCTCTGGGAGACATTGGCATTTTCATCTCTAGTTATTTATTTAGATGTGGTTTCTCTCTTGAATGGGCACAGGACAGTGAGCAATAGATGAATCTCTGTTCTCATGAAGCAGTTCCTGGATGAATTAGCGTTTCCATTTTGTTGTTAACTGAGATTTCTATATTGCTGAGCATGATGGGTTGTACCCTTGATATTAGGGTGAAACAGGAACTGTTTAGGCTGTAATCAAAATTGCTGTATATCTGTATGTAAAATAAGCAGGAGGAAATAATGTAGCATATTTGTGGTATTCATAGGGATATTCTGCTCTGAAAAACCAGTCTTTGGAAATGAAATTACACAATTCAGAAAACTGTGGTGGTGGCAAGGTCACTTGCCTGTCAATATGGAGTTGGGTCATGCCAAGCACCTGCAGCCCTGTGGGGTAGTGATGGGCCTGGAAGTTGGCCTTGGTCCCTCCATAATGTCCGAAATTGGCATACAAGGACACATTGGCTCTGCCCCTGCTCTGGTGCAGGGTGCTGCAATTTTACCTGGGGCACAAGTACAAGATACTGCTAATGTCAGCAGGAATTAGGTATTTGGCAATGAGCACATGAAGGAATAGTAGCAATTAAGTAATTGTCAATAGTAAACTCAGACCCATCATCAAAATTCCTTTTATTCCTGTGTCTTGCTGGATGCTTTAGACTGCTTTTTAAACTGTTTTCCTAAAAAGAAGTGAGAGTTTTATCTCTCAACTGACTTTATTTCTAGATGCTGGTACCAGTTGTCTGCCTTGTTGGTTTTGTGTAATATTGTGAATGTTCAGGGTGCATCCTCTTGGTCACTGACAATGAAGTATGTAGCCATTTGCATTTAAATGACCACTTTTTTTTTCCTTAGCTGCTTGAAGCAGTGTTTCTTTTTTTTGGAATAAAGAGAAAACCGGGCTTTTAGGATTAGTTAATGTATTTATCCAGCCTTTCAAAGGTAATTTTCATGGCGTAGAGAGATCTTGTTTGTTGCCCATTTTTACTGTTAAAAATAGCTAGCTCTTGCTAGACAGTTTCAAGGATGAGAATTCTGTAAACATAGCTATGTTGTTGTAAAAATTATCTTGTTTTACGTTCCTTTCCCACGGACACAGATCCTTTGATGGACATTTCTTTTAACCACTGTAGTTAAAGACGGAAGTGTTAATTTTCTCCAATGAACTGTGATTTCTAAAAGTGTATATAAGAATTAAACGAAGGTGGGTTCTCCCCCCTTCCGCCCTTTGCTCTGAACACAAACTGGCTCGGCTCTCCTTATTACTGCGTCTCCGGCAGATAAGCCGTAATAAGCGATAATACTTGTTTACAATATGTATGAAAAGATTAAAAAGAATTAATTTAATTGTGTAAAACTAAAAGTAATCTCTTGCCTTCTTCTGTGAACATCATACCTTCAGTTGTGTGGCACTTCCTATTTCTACTACTTCTTAATCTTCAGTTAAGCAGAAAGCTTTCTCTCATTTTTTGATTCTGTGTTTTACTTCCTTCTAAAGCCTTCTCTAGCAAATTTGTACATACCTTGATATGTCCTCTCTTCCTGTCTGAGCATCATGGATTTTTATTTTCCACAACCAGCACTGGCCCCCATTTCAGCTGACTGCTTTTAACCCAATGAAGCCAAGTGGGATTTAAATCCCTATCTGAGTGTTTTGGAATGGGATTAACTTTACTGAACTTGGCCCTTTATTATGAAAGCAATGTTTCGGTCTTCATCTATAGTTGTGTAGATGAAGAGTTGAGCCAGAGATAAAAAAACGCTGAGAATAAAGATGTGCTCACAGTCAGCTTGCAGCCTCTGAATGTTGAAGAGTCTTCTGTTGGTATGGTTTATGCTTTTAAATTGCTCTATAAATCCAAATGCCTATTGCCAGAACTCAAATCCATTGTATCGGTCAGAAGACTGGTCTATCCTGCTGGGTCAGTCTTCTCCTCTTCACCAGCACAGTCTTGTTCCTACCTAAGGGGCAGTGACTGAGCATGGAGGAAGAAGTTAACAATCAGTCTTGCCTTGTTGTAACTGCCAATATTTTAATTTACATCACCTAACAAGAAAAGATACTTCTTATTTTTTTCGTCTTCTTCAGTATATTACCACAGAAGTGTTACCACCATTTCTAATTGGCCCAGCCTTGGCCAGTGGCACATCCATCTTGGAGCCGCCTGACATTGGCTCAGCTGGACATGGGGGAAGTTTCTGGCACCTTCTCACAGAAGCCACCCCTGTAGGCCCTCTGCTACCAAAACCTGGCCATGCTAACTCAAAACATCTGCCCATAGTGGGAGGGTTGGAAGTAAGTATTTAGTTAAAGAAAGCATCTTCAAAGTGCCTTCCGATCCAAGCCATTCTGTGATCCTGTGATTCTATGATTCTGATTTTGCCCAGCAGTAGCTGACAAGTGCTCTACGTCATCCACTGGGAGAGTTCCCCCAACAGAGCACAGATCATTTTTTGAAGGTGTCTGCCATGGCTCTTCCTCTGTTTGCAACGTGACAGACTTCAGCAGTATGAAAGTAAGAAAACTTCCACTGTTATTTTTCTCTCTGGATGCGTATTACTCCTGTGATAGTTGGGTCTGATCTCACTTGTGTGTGCTAGAGCTTGCTGCCTTCTTAAAAATGTGCATGCAGCATGAAGAGATTCATGGATATGAGCCCTTGCTAGTTCACAACCGGTAAATGAGCTAATGATGATACATCTTCCCCTCCCTGCTGCACTCAGAATTTTTATTGCAAGGCCAGTGTCATTTGTTTTCATCTCACAAATCCTCCCTACATCCTTCTCCAGCCTAATCATTTCCTTTGAAAAACACCTACTGCAGTGACCTCCATTTGACTATGAAATTGAAGCACTAATCAGCAGGGCTGGTATCCATGAGGTTTTTTAAGCATTGTATAGTACAGACCCCTTTTGAGCTACATTAGCCCCCAAAAGGCAGCACTTTTAAGCAATACACAGCCAGATACTTCCTTATATGAACTTTGGTCTCAGCATCAATGTCCCTTCTTAGAAGTAAATTTAAGAAGACAATTTGAGTTTAACTGTTTGCAAAATATGAAGTTCACCAGTAGTTTAACCCAGGCTAATAGGTATCATGTAAGGTTGAACAGATTAAAGTGAAACACTTTCCATGCTTAGGAGCAGCCTGCACAGGGTTTGCCTTGTGAAAATTTTAATTAAGGATCTTGATGTCCTCTGGTTCTGCCTGAGCAGTGAGCCCTGCCATGAGTGTCTGCTTTATGAATGGCACTTCCACGTGCCAATGGCACTCAAAGCAGTCATAAATTCCTATTTTAATGTCAAATGCTTGGATGTACATAGCACCTCTTTCAAGTAGGAGCCAGGATGTGAAGATTGGAGTGCATGCCTCAGTGGAGGGAGATTTTCTGAATTTTGGAAGGTGACTTGGACAGGTCATGCTCTTATCTAAAGAAATGGATTTCAGCTGAATTTTGAAAAGGACAAATGTGTGTCTGCATTATGTATTTATTACTTAATGTCAAGAAACAAATTATGTATTTGGCAGGTCTGTGTAATAGATGTCCATAAGAGATTCTAGCAATCTAAGCTGAATGAAAAAGCAGATTTGTGGACTAACATGTCTGTGAAAGGAATTATGTTTTGACTTTGTGCAAGATTTGTTAAAATGTATTTTTGTTCTGTTTGGGTAGTGGTACATTGGAAAGTGCATGTGTGGGTGTGCAGAAGCCTGCAAAATGGTGTGTTTTTTAAATAGAAATAATTCAGTTCCTTAGTTTTTTTGAATACATGATGAAGTCATAAGTATCAGTCATTGTAATTACCTTGACCTTGCAGGTAATTTAATGATCTTCCTGACCCCTTTCATTATGACCTTAGGCCCTCATTATAAATGTCCCAAATGTGGGGACATTTATTCTGCAAGATTTTTATTAGTGCAGGAATGTGTGGCTGTGTTTGGACAGAGGGTAGAAATTCATGCTGCTTTTTCTTGCAAATATTTTTGAACACAGTCAATATGCAGAGTGCTTCTTCTCTCCCTGTCACAGGAAGCTGCCTTCTTCCTTCTCAGCATCTATCTTGGAGCTGACTTCATGCCTAGACTACCCCTCTTTCCCACAACACATGCTGCACTGATTAAGGAAGGTTTCCTTTTTGCCATTTTGGCCCCTTATTCCTCAGCCTCGTCATTACTTCAGTGATGTCCAAGTGTCTGGCATGGTGACAAATAAGCCCTTTCACGCACAACTGATTCAGAGAGCTGAAACTGAATCCTGGCGTGTCCTTGGGCTTTCCCCCAGACCATGTTTCTAGCTGTAGTTCATGCTTTTTAAAAAATAATTACATTTCTAGCACATTAGGAGACCCCCTCTTCTCCCTCCCGCCCCCTTATTTTCATACCTAATTAGTCATTCCCTAAATAAATACCCAATTTGGTGCCTCCCAAATTACTTGCACAATGAGGGAATACAGTCCTCTGTCTCCCAAATACAATCTGTTTTGTGCTTCATGGGAGTGATGGATTTGTCTCACGGATAAACTTACTGAGAACATTTTTCATAACTTCTTAGCTTGAGGCGTGTTTATGTTTTGAATCAAATATCACATTTTTTGAGGTTTCTCTTTTTTGAAGGCTAGCACTGTCTGGTTCCTTGAGGAGGGGTGGGGTGGAGTTTCTTAGTGTTTCTCCTTATGGTCTCCTTAGTCCTTTAAGGATCTCATTCTCCTTGTTTGAGGTACTTATTTCTTATAATCCAGCAACACAGTATAATGTTGTAGCTTTTTGGTACCTTCTGGTTGACTACCAGTTCCTAAACTTGAATAATGTTGTCTTTCAACTTCTAATGTCCTTTGTATGTTTCACAGCTCACACATACATATTTAATGCTCAGCTTTGCTCCCTGGGTTTAGCTGGAAGGAAATGCTCACCATGAGATAAAGCTAATCAAAGCTAGTCACACTTTGAACTCCTAATTTAATGAAAAAAAAACACCTGAACTATAAGCTGTGTAATTATGCTGATTTTCATGACATTTGGGTCACAAATGGATTCTTCCTTGTGTACAGATGACATCAATTAATACCCATTAGAGCTTTCTGGTAAGCCACAGATTTAGCAATGTTTTTTCATTAAGTGGGCTTGAATTCTTGCTAAACTATCAACTGAGTCTTTCTGTATTACTTCTTCTGCTCAGATACCTGGAGATTTCTATTTTTGTCCTAATGCTGGAAGGCTGTTCCATGGAAAGTTCCTTCTACTGGGGGTATATCTTCTTGGAGAATAAGTATTTTGAGATTGAAAGAATATTTTCAACTAATTTAATTTTCCATTTACATGGAAATACAGATTTGTATGGAATATTCATAATGTTCATTTCTGTATTGTTGAAAGAAGACAGCTACAAAGGCTGTAGTTTTGGATTTATACCCAAAAAGTTTGGCAGAGGAACAGATATGAAGTTCCCTGGGCCAATCTGCATTGTTAGTGTGCAGAATGAACAGGGCAATGCTGCCCTGATTCCATGCTAAAGCAAATCTGCCTTCTCTACTGGAATGGTGTGGTAGCTTAGGTGGCAGTGTGAATGCTGAAACTGGAGTGATTCCACAGGCGAATACTGTTCATAACATTTCTTGGCAAATTCATAGTACAGATACATGAACCTTTGTACCATATGGCAAGAGGTAAAAATTGCATGACTAAAGCAAAAGACAAATTCCAGTTGAGACTGAAAGGAGATTAAGGAACCATGTTTTTGATGTCATGTTGTTCTTAGATGAATATTTTGCCCCTTAAAAAATATCTTATGCACTTTTAAAGAAATTGCTATTTCTATAGCATGCAGTACATACGGAGTGTGTAATAGGGTTATATATATACATACATACATATTTTATATTTGTATAAATAAATATATGCAGTAATACTCTTCCTTAGTTCTTTTATAAATCTCTCTAGGAGATACTGATTTTTCTCCTGTCAGTGTCATGTTTTGAACTTAACTCCTTCCTCTGCTATGTTATAATCCTTTGATATTTCATTAATTCTGACTGAATTTTGTTAAATACAAAGCATAGTTCTTATTTCTGCAGAAATGCTAATAAAGGATGGCATGCCATATTTGGGATTTTTATTGAATTTAATTAATAACAAAGTGAGCTAATCAGGTAACATTCACCTTGAACTTTTTCTTTTAAAGGGAGATAATTTCTCATCTCTTGCATTTTTGTATTAGGTGGAAATTTTCCAAGCACATTCTGACAGCTCCATTTGAATATCTTTGTAGAGTCTAGTTAAATATTCTGTAAGCACTGCTGCTTAGCGATCTAATGAGCCCAATACCAGTCTCTCGCCAAATTATATTGCTGATTCTTTACAGTCATGAAATGCATCTGGATGCATTCAGCATGTAGAGCTGTTGTCAATGTGTGTTACTTAATATGATAGGAGATAAAATATATTTTTAAAAAATTGTTTAAGTGCTGACAAATTATAATTTTTAAGGTTGAGTGCTTTTATTTTGTACCCTGTGGAAACCCTTCATTTTAGGGCCTTTGATAGAAAATCATATCAATGCTCTAAAATGATGACATTATTTGACAGCTATGCATTAGTTTATATTGTAAATTAGTGCATATGCAAAAGTATTCACTTTTTTCTTAATGGAATAACTGAATGTGGATTTTACTGAAGTGTTGCCAGCCTCCACCCATTTTCTGTATGAAGTATTAGGACAAAAGAAACTCCTTAAAATAGGTATTCAGAACATGATATTATGGGTGTAATTCATAAAGCGGCAAGAATTATTTCAAGAACAAAAAGTAAGGCTGTATAAAATTACATTATAAATCTCAAGCTGGGGAGGGAAGGAGGGGGAGGAAGATACCAGAAGGATAAAGAAATTATCCTGGTCTTCAGGGAGAGAAATGTTAATCCAACACTGAGTGTCTTTGAAAACTTCAGCCTTTAGTATTCATATACTCATGACTGTGCCTGGAACACTGCACACTGAAAGTGCATGAAAGAATATGATTAAGATGACAAAGTCAAAAAACTTGTAAGTCAGGGAAGTACCTGTGTGAATCTAGTCTGTCCACTCTGCATTTATCAGGTACTCTTTAATTATACGATCATTAGTAGTAGCAGTGGCATTTTTGCATGATCTTTGTTATTCAAAAGAGCACAGTATTTTGGGGACTGTTCATTACTTTGCTTTTCCCTTGTTATTTGTTTATTGTGGCCCAATTCACTATTTTTTAGCATATATTTAAACAAGACAAATTCCGTTATATTTAGCTGGGATTTCTTTGATGCTCTTCACTCCCCACTGTATCTTACTTTTTTTTTTCATCACTACCCTAACTGGCTGTGTAAATTATGGTTAGGATTCAGCCTCAAGTTGAGACTTGCAGGTGGAGACTGTGGGCATGATGTTAGACATTTCTGAGTATGAACCTGCCTTTGGCCAGCTGAAGGGCTTGTGGGGCCATTTCATATATACCAGCATTGCCTACCCAGTCTCCTGCTAGAACTGCAGAGGAGTATCAGTCCTTGCATAATTTCTGTCATACCTCTCAGTCCCTTGAGGATGCCTTGGGTAATACCCTCAGGAACCTTAAATGACACTAAATGCCAGTGTGGAGAGGGCTGATATTTCAGATGTTCATTGAGCCTGAGGGGAATGTAGGTGTTTGGCTCACATGGAGACACCTACATTTAAGAATCTGAATCTGGACTTGGACTCTGTCCTTGATATTAATGTTAATAACACATTGCAGATGGGGAACAGAGGCCCAAAGAAATTGACAGGAAACACACAGAAATTTTATGGTCTGATTTTTCAAAAAATACAACAATCTGTGTTTCACAGCACATCAGAAAATTGTAGAACCTTTCAGATTGGGAGATCATCTAGTCCATCCTCTTGCTCCTGATCTAACCTTAGTGTTGGGTCCAAGTGCTCCAGGCAGGCCTTTTCCAAATTGGAAACCTGTTCCAGTGCTTAACCACATTTCTGGCAATGAGTTTTCACTTAGTTCTAATAGAGGTTTCTTTTGCTGCCACTCTTGACCATTTCCGCTCTGTGCTCTGCAACCTCTCTTTAGCTGGGAAGACTGCGGTGAGATTTCCCTCTGACACCACTAACCTTTTTTTCCCAATCTAAACAGACCCAGTTCCCTTACTTTCTTCTCAACTACTGTATGCTTAGGCCCTCTGACAGTCTGATTTGATACACATCAGTTTGTTATTAGCTCTGGGCACTGGGGAGTCTAAAACTGGGCCTACTCTTCCATCATTGCTGCATGGACACACTGCTGGCTTGTGCTCTGTTGCCCACCAGAAGTACCATGACTTTTTCCTGTGACCTGCCCCCACTGGGCCCCAACCCATATGCATGAATAACGAATCCCAGTGCAGGATTTTATATTAGTCTTCATTGAAGTTTTGGGGGCTTCTCGTCAATGGTTTTTATGTCAGTCATTCTTCCATCTTATTGCAATGCGTCTGAAGGGAAGCCCTGCTCTGCACAGTATCTGTTGGTCCCTCTAAACTGGTGTCATTTGTGAACTTGGTGATGGCCTCTCATAGAAAATATTTTGGCTGGTTTTTTAACATTTCAAAATAATTTTCACTGATGAAATTCTTGAACATGTTATTAATTTAAGCTGAACTGTAGAAGTTGAGCTGAAGGCAGGTATGTGGCATAGAAGCCTTAGTGAAGAAATGCTTAGTAATAGGGTAAACTTTCAAACAAATGAAGAGAGATACTTCTGAAATTAATTTCTAGCCATTTTATTGTCAGCACTGCAGCCCAACTATTTTAACCAGGCTAATGAAATGTGTTTATAAGATTGCATGCATACACTTACTTTATGATGTGAGAGCAACGCCAAGTGTGCGGACTTCCCACTTCACAAATTGGCAGTTTTCCTAAGTTATGTATAGAAATAAACTGCTTTCAGTGATTGTTGTGAAATGTAATGACTGCAAAGGGAAAGCAGACATGGTTGCAAAGATAACATTGAACTGAAAAGGTGACTTGTGATGCTTGTAATGAGAATTTTCATTGTTAATCAGCATATGTTAATCATCAGAAGGATTCTTTCTTATTAGAAATTACTTGAAATAGTTGTCATATTTACTAATAAACATCTTCACGGTGGTATGAGGATAAGTGTCAGCACACTTTATTTTTATCCCTCATAAACTTCTGATAGCTGGTAGTAGCATTTCTGTGTTGAATACAGGCTTGGTCTTAGCCCCATGGGGTGGGAAGGACCAAACTCTGCCTTGCTCTGGGAGCCAGAGTGCATCAAGGAAAAGTTTATTTGCAGCCTGGTCTGGACTATGTATTTGATACACTTGCTGGCATTTTGTTTTGTCAATCAGATAGTATAGCGCGTGTTTAACCTGTTGGATGTCTAGAAATTGCCTGTTGTGTCCAGTCCCTCGAGCTTTCTCCTAACAGGCTCTTCTGAGGATGGTTTGCCCTCTGGAAGTGGCTGCCTGCACAGTGAGTCTATCTGACCAGATTGCACCAGACACCAAACTTTTAGGCATGTAAGGATAGTTGTAGAGAAGTTGTACCCTTACATAAAATACTGACTTCCAGGACCGCAGAAAATGACACCAGTTTTGTTGTTTAACATTTGCCTTTTTCATTAGGAAGCCAGACCCAGAAACCTTTTGATTTGTGCTTTTAGGCTCTGTAATCTGCAGTGTTAATTAATCTTTGTTTATTCACAAATCACATCAAGTGGGTAAAATGTAGTATGTTCATGGAGCAGAGCCCAGCTGAACCATGGGATGGAGGCAGGATGGGCAATACATCCAATGGAGCAGGTGTGCTGGCAAAATGATGGGAGTAACAGGAATATCATCCAGGAATTTCTTAGCCGCCTGGACACAAGGAGTGAGAGTTAGGGATGATGCATATATGTCGGTCAACCCTGAGTGATCAAGTCAAAGGCCAGCTGTCTCTCCCACCATTTCCATGTTTGGAGAACTTTCCTGTTTTCCTGATTCTGCTGCCATCTGATTTAAATGAACTCCACCTCTTCTTCTTCACTGTATTTTTCCTTGACACAATTTTAGATGCATTATAAGCTCTTTGTTTTATTATTAGTCTCGGTAAAACATGACTACAGTTTCACATTTCTGAGAGTATAGAAAAAAAATTATGATTTCTGTCTCCATCTCCTTCACCCAGAATCATGTCTGAATTTTGTGAGCTCAAAAAAGGAGCTTTTATTCCTGAAGATTTCAAGATAAGGACTTGCAATTTTTTCCATAGCATATTTCAGGTTAAGACACTAATTTAAATGCATTTGAAGTCAAAGTATGTTATTTCCTTTTAATTTGAAAGGAAGACAGATTTAAAAGCGAAGCTTATAGGACGGCTTGGATATGTTCTGTAAATTGTTTGTATAAATTATATGAGAATAAATAGCAGAGAGCTTTAACTCTTCCCTTCTAATTTTCCTTGGATTTGAACTTGTTTATTCAAAAGTTAGAGAGTATCATTTGTGGCATTTACATTATACTGAAAATCATCTGCTCTCCATTTTCATTATTTTTCATGCTGTGAGGTTCTTGAGTTCCTTTATTTCCATGGAGTTGGACAGTCAGGGCAGATGGAGAATCAGACACTCCTTTATCCTGGAGTGTTCCCCGTTTTCTTTCTCTACTCTACATCTTTTACAGCTTGCTGTATTTTGTCCATCTGGTATTTATAGCAGTTTTAGCAATTTCAAATTTCTTTTCCTCTTATGTTCCCTCAGAAAGTAAAATGAAATAAAGAGAAATACAAATGCCACAGCTCTCAGCTTTAGAATTATAGAATTAAGGAATGGGTTGGGTTGGAAGGGACCTGGAAGATCATCTGGTTCCAACCCCTCTACTGTGAGATGGAATGCTGTTCACTGGATCGGGTTGTTTAGGCGCCCATCCAGCCTGGCCTTGAACACTACCAGGGATGGGGCATCCACAATTTCTCTGCGTAAACTGTTTCAGTGTCTTATCACCCTCACCATAAAGAATTTCTTCCTAATATCTAACCTAAACCTGCCCTCTTTCCATTGAAAGCCATTCCCCCTTGTCCTATCACAACATACCCTTGTGAAAAGACCCTCTTCAGCTCTCTTATGGCCGCTTTAGGGACTGGAAGGCTTTAGGGACTGTTAAAAGGTCTCCCTGGACCCTTTTCTTCTCCAGGCTGAACAACCCCAGCTCTCTCAGCCTGTCTGAGGTGCCCCAGCCCTCTGATCATCTTCATTGCCTTCATCTGGCCTCACTCCAACAGGTCCATGTCCTTCTTGTGCCAAGGACCCCAGAGCTGGACACAGCACTGCAGGTGGGTTCTCACTAGGGCAGAGCAGGGGGGCAGAATCCCCTCCCTTGCCCTGCTGCCCACACTGCTTTGGATGCAGCCAGGATGATGTTGGCTCTCTGGGCTGCAAGCACAACACTGTTGGCTCATGTCCAGCTTTTCATCCATGAGAATCCCCAAGGCCTTCACCAGAGGACTTCTCTCAGTGAGTTCTTCTTACAGTCTGTGCTTGTATCTGGGATTGACCACCCCAGGTTGGCAGCTCCTTGCACTTAGAGTTGCTGCACTTCATGAGGTTCAGGAGAGATGCTTGGATTTATGGAGGTTTCCTCCTCGCATTCCATGTACTAGTCTTGTGTCATGGGATTACTTGTGACAGAGTTTCCAAAGAGAAATTTGAAGAAATTTGTGAGGGCTTATGGCATAGTTTGTGGAAACAGACATACTAATTTATAGCCATGGGCTGATAACATTGTCGTTTGATACCAGCTTGATAACTTGCAAAAAGTAATTTGAAGGTATCCTGTATTTTAAATGGGATTTTTTGAAAGCTTTGAAGATTTATCATTATTGATGTTAACAATTTTGGAACGGATATTAGATCTTCAGAGTTCAATCCAGTTTCTGAATTATCTTCTGTTGTGGCCTTGAGTTACTTTAATAATAACCTAAACATCAGATGAGATGGAAGTCTGGATGGCTTGTGAACCCATTTGTCACTGCCATAACCTATTTGTGGTTCCTAGGCTCTGGGCTCGACCAATGTCCGACTTCTGCTGTCCACATGCAGTAATCAAAAGAGGAGGTTATTCCATATACATCTGTAGGGACCCACTGATATATAATCCTTGAGGAAGGCCAGTAAACTAAGATATTTTGGTCTAGTCCTTTTTAGATGAAAACATAGTATTTTTTCTGGTTTGATTCTGCTTTTTAGGTTTCCATGTGTCATTTTAATGGTTGAAGACTTAAGTATATAAAATTGTGTGGCCACTGAAAAATGGCAATTCTTGACTCAGAAATTAAAGTCCAGACGCTATTCCCTGTATTTCGTTTAGCAGGATGTGTTGCTTGTGTTAGTAGGTGTCAGTGCCAAGGGTTTGGTGAGCTCCTTGCACTCCAAGCGGAGCGGTTTGCACTGGCACTGCCTGTGCATGACTGAGACACAGATGTGACTGCTGAAGTTTCACCTTCTCAGGTGAATTAGTAGTCATGTGAGCAGAAGGCAATTGTGGAACAGAGGCAATAGAGGCAATTCCACTTTAAGGGAATAAAATCTGGTGGTTTTGGTTTAGATTACTCAATAAATTTCCTTCTGTTTCTAAGAGAAAGTAGCGCTGTCCATTAAGGTAAACAATTTCACAGTCCATTTGGCATCATACAATGAAGGGCTGAGTTCAGAGATTGCTCGGGTACGTCCTGTAAGACAAAGGAGGAAGCTCTGGTAGGTTTTACTATTATTTTATCCCTCTGATCAAGTTTTTAGAAGGGGAAAACCAGGAAACCAGCAGTAATGATCTACGTTGACTTTCGCTCCAAATCTATAGGGGCTAGTATCCAGAGATGTGTTGTGTTGGTAGGAATTGGCTTCATCCGTGGGTATCTTCTATATTATGAAAGTTCTTCCTTCTTGAATTGATGCAAAAAGCCCAAACTGAGCATTTTTGCAAACTAAAAATACAGCAAATTTAGGTCATGATTGTCAACTAATTCAGTTCAGTGTTTAAATTTTTGTATATTATAGCTAACTTTAAGTTTTAAGCTTTTACAATGAACTGAGAAACTGAATTTTTCATGCTGAGTTTCTAAAAGTTGTAAATTCTTATATTTGTTAATATTTTTAACTTCCCAATTCTCATTAATTCATTTTATTAGTTGTTGTTTAGTGGACAGAAAAAAAAGAAGGAAAGGAAGAGACAAAGAAAGAAACAAGGAAAAAGGTGTGTCCAGTTGTACTACAGTTTTGGAGCAAAATTCCAAACTATTTCCAGGTTCTCCACTGAAGGCAGCTTCCTGTGAGTAAATGGAGAGCAAGTAGCTGCCATACTGAGAGGAGAGCCTTTGACTGTTTCACATTGTCAGCTCTTACGTTTGCAGCAACAGCATTCTTAGGATTTCAGTGTTAGAATTTAAAAAATTGTGTTCTGGAGGCATTCACAGGGGGCCTCTTTCTTCAGGAATTATAATTGAAATGAAATTATTACCTTCCAATAGACTTCCTAATCTTTATATGGTGAAAATAGAGCAATTTTCATCCCTGCTGTTCAGGTTCAAATGCAGAATCCCTGCCCTTTTTATATACTTTTTAATCACAGTGTTAGTCAAAGAGTAACTGTAGTTACTGAAGTATTTAGGGTTGTTAATAGATATGAATAATTTTTTTTCTTCCTCTTTCAAGTTGGGTGTGAAGCACTCACTCTGAATGCTGTATTAGTCATAGCCAAAAATAAACTGTCACATTGCGCTCCTTCTCCTCCCATGTCTTCTGGGGAGCTCTTCTCTTGCTCCTTATCTCAGGAAGCTCCTGGGTTTCATGTTTCTGTGTGACAGACCCATGCTAGAGCTCTGCTGCCTGGTGGCATGCTGCAGTTCAGTCTTTAGCAAGTATCTGTTCTTCATACGAGGAAAAAAGGGAATTTCCCTACTTTTCATCCCAAATCTCCAATGCCTACTGGTTTACACCCTGCTCAACAGAGGGCAGGGGATGCATCCCAGCATCTGCTTGTTGGTTGCATCCCTATGAAGTGCCTGGTTGAGTCATGCCAATGGTCACCCAGCAGTGGGGGCTGGATGGGCTGCTTCTGAGCACTGACATCTGGATCCCTCTGCAAGAAAGCAGGGAGCCCCAGGGTGCTGCTCCTGCAGTCCTTCTCCTGACATGCCACGGGATATTTACTTACCTGACCTTTGAGCTACAGGATAGATGATGTACAGCAGGATTGGCTAGAGGTCGTCCAGTAAACTCTGGGCTCAGAAGGGACAACTTGGAGCCTTGCCAACAGAGAAACTTAGGAAAAGGTATGAATGTACAACAGAATGAAAAAAGAAAGTGTAAATGAAGGAAGCCAGCAGCTTGTATCGACTGTATTGGGATTTGGCCCTGGGTTTAAGACCATCGAAGTCTTTTCTCAAGTCTTAAGGATTTTGGTTTTTTTTAATGGTACATTTTTCCAAATTAGCGTTTAATCATAACCAGGAGGAAGGAAGTAATCCTGTGGTACTTTACACTACTGGAGGCTGTAATAGAGACATCTCTGGGGAAATAGTGCTGTATTTTACTTCCTGTTGTATTTTCTACTGTTTAGTCTGATTTAGTTCTAAAACACTTCCTTGTTGTGGATGTCACAGCATTTTCCTTAAGATGCATTCAGATAATAATCTCAGGCCAGATGCAGAATGAAGCGATCTTTCTGAAATGTCTGAGGAATAACAAAAGGCATCCTCAGTTTTCATGTTGTTGAATTGCTACACTTTGAGGCATTTAATTTCTCTCTGTCCCTTTGGAACTGACATGGAGATCATCATTTTGCTTCCTCAGAGGATGTGAAACTTGTGGAGAGGGCTTTGGTGGGATTTTTTGTGGTTTTGGTTTTAATTTTTTTTCCCCTCAGGAATTACTTTGCAGTTGTAGAATTTCAGTTTGCTTTGTTTAATGTGAAGAGCTGCATGTTTTAAGGGTCAGAGAAAATTTGGCCTCTTGGAGTGTGTGTTCTTTACTGGGGAGAAGTGCAAGTAGCATGATATATTTATTCTTCACATGGGAAGAATTTATTCTTCCACACTTTTTGTGTTGCTTATAAAGTACCAGTCCCAAAGTAGTTGTCATTCCCCAAACTGCTCATATTTTACACGTATTGGCTTGCAAATCCCCCAGAAATCACTTGTGTTCAGTGCAGGAGTAAGTGGGATATCAGACTGCCTGGGACATTAAGAAGATGCTGGCCTGGGCTCTGCCAGCAACCTTGAAGGACTCATTTGCAGGTTGCTTGTTCCTGCAGCTCTAAGGTCTGGTTTTATGAATGACTTCAAGCACCTCTCAGGGGATGGCAATAGGATTAGGATTCAGCACTGTCTTTCCTTTTCAATAGTTAGAGGAGATATGTGGTAAAAAACACAGAAGAAACCTTCACAGATTTTCTGTAGAAGTGGGGCTTCTATCAGAAATCCACCCAAAGTCCTCTTGAGGGGAAGCGGAGGGACAGGCACTGATCTCTTCTCTTTGTTGACCAACAATAGGACCCGAGGGAATGGCCTGAAGCTGTGTTGGGTAGGGTTTGGGTTGGATATTAGGAAAGGCTTCTTCATCCAGAGGGTGGTTGAGCACTGGCATAGGTTCCCCAGGGAAGTGGTCACAGCACCAGCCTGACGGAGTTCAAGGAGAATTTGGATAACACTCTCAGGCACATGGTGTGATTTTTGGGGCTTCCTGTGCAGGGCCAGAAGTTGTACTCGATGGTCCTTGTGGATCCCTTCCAACTCAAGATACGATTCTATTCTATGATTCTGAAGTGAAGTTCTTTGGAGGTGCTCTACAGAAGGTCAGCCATTTCTTCAGGGACATGCCAGAGTGAGGTGGGATTCATCTCACCTGACTTTAGCCATCTGGAAGTTAGATGAGTATTTTTAGGTAATCATCTGGGGTCTTGCCGTAAAAGCAATAGAGAAAGTCCTCTGCAGGACACAGTGCCACCTCTCCCAAGTCAAGTACCTGAGATGGTTGATTGGATAGTTTTGAGATGCAGTCATGGGCAAGATGCATCTCTCTCTTTGAAGAGAACTTCTCTTTGATTTTGTTCATCTGAGCAGTCTGGTCTGAGCAAGAAAGGTCACTTCTAGTTCATCTTCCTTCACAACATGAAGTATTAGGAAAACTTCATCATTTTCAGATAAAAGCAGTCAGTACTAGAGAGAAATTATTTCAGGGAGTGCAAGAAGGTTATTAGCTCAGTTGGAATGTTATTCTTTTCAAAGCAAACTCTGAAACAATCCTTGAAGGACTATAACAACTGTCCTTTGGAGTTGAGGTCATCATCAGTGTCCTCCCTCACTCGTAAGTGCTGGATCCAGATGACTCCAATAGTTTGCCCATAGTGCCCTGTAATGAAATCCTGTCTATATATAGTGACTTAAAACAAACTAATGGATTCAGTTTTATACACAAGCTCATTGATTTAATAAATAGATATTATTAAGTGTATAAAGGTTGAAGGAAAGTTAGATAAAGACACAAGCTAATTAATCATGCAGACTGCGTATTCGTCGCTGAGCTATATTTGGCTACTGCTTAGCAAGTGAAGGGTGGGTAGATCTGTGCTTGATTACATTGAAAGAATTCTCTGTGTTGGCAGGGGAGTGAAAGCAGGTTTGTATTTACTTTCAGGGGCAAAAGCAGCATTCCTTTGACATGTGAGTTGTACTTCTTTACCGCTTACATCCCTGTTTGGAATAACTTACACCCAGCTTGCAATTTACCCCACTGCGCTAAGCGCCTTGCAGGATTTGGCCTCGACAGATTAACATGCATTTACAAATCCAGCTGGCTGTTTGGAAGCTCCCAAAGGAATACTTGATTGCCAATTACACTGTTTCTCCTTTCTATTAAATTGCCAAGAAACAGTAACTCGATTTAAAATTATTTCTATCTCACACAGTCTCTAAGCCTTGGAAGCAGGTTATTTTGCTCAGTTGCATGGTGGTGTTTTACCCCATTGAATTGTGGTTTTGGGATTGCTCATCATGTACCCTGTTGGACTCCATTAATAACTTGTTTGTGCTACATTAACTGTGTTTCCTATCAGATAATTCTGCCTTCCTGTTACGATACAATATTGCATAGTAAAAGTAAACACAGCTTGTGTCTAGGTTTGGGCAGGTAAATTTCAAAACAGTGATATGCATTTATATGTTGTTTAAATAAAATATAAAGAAAGGTGTCACAGTCATAAAGGAATCAAGTTGTCTGTCACTTGGAAAACATTTTCTTTGAAAACAATTATATTAAAAGAAGGTTAGTAAGACAGTGAATGCAATCGTTCAGGGTTAAGTAGTTGTAGGGCAAAGGCTGCCCATTGTGCCTTTCCTCTCTTGTACCTTGTGGTATGCTCTGGTTTGAATTTAAAGGATCAAGCAGTCATTTTTACTGCAAATAAATTACCTTGTTCTGTTCCCTCCTTGAGTGGTGCTTGGACTTTGAATGACTGTTCAGCTTTTTCCTCTTTCACATTCAAATTGAAGTTTGTAGAGCAACATTTGAATAGAGAATGATTAACATCCAAAAGATGTCTTTCTCTAGATGATTTTGGGTGTCTGACTTGTCTGAACAAGTCTGCCTTCTACCCCTAGAAGGCACTGGGTATGTGCTGGAGAAAGCTGTTGCCAGCTGAGGACCATTATACCTGGAGGTGCCAGGGTAGGTGGAGGTGTGGTGTGTGTGTGGGTAGAAGCTGCCCATGAAGCCCTTGGTTCAGTGTATATGTGGCAGAAGGGTTGGGATGCAGTTGCCCATGGTGCCTTCAGCTGAGCTTCTGTTCCTCTAACCCCCTTTCCTCCTCCCTGTCTGCCTCCCAGCTCAAGCAGCAAGTGGCATGAGCATCCTCATGATCAACAAGCCCTGGCAGCTCTGTTGTCCTGATCCTGACTTATCTGAGAGCAGCCTTGTCACCTGCAGGCAAGGAGACAGCGATCGTGGGGAGAGGAGCCTGGGCTGCTCCTGGACATGCACAGTAGCGGTTGTTTCAGCAGAGTTTTACGCATGTGATTTCCTTGGTTGGGAAAGATAAATATAAAAGAAGTACCCTTGTGTGGCAGTGATAAATGGCAAATCCATTTAGTAACAGACTGTCTAGCGTCAGCCATCATTAGGCAAGGATGCAAAACACTTTTCCATTGGATTTTGCACTTGTTTTCTTTAAAATACTGAGGTGTGGGTATTTTCTCACTATAGGCTTATTAAGCACAGGCTTTTGCTACCTATCCTTGGTATAACTTTTTTTTATCCTTCTCCCTTCTTGTCTTCTCTGTTATCCCTTCTGCCTCATCTCCCCAGCCTAGCTATCCATACTTTCCACTGTCTAGGCTGTTGTTCCAGCCTCATCCTCCTTGTTCAGGGTGTTTGTAGCTTTCCAGGCTCCTCTGTGCTGGACCCTGTAACTGCATCCTTTCCCTTCCTTGGCTCACAGTCATGGACTTCTTTTTCCTCCAATGTTCATATAACCATATTCTTGGTTTTTTTGAGAGTCCCAGCTTCTTCCTTGACTTATAGTCCCAAATGTCCTCTTCCTGCTTCTCAGGTTTTCATTCCCTGCTTTTTTCACTTAGCATCCTTGACATAAGCTCTTCTCTGTTCTCCCCTTTCTTCTCCCCCTCATCCTCGCTTGCTGGTATAATTTTCTTCAAATTTTTATGTGTTTTTGGAAATGTTTATTTTTCTTGCTGCCTTGGGAGACTATAGAGAACACTGATGTGCACAGTGCCTGCACTCATCTCTGGGACAGACATGTTGCAAAGCCTGGTACAGCCACTAGCACCAACAGCTTGTGACATCCTATCTGATAGGGAGTGGATTGCATCTGGTTTGCAGGGACATAGCACGTATCAGCTCTGAACTTGTAGGAAATGAGCAGCAAGTATTTGTCAATGACAGTTTTTTGAAGGCTTGTAATTTGGGAGAGAAAATGGGCAGCATTTAACAGAGAAAAAAATTGAATACTGGGACTTGAAGGCTGCTCCTATGCCAATTCAAAGTCCATCTTGAAAAAGACATTGACAGTAAAAATCTTCAGACAGCTCTGATTTATTATGAATCATTAAAAAGTGATTGTTCTGTCTTCAGTAAGTTTCAAAGGTACTCACCATGGTGCAGGCAGTCTGGCCTGGAAAGTCTCAGGCAGTTACAGGTTACAATCTGGATGAACAGTGAGTAAGCCATCAAAAACAGTGTTTGTGGAAGGCATTTTCAGGCAACCATAACCCCAGGTGGTGGTACCAGCAACAAACACGTGTGGGTTTGTGCATGCACCTGCATAGCACAACCAGTTATTTCTGTGTAGCACTTAATGCAGCTGGCAATCAACAAGATACTTTCTGCCATAGAGTGCTCTGCATTAAGATCAGAATGTCAGCTTGGTTTTGGATAGTTGTTACACTGGAATATTATAAGCTCTGTGATAGTTAACATCTATTCAAGAAGCCATGTAGAAAAGCAAGGCATGGATGTCCGCAGTCGTGTTGGGTAGAGCCAGTTCACTCCCTGTTACAGGGCATTGCTCAGGCTCACCCAGCCACCAATTTGTGGTGAAGAATTGGACAATTTCAGTGATGTGCAGACTTCTTTATACAAGCGATTTGTAAAGCCTTTGGAAATAGTATTAAATAAACAAGACATTATTATACAGTCGACCAGCTAGTTTGAGCTGGTCGAGTTTAGCCAGTAATCCTGCTTAGTAAGCATATTATCAGGAGGAATACACTAGTCTAGACACTTTTTGTGATT
Organism: Climacteris rufus; assembly: GCA_013398175.1. Classification (NCBI taxonomy): domain Eukaryota; kingdom Metazoa; phylum Chordata; class Aves; order Passeriformes; family Climacteridae; genus Climacteris; species Climacteris rufus. The sequence continues at coordinate 315,411 of VZRZ01002005.1, forward strand.
TTCAGCTTTGGTATGCAGTTACTCTGAAATAACAGGCTTTGAAAGGAAAATTGTCTGAAATGGTGAGTTCTTCACTGCAAGCATTAAGTACATACAAGAAAAGAAAATATTAAGCACTAAAGGCCTCTTCAACCTAGTGGAGAAAGAGAGCACAAAGGGGTGTCTGAAAACTAGGGCAGACACATTTGCACAGAAAGTGAGACACATTTTTAACAGAGTAACAATCCATTGGAACAAATTATCATTGGACTTGTTGGATGTTACTTTGTGTTTCCAAATTAAGGCTGGCGGTCTTGCCAACCGTTGTTTTAGCCCAACAAAACTGATCTTCATTGAAAGAGAAATTACTGGAACCTGTGGAGAGTAGCTGGCAGGTGTATGCTTACCTTTAGTGTAAAGATGAAGTAACATGATTTGATGGAGTTTTCTGAATTTCACTGTTATGAATTTAGCAGCAAATGCTTATGTGTACTTTTTCCCAAGTTATCCATCATATCTCTTCCCTTGTTTTCTAGCTAGCTTATATATGCACATTGTTGTACAGACACCTTATTTTTGGTTTTGATGGGTTTTGGCACAATTTAGTTGACCTGGAGACTCACGGTGTCTGAGGATAGCAGGCATAAGTGTGATGGTTTCTGAAAGGAAGGAAATAACCACTACCCCGTAATGCAGATGCCTTGGGCATCTCTCAGTGCCCTTATCATGCACTCTGTATCACCCTTTGGCCTAAAAGGGTTTCTTTTGCCTGTTGATTAATTGGCTGTGAGATGTGGAAACCAACCTGAGCTAGTTCCAAGGAAACCCTTATTAATCACACCATCATGCAAACCATATATGGCAAACTGGCAGCCACTTTGGCAATCTTGGGGAGACTTTAAAGCATGGGGACAAGAGCCATACTTACATACTTTAGATAGCTAAATAAAGCCTTAGTGCTAAGCATGGAGCTCCAGCAGACAAATGAAATGGAGCATCTGGATTCCCTTAATGTATCCCCCCAAAAAGAGGGGAGAAAAATGTTTATGACTAAAGAATGAATGATCATAGAATCCTTATGCTGAACAGGGAGCCTTGTTGGGGGACTGAGTAGGAAACTCTTGGGAGATACATCTAGGTTTAGGTGATACCAGGGAGTAGATTTTGGGATCACACGCATGCATTTACTTGACTGCCAGTTGAAGCTCATCTTAAATAGAAAATCAGGATCTTGTTGCCTCTGCCTTTATCTTTTAGGCAGCCCACAATGTCATGTGCAAATCACATTATAGAATGGTTTGGTTTGGAAGGGATTTCAAAGATCATCATAGTTCCAACCCCCCTGCCTTGGGCAGGGATTCCTTCCACTAGACCAGAATGCTCAGAGCCCCATCCAGCCTGGCCTTGAACACAGGGATGGGCATCCACACCTTCTCTGGGCAACCTGATCCAATGCCTCACCACCTGCAGTGTAAAGAATTTCTTAATAATATCTAATCTAAATCTACCCTCCCTCTGTTGAAAGCCCTTGTCCTATCACTACATGCTCTTACAAAAAGTTCCTCTCCACTCTCTGGTAGCCTCTGTAGGTACAGGAAGGTGCTATACGGTCTCCTTGGAGCCTTTTCTTCTCCAGGCTGAACAACCCCAACTCTCTCAGCCTGTCTTCATAGGAGAGGTGCTCCAGCCCTCTGATCACCTTCATGGCCACCTTTGGCTTCACTCCAACAGGTCCATGTGCTTCTTATATTGGAGGCCCCAGAGCTGGACACAGCACTGCAGGTGGGGTCTCGCCAGAGGGGAGGAGAGGTGCAGAATCACCAGCCCAGAATACAGTTGGCTTTCTGGGCTGCAAGGGCACATTGCTGGGTTTTGTTGAGCTTCTCATGCACCAGTACTCCAAGTCCTTATCCTCAAGGCTGCTCTCAACCCATTCTCTGCCCAGCCTGTACTTGTTGGAATTGCTGTGACTGAGGTGCAGGACCTGACACTTGGCCTTGTTAAATCTGCTGAGGTTTACATGGGCCCACCTCTCCATCACATCACATCACATCACATCACATCACATCACATCACATCACATCACATCACATCACAGTCCCACTGGATACCAGAGATCGAAAACATCTGTTGAACAGCAGTTTTCTTTTAGGAGCTGTTCCTATTCTGTGACCCATGGGGGAGGCAGGGCTTTGGAGGATGTAATAACGTGTTGGGCTAATTGTGGTTCAGATCTAAAAGCATGGATACAGGCAATTGCAGATAGCCTAGGCATGCTGAGATCTGGCATTGCTGAGTGTTTGTGACTTGGGCTTTGCAAGGTGCACAGTGTTGCACAACAAAGAAATTATATGCAATTAAAATATGCTTCGTTATTAATTATTTAAGTGCAATTAAATTATGCTTAATAGACTGTGTAAGCTCACGCCCACACCTACCTCTGCTGTGACTCTGCATAATACACCAATCCACCAGCCTTTCTGGAGGGGCAAATCCACTCATTAAGCAGGTGTTCCCTCACTCACTTTGTTCAGTTTTTTTCACTAACATTTTGCCCAGGGGGAAACCTGATTATTCACTTGCAATTAGTTGAAGTCACAGCCAGCTGGGAGTGGGTTGGTGTAGGAACATTTTTCACTGGCCTTGGAAGTTGGTTTTGTTGGGTTTTTTTTGAATTCTATTGGTGAATTAAGCTCTGGGAAGAATTATTCAGAAAGCCTCTGCTTGAGGAAGTGATGGGACTTTGTTCCAGGAGTGCTTGTTTTCTTTAGGGTTTCTCACTTCCTCTTACTATGTCTTGTTGCTTTTCTCTTTCCCACCTGTCTCATTCCCTCCCTTTTTTATTTTTCTTGCTTTTATATCCCTGCATCGTGTTCTTCCTTCACACTTTTGTCAGTCACTACTTGCTTCCTATTTCTCATTCTGTGCACTACTGCCCTGGTTAGCTCCCCCATCTCTCCTTTCTGTTTTTTTTTCCACCTTCCCATATCTCCCAAGCATCACATAATGAGGAACAGATTGGATTCCTTACTGGGCTCAACAGTGAAGAGCCCCATGTTGATGCCAGGTTGAGCTGATATGATATGATACTACAGACAGGAGGTAGAAATAAGTAAACGTGGTTATTGTGGCACATTGAGATTCTTGGCTCTGCCCCAAGGGATTCAAAAAAAAAAAAAAAGAAAAGAAAACTGATAGGGAGAGTGAGAAACCAGCTGAATAGTCTGTTGCAGCTTACTTAGAGGGGAAAAAAAACCATGCAGAGCATCAGCTGTTATTTTTGGAGCCTAATCTTATAGTGGTTCCATCAATTATGCTACTTTTTATTATTAGCTTTACACAATATAAATAACATGCTTCATACTTCTGTTTGTTTGCACTTCCCCTTGTTTGAAAGGTCTCCCATTGCCACTGGGAACAGAAACTTTGAGGACTCCATACACTGGTTGCAGGACCGGTGTTGGCATCCTGTCTGGGTATCACATGTGGTTGATATGCTGTGTATGGATGGTGCTCTCAGTTTAGAGGAAGCCTGAGATCTGACAGTCCATCAGAGGTACAGTATAAACAGTTGGGTTTTTTTGAAGATGGAGAACTGATAACCTGCCAGGTCCTTCTGCAAATGAAGAAAGCTGGAGCATGATCCAAACTTAATGGCACTTTTTGGTATCTTGGTACCCATATACAGCATTTGTTCATGGTCTTTATTTGATTTTTTTCATATTTTCTTGGTTATTATGAGTAAATAGATAATGTAGGAGTAAACAACCCATGCCAGATAAAGGTTTTTAGTTGTTCTATCTGATATTTCTGGGTTTGCCTCAAAAATTCATGTTTTCTTCTTAAAACCCAGAGCTGATAAACAGCCTATTAATACTTTTGCATTAAGAAGAGATCTCTGTGCTTAGTTTTTTTCCTACCTTGTTTACACTAGGTAGAGCTGTGGCACTGAAGTGGTGTGAACCAAAATGAGAAGTTCAAGACCTCACTGTCCCCCTGCATCTGTCCAGCTCTCTGTGTGCTCTTTGTGTTCTGCCTGTACATTATTATGCACAAGGACCTGGTCATCCTCAGTGTGTGAAAGTAAGAGCAGCTTAAATGAAACAGTACTGCACAAGAAGTGGTCAGAACATGACCCTCACACATAGCAACTGAGTATGCCATTTTTGCCAGTCAACTTTCACTGTTCTTGATGAGCAGTTATTTATAACACCATTTGAACTTACAAACATCACTTATAGACATCTTATAAACAACTTATAAACATCTGTTTATACCTTTTAGTGACTTTAAAGTATGTGCTGCTCTGGCAAGGCAGGTCAGGACTGAGCTAGGGGTAAATAAGCAAACTGCCCCCATGTGACTCTGGGGTCCTGCGGTCCTCCCTAGTTATTGGAATACTGTGCCAGTCTGAAGTCCTGCAGCCTACATGTAGGGAAGGAAGACAATCACATGTTCTCATCAAATAAATAAGGCAGTTTCTAGCTCAGTTTGTGGGTGGACCTGACACATCCCTGCTTGTGGTGATGACGTGCCTGTGGTTCTTTGATACCTCTCTCCTTTTCATAATTAATGGTCATGGTGGAGAGCATTCTTGGACTGATTAGGGGTAGATTTACAGGATGTGAGCAGTGCTCAGCACCTGGGGACTGCACCATGCTAGTCAGCTTCAGGCTCCTGCTCATGGGACTGTGGGTCCCCTGGAGAGGATGAATTGCTACAGAGTGGGAGCTTCAAGTCCCGTTTCTTACATGAAGATGATACATTGGAATGTTCTCAGCAAATCTGTAGGTTCAGATTCTCTGAAAAATATATAGGCAGCTCCTCCCAGTCTTGGTCGCAGTTTGGTATGGAGAATTTCCAGAGATTTGTGCTTCTCTCTGTGAGCAAGGATGAAAGCATTCTTTTACAGAAGTGATGCTGGTGATAAACACATTAGCTTTCATGAGGTCCTCCAGTACCAGGGAGATGAGAGCCCTCTCAGGACAAGAGTACACTTGAGGCTTGATGATGTTTCCATTGTAGTCAGTTGGTTGGGACAATGAGACATCAGCTCCCCTGGGGAATACTCATGCAAATTCGGCCTCTCTCCAGGGGGCAATGGCTGTACTTGGTCATAATTGTAGGGGGTGATGAGCTTTCAAAATTGATCCTCTCTCATTGCATGGATCGGCAGAAAGAAGGAGAGCAGCGTATGTCAACAACTGGGATGCTGATCCCAAGTACAGCAGCGCAGAGTTAATGTGCTTTTTTTTGATAAGTATTCAGCTGTTGAGGCTCCAGTGTGCCTTCACTCCCACACACGAGTGGCAGGCTTGGCCACACTCTCCAACTGGGATTTTCTGCTTCTAAAAACAAGGTTTGGGCATCTTCTTAGTCAGGATGACATTGCTTTGCCAGTGAGGTGGGAGAGGGCATCCACAGTGCTCAGGCTTTTAAAAGACTTACTAATGCCATTGTCAAGATTTCTGAAGAAAATGTTAATCGGGGCTTTCACTATGAGCATGTTTAGCGTGACTTATCATCCCAGGGAAAACAGTTTAGGTGCATAGAACTTGCCAGTTATGCTGCTCTAAGATGCACCAGAGGAAGTGAGAAAGAAATCAGCAGAGACTTTGATACTGAACCTGCTAAAGTACAACAAGCCCATCCCAAGGCTGCTTTGTTCTCTAACAGATGATATTAAATGGATCACTGATCGCTTACCAGAAAATTAATATTGGTGTTCTAGGGTTTTTCTTTAAAAAAAAGAACTAAAACTAGCACACTAAGAAATTGCACCACCACCAAACTAATTTTTTTCTGTGAAGCATGACATTCATTACGTGGATAAACAAGCAAGCTTTAAAGGATGAACTATTTGCCTTCTCACATGAATATTAAAGAGTGAAATCACTCTTGCTCCAGATGAGATAGTAATATGTTTTTTTTTTCTTGAGAAACAAAGCATTGTCTTCACTGTCTCAAAGAGGAATGCTCACATGAATCTTTCCTCCACGAAATGCCACTTCTTTGGGCAGTGTGTCAAATAATGGCCTTATTCTACATGCTTTAAAACAGAGCTTTCTAAGAACCTGTTTTTCACATTCCAAGGGATATTTTAGATCTAATCTCTGCCTTGTGATGATATAGCTATTTATATTTGTCTAAGACCAAAAGCCATTAGATATCCTAAGAAAAATGAGTGAAATCCTTCACTCCCCCTCCACCACAACCCTCTCAATTTGTATCTTGGCTATAAGATGATACTAGTCTGATCATATAGAACGCAAACACATATTGCAGAAAGTACAACTCCAGAGCATGTTACCCATTGTATGTCCTTGGGTTTTCTGTAGTGACAGTGTTTTCCTTCCAATCTAAATACACTTCTGAGGTGCAGTCCTCTTATGTTTGCATTAGACTTTAGTGATGATGCTCTAATGTGTGATTGCATCATCTGGCTCAGCTGCCTCCCTTTTCATAACTATAATCCCTGTCATTAAGTGGGATGGCCAGAATTTGTCTTGTGTGGTTTACTCCCTGCCTGCATGGAACAGTGTGTGCGTGCAGGAATATGTTTTGCTTGGTAGAATTTTTGCTTTTTGTTTTTAAATACACGTCTGCTCCATGCCTGTATTACTGGAGGAATTAAATTTGTGGTCTTGGACTGGGCCCCAAGAATGCTTTTACTGTAGCACTCACTGGATTTAACCCTTACAGTAGACACATCTCTTCTGCTCGAGGGGCGAAAGTAGGACAGAACAGAGGCATCTCTGTTGGGTTCCTCATTGTACAGTCCTGCTTTATCATTACAGACGAAGAGAAGACACGTTTTCCTGTCTTCTCTAAGGACAAGGCTGGGACTTGAAGGCTGCTGTGAGAAGCAGGATGCTGGGTGGGGAGGTGGGTGAAGATGCTGTAACCACCTTGCCATGCACAACAGTATCTCACCTGAAGGACACAAGTGTTTGGCTGCTGTGAAATTGTCTGAGGCTTTGCCCATCAGTTGGACCTTAGTTCTTCCCGGGCTTTCGACCTTGAGTCAAAGCCTTCAGACCTGCTGTGTCAAAAAAACAGGTCCTGTTTTCGTCAGTAGGATTCTCAAGTCTGTTCTTCTGTGATGAAATTTTTTGCTTCTTCTGATTTGTTTTGGCTTTTTTTGCCCATTTCTGGAGTGTGTTGTATCACAGAGCAGCAAAAAACACTAGCAGCGGGGCAAGCCTGAGCTTTGTTTGTTTGGGGTTTTTGTTGTTTTCTTTTGTTTTCCAGTGGGATCCTTTGAGAATTGTTTAAATAGACTATTTCAGTTTATAATAACCCACGCCTGTTTCTTTTCCATTTCTTAAAGAGAACAGGGTTAAAGGAACAGTGTCAGATTCAAAAAGATGTTGAATTAAAACAAGATAAAATGAGGGCAGACCCCTTAGTACTGTAAGGGCATTATATACAGTTGGCCACAGTGGTTGGGAAGGGTGTGGGGTTACCTCCAGAAACACAGTTTTCGGGGTGTATAATAAATAGAAACATGTGGGGGAGGGTGTTAGCATTTGGGGACAAATTCACGCATAGAAATTTCAATAACTACAAAAATGGATAAAGCAAACACATACTGTAACTGCAGCATAATGTCATCTGCTATTTATTTCTGAAGTCTAAGCAAACAAATATGATCTAATGGAGAAAATGGCTGCTTTGAAAGCCGAAAACAAACAAACAAACAAACAAAAAAACTCGGAGGATGTGCCTCAGTCTGTGGATCATGCCTTTTTTGTTTGTTGTAAAATTAGAAATACTCAAAAATTGGCTTAAAGCGGGAGGGGGGGGGAAGTGTTTGGAAATACTGTGATATTTAGTGGGAGTTCTAGTCCAAGTGTGCCTTATGCTTCCTTCTCATCTACATTGAGGGCTTTGTGGTGTAACCTCATTCGTCTCCTACACAATGGTTACAGGAGGTGGTGAGCTGTGGGAGTAAGTGCTTGGGCACATCTTGGGGGATATGCATGACAGAAAAATAACTGTAATTCCTCCAGATTCAGGCAGAGGTATCTGTATTTTAATATCTGGAGGGTAGATCACCAAGCTGTGTGCATCCTTTGAGACAGCATCTCTCCATTCCTGCAGTGGTTGGTGTGGTAGGACCCAGTGTCAATTGTGTCCTATAGGCATATTTGTTAAAGATAAGCTCGTTAATGATGTTCCTCTCCTCACATCTGTTACGAATAGCTTTAGATTTTGTCAGTACAGAGTCAGCCCCAAAATGTCACACTGGTAAAGATATGTTTTTCCTTACTCTTAAAAACATTCTGGTCATTTTAGTGATCCCTGCTCACCTTTTGTATCCAGACTTCATCTTCCTTTAGCAGTTTGGGATCTATGTGTGTGCGTGAGTATGTTTGATTGAGGGATTTTTGGAAACAAATCCATTTGTCCCCACTTACTGGGCTTTGATTCAGATTGGAAAATGGTGTCAGAGGGCCCAAATCTGCTTACTTTTTTTGAAAACTGAATTGGGAGGTATACATCTGGTGCACTTCAGTAGGATGGGCATGCAGCTATTGGAGCAGGCTGGGTGCACCCCCCATGCACAGACTGTGGCTTTGGGCTCCTCAGAACCTATTACTTTGCTGTACAGACCTGCTCGAGCTGCATCATGCTATTGCTAATGTAGGCAAAGGTTTATTCTGTCTGTTAAAGTGTGGGAATTTAAGACCTGAAAGGGCCATTGTTCATCTTTTTGAGTAATGGGAACAATATAATATTACTCAGTGATTCTTCTGGCTTCATGATAACACATGTTAGCTTGGACGGTTTTGGTCTAGGAAACAATGGAACAATTGACAGAATAATATGATAGATTTTTAAAATTATTATTATTACTGTGAATAAAATACTCAATCCTACTCTGAATTTGCTAGCATTTTCTTCTTCATTCCTGTATTTGTTGACACTTGCTCTTTTTTGACACTGTTTTGGAGGTTTATTACTTTCTTTTCTTCATGTTCTTGCATGCTTCACACTTTTGTTAAGTAAGGCAAAAGGTTTCTTGATGTCACTTCATTATGGAACTACTATATCTATAAAGATAGTTTCTACCAATCCAAGATTGAGAGACATGTTTTCTAACATAAAATCTGCTGTTACAGTGTACTTGCATTTCTGCAAGGCTTTGGACTTGGTGTCACCAAGTTTTGTTTTGATTTGTGTAGGCATAATGCATACTAGATGGATTAAAGACTGGTTTCATGGTGTGTGTCAAAATGTCATTGCTAGGGAGAGGGTATCAGTGAGGAAGTTTCTCACTAGATACTTCTAGGAGCAGTTTTTGTCCTGATGCTACTCAGTGTTTTTGGCAGCAACCTAAACAATGGTATGAAATCTTTACAGATTAGATAAAGATAGGTGAGGGTGCTAAAGATGAGGAGGTTATTTGTCAGTTAATTCCTGATGCATGAAAGGAAAAAGGTATCATGTTCTGATGCTGGCAGTGTGGTACTGAGCAAAGACAAGAGGAGACTTCAGTCACTGCAAGGAGATACAAAAGCAAGGATTAAAAGATACTTGGTTTTATCGTAGAAAACATTGCTTGGTGTCTCCATCCCTCCATGTGGATACACATAGAACAGTTATTGATGGCCATCATCTTTGTGGTTCTCCTAGTGAACACATTACAAGATCCAATGACTGAAAGTCCTTGTGAGAAATCTTTTACTTAGTATTAGGACTGCTGCTTACTAATGAAAAGTAAATATCAGAATGGTTGTAAAGGAAGGTGATAGCCCCAGGCTTGGAAAATTTAAAAAGAGTTATTCTGAAAAATAAAAGCATATATATATACACACACACACTCCACCCTCTCATCCTGACCCTTGATTGCCCTTGACGAGAATGAAGATTACTAGTGAAGTCTTCAGGAAGTTTTTGATACTTGAGGTTCTCTGTGCAGCTGATAAATAAAATTAGTTCTGTGTTTCTTCTCTCAAACTTGTCCAGTAGGTTCAGAATGGAGGAATCATTGCTTTATCAATGCATAGTTAACTGAGGTTGTGCTGGCTCTGTCTTTGTCAGTTTTTCTCTTTGTTTGGTTGAGGTTTTTTTTCTTATCTTCCTTGGGGAAAGAGGGACCTCATTTGAAGATAAGAAACTGAACGTGATGGACAAATGCTTAGACCTACCAATTTGGCCAGGAGGCTTGTTTCTGTGGTCAAGATCACAGCAATAGCTGTTAGAATGGCGAGTTTTTTCCGCCGCATGATTAACAGAGAACTTGGAAAAAAATCATCTCTGCGGCACGGCTCAGCCATCATCTGGGGCAGTCATTTTTGCCTTTATCTTCCCTAATGATTTCCCTGCCATGTCTCTAGTAGGAGCTGTTAGAGCCAAGGCCATTTTTTTCTTTCAGCTTCAGGCAGCTTGAGAGCAGTTCATCTTAAGGCCAATGTCTGAGATGTGTCTGAGGGGTCACACCTAGTGGTGCCTCCTCTACCTGCATACCTGGCAGGCTGGCAAGATGGATTCCACCCAGAAGTGGTCTTTTCTCTTGGTGAACTAGAATGAGGCTCATGACCATTGAGCTTAGATACCTATGTGTGATAGGTGTCCATGTTTTGGTCCTGTGAATCTATGGAGAGTACAGCAAAAGCCTTGCTTTGCTTCTGCTTATCAGCTTTACACATCAGCAGTGAGAAACCAATGGTATTTCACTTGGGAAAGGCAAGCCAACCATTATCTGTGAAATAGTTTTTCCCGAATAGTCCGTTTGATTATGGGGAGCAGTTACAGACCTCAAGAAAGTCTGACAAAGGAGGATAGAAATAGAGGATGGCTGTGGATCAGTTCACATAGAGAAGGTTATCTCTGCAACCTTTAAAGGCTAGAAGTTTAATTTTTATTTTTAAATGAAAGCTTAAATTCTGCAGATGGCTTTGATAAGGTGGCACATAGATTTTTCATCTCCTGTTTGTTATTACTGTGAGGTCAGGAAAAGGTCCTGCATTAAGGATATCTGGAAGAAAAAAAAGAAAAAAAATAATAAGAAAAAAAAAGTGTAAAGTCTTCATAGGCCTGAAGCTATAAAGGGAAGAAAGCCAGTCTTCCAGGAATGGCACATCAAAGCAGCTTAGGAGGAAAGTATCTGTTTGTATTCCCACTTTAGTTCCTCTTTGCCACTACCACCCCTGGAGCGTGTTCTTGACCTCAGCAGTAAATTATTACAGTCAATGCTTTTGGGTTTTTTTGTTTTTTAATTTTCAGGAATGAAAAAAAAAAGGTGGTGCAAGCAGGGGTTTGGGCAGACCATCAGAGAAAGTAATGTTTGTCTCTCCTTGTGGTGCAATGGAGCAATCTATAATTATGATTTATTTCGTTTTGATGTGCAGCACACTGAACTTCCCTCTGAGCTGCATTTCTTACTTCTGTGGATCAGGCACAAAAATGTAACTACTGTTAATAACTGCAATTGTTCAAGTATTTGCAAAACTCCTTGAAACAGCAGTGTCTTGTAAGTTAGTGGATTTGGGGGTTTTTTTGATGTACTTTCTCCCTCATGGAGATGATACTATTGTGCAGTTTGAAAACTAGTGAAAAGCTACTTTGATGTTGTCTCTCCCTCTTTGTTCCTGTGTCTTGCCCCTGGAAAGGTAAGATAATTCTCACCAAGCCTGGCCGGAGAGGGCTCAGATTGGGAGGGAGCAGGGAGATCACGCACTTCTGTCTAAATCTCAACATTTCATGTTTGGAGTTGATCATTTATGGAGCCTCACCAAAGTGACTCACTTCAACCCAGTTTATTATTCCTGCCTGCACTTTAATTTTGGTTCCATGTTAGCTGCAAAGGAGCAGGTGATATAAGTACAGATATTTAAAATGCGTGTGCTATACTTACAGAAACTGTTGGTATTGTTGTAGTGTGCTTTTTTTTTTCCTTTCTGAGATGTAGTCAGCAGAGGATGGTCAGTGAATTTTGGCTGCTGTTGTGTGTGTGTTGGCTACCATTCAGAAACCCTCTTTGCCTGGCTGTGATTCTCCCCATCGCCAGTCTATCTTATGAGAAGGTATTTGCTTTTAATGATTCTTGCCTTGTAGCAGTGCTGGCAGGCAGGATGCCATTCCTTCTCTGAGTGACAGCTCTGCTCCAAGCCCCTGCTGCAGAGATTAATACAACCAGTTGCCTCTGAAACATTTTAATCTCACTTTTGAACATTTTGAAAAATGGGTATTCAGACCCTGTAAATCATCACCCAGAGACAGTAAACAATGCTTAGAAGTGTTCAACAACAGTCGTGGATTGCACCTCAACCTTAAATCATTGCTGACCAAGACCATCTTGGGAAGGTGCCCCATGAACAAAGCTGAGGAGTGCTGCTGTCTGGCCAAGCCTAATCTGAGATTTATTCCATATTAGCATTGGATTTTGGCTGTGACTGGGAGGGTGCTCCCTTGCCTCACCTGGGACTAGGTGCAGGTCTTGCTGCACAGGCTGTTGTTGTGAAGGGAAAAAAGATTTGTGTCTTTTTGCGACTTGTTTTGGCCAAGCACCTCCGTTGGCTTTAATGGCTCTTTCTGCAGCTGTTCTGAGATTTGGGTTGAAGTTCATGTGCTCTGTAATAACACTCAAACCTATCCAGCTGTGGATGTTTGTCAGTAAAAACTGGATTGATTTCCTGTAAGAATAAGTTGTCTGCCTTAATTATACATTATGGTTATGAGCCGTTACAACAACATTAGGAAAAAGTAATGCAAAAGAATGTTTTTCATTCCTAAGAATGACCTTTGCCTTTTTTTGTCCAGCAGTTGGGCACTTGCTAGATGATCCCAGTAACTGCAATTCCTAAAATGCTTTTGCTGCTGACCTGTAAAACCTCTGAGGCAGATGCTTATGGCGCAGGCAACACACTCAGGCACCTTGTAGAGCTGAACTTTGTTAAACTAAATGGAAGTTCTGTCTTGGTAAATGAAACAACCCAAAATTTCTAAAATTGATGTCAGCATGTGAACATCAATATTTGTGAGATAACAGAAAGTTGGAGCATTAGAGGAAGAGGCCATATTGTTACTATTTAAATACAGCTTCATTAAATACAGCTTCATCAAGTCCTTCATTTTTAATGCTATCGGGGGATGCTGCTGTGGGTGTCACCTGGACCCCACCAGCCAGGGTACACCCAGGGCTCCTTGGAGCATCCACTATCTGTTCAGGAGTGGCTGTGGGTGTGCAGGGGCACGAAGGGGTTAGTCCAGGAGGCTGATGGAGGATATACCTGGGAGTTAAAACCATAAACAAGGTCATGTCAAACCCACCAGAAAAAGACTTCTGTTGAAATCAGTAGACTTTAGATACAGAAGTGGTTTGCTGTATTTTCTTTTTTTCTATCATCTTCATATTTGAATTAAACTGCCAGCTCCAAGGAAATGTGATAACCTTAGCAGGAGTGTATTACCCCAGGCTTTTCCTCTTCTTCCTGATCCTGTGCAGCAACTGAGAATTAAGGGAGGTCTTCTAGAGGGCCAGTGAGGGACTGGCATGGCTGAAGTCTTGCAGGTCCAGATCTGAGGTCACTGAAGGCAGCAGTTGCTTGGAGAGTGAAAAATAGATCTTAATTGAATATGCTTCTAGGTGATGAAGTTCGACTATGTAATCGAGGCCTTCAAATAATTTTCCTATGTTAGAACCCATTTAGAAGTCATTGAAGGATTTGTTACTCATCTGGTAGGATGGAATACTGTTTTGCTTTTACTTGTTATTCTTTTTTTCTGTATTGATGCTTTTTATTTGGGTGAAATTAACCTTTTGGGGTTTTGCAAATTTTAGGTGGCCATTTGCTAATTTTTACTGGATGAGTATATCATCGAGATGATCATTAGGAAAATAAAAGAATGGTTAGTAGTGTTGTTACCGCTGTCCTCAATATTTTTTGTAGTGCTTAAATATGCGGCAATTTAAGGATATGGACAACAGGTTATCTCGTTGTGGATGATACTAGATTTCAAACCACATTTTTCAGCTAAGCTCTCTTATTTGTGAAAGGTTGGACCAGATGGTCTTTTGAGGTCCTTCCAACCTGAGCTCTTCTGTGTTTCTAACATCACATGAAATGTATGTATTAACATCTTTCAACAGTCCTCCTTCTTGCTCACAAAGAAATCTTGCCACTTACTGTCGCTTCTGGGGTAATGCCCAAGGGTTAAGCGGGGTTGCGACCTTCCTAGAGAAAGCGTCCCGCAAGGGAAGAGCCTTTCCAGGGGCCTTTGCAACTTCTCCGGACGGGTGGTCTCTAAAGAGTGTAGCCGCTTTGGCTAGAAGTGGTTTCAGCTTGTAGTGATTCAGCTCCTTGTGAGATCAGCTCAAATGAGACCACCAGCGCAAGCCCAGGGATGGAGAGAGACGAGGGAGCCTTGCGTGGTGAATTCCACAGGTAAGCTTTATTCAGCCATCCCTGTGAAGGGAACCAGAGGCTAGGCTTTTCCCCAGCTCAGGGGTACTCACAGGGGGTTTATATAGGGAAGGCAGGGGTGGGGTGGACAGCGGTTAGCCAACAGGATACAGACTATTACTGTAAAAGAAGCAAGGCATGTTGGGGGTAACTTGTTGGTCACCGTAAGTTTTAGGAGAGTTCTTATCTCTGGGGAGATTTGGCCCTTAGGCATTTCTCCTCCAAGGGAGTGCAGGGAGCTCCAGCGCCGGGGACTAGCAGCTCTCCACAACTTACTAAAAAATCTTTAAACAAGTTTTTTCTACACCAGTATGCAACCGGTAGATTATGTCATTTGAAATAGAGATATCTGAGCCATTATCATTACAAGCCATGCTCGTGCTTCAGCTGCACTCTCTTTGGATGATCCTGACACTGGCTGCCCTTTTGGCTCATTCCCTGTGAAGCAGTGAAGCCTTGCAAGCCTGACATGGCCTCCAAACCTGCTGAACAAGCAGAAAAAACCATCGCAACCTTAAGTAACTAACTTTAGCAGTCCCAGGGAGATTTATGAAGATGCTTGTGCCAGATGAGTAGTTGAGGCATCAGTTTAATGGCAGCTTTCAGAATTTTAGCCTGTTTTCAGACCCTTCTGTGTATAGCTATATAGAGCTGTGCACTGGAAAAAGAAACCCTGTTGCTGTTGATAACTTTGATACCATTATCCTCACATCCAAATACTGAGGGTTATTACTTGCTAAGAGTACCACACTGATACAGGTACTAAAATCAAGACTGTATAAAATTATTACTTTTACTTAAAGACCCTTTTTAAACAGAGGTGTAGCTAAGATTAAATAATCTGGTTTAAGCATCTGGGAAGCACAGCTAACAGGCTGGCTGGGTACTAGAGACACTGGCGAGGGGGCATGGGGAAGAGAAGCCACAAAGAGTAGCATGTGGTCTCTTGAAAGCTCTTCTGGTAAAATCATTCCTTAAAGTGCTCAAAATGGGGATGGAAAGTTATGTTCCCAGAAATGAGCGTCAGAGGCATCTGCTGAGAATATGCATGGAAGTTTAGTGTATCTTAGGTGTGTGCAATTTCCTTCTGTTCTTCGATTTATATTTAAAAGAAAATTTGTGATCAAAAGGAAATGGACAGTTCAGCTTGCAGAATTTCTCTCCCATAAATGAGCCCATGTCATCAATGCAGAACAAATGTTTATAACGCTTCCTCACAAAAATTGGGCATGACAGTATAGCCTGCAGAAAGCACAATATTTCTCTACACTCTTTCAGCTTAGGTCTGTGCTGGTGCTACCACCTGTGCCATGAGAGAGCTGTGTTTCCTGTTACTGCCAACCTGCGGTTCAGGCTAGTAGGCTGAAAGATGAAAGGCTACTATCTTAACACATTTCACGGAGGGAACATTGCATATTCTCTCATTCCCCCCAGAGCTGGCTAGCAAATGCTCCTGCTCCTTGTTGTTCTCGTGGGTTTTAATGGTGAATATGTATTTCCAAGTGCTTCGGATTTTGTTGTTTTGTGGGTTTTTTCTTTTTTTCTAGTGGCCACAGCACATGCAAACTCAAGACACTGTCAGCTGTGCTCATGTCCTTCAAAACTCCTCCTATGGTTGCATATTGTGCCTATTCAAAGAGCTCTTTCACTTTGGTTAGCTAAGGCGCTTTGCATGCTTAGCCTTAGCAGGCTTTTCTGATGAGCCCTGTGAAAGAGCTGAATATAAAGAAAAAAAAAAAAAGAAAAGAGGAGAAAGGTTAAAGAGGCATGATTCTCTCCAGCAGATAACCAGAGAACAGCTGAGGTTTCATTTAATGACCAGTGCTGCCTTTCCTCAAAACAAAAGAAACTCTGGGGCAGATGAAATTGATAGACAGCATTTAGGAGTAAATAATCCTAAAGTAATACTCTGGAAAAGCAGTTTTCTGGACAGAGAGAGACCAAATCAGTAGCATAGCTGGTTTGTTTTGGGTTTTTTTTTTTTTTTTTTTGAATTGCCTTTTTCTCCTATAGGTATTGACAGGAGCACCCTTGTTGCTGACTGCTAGATGATTCCGTTCACATCCTTAAAGTTTCAATGCAGACAACCTTAAGGGGCCGTGTAGGATTGGTCTTCAAAGATGCATCTTCTACCCCAAGTGTCTCTTAAAGCTCTTTCAGCTTCTATTGTAAGCATTGCTAAATTCAGCTGGGTTACTCAGGGCTGAATCTATAATCCCTGGATTTGAGTATGGTGCTACTCTCGCTGACTCCAGGGATATTAATTAAAATTGATGGGGTTTAAGGGATGATTGTATTCCTTGGGACCTTTTGCTTTTGCTGTGGAGGAATAAGTACCTCCAATGTGGGAACACTCCAGTATGCCCAACCTTCCCAGCAGCCCTAGGCATCCTAGGGTAGGAAGGAGAACATAGTCCTGCACTTCCCCTTTGCTATCTGCAGCACTGTGAACAAGGAGGGTTTGGCATGCTTGACTGTCCCCATAAGTAGCACTTAAAAAAACAAACAAACAACAAAGCCAAAAAGGAGCAGCTGAAATATGAGGGCTTTGGCTTGTCAGGAGCAGGGTAATGATGGTCTGTCACGTATAGAAGGTGCATGTGATTATTCCAGCTTGTTCATGTGTCTGAGAGCACTGCAATCGTAGGGAGGGAAGTAATTGGCAAGTAGACTATTAGGATGAAGGTGTTACAGAGATTTAATTTCCTGGAGAACAATTTTCCATGATTTTCCAAAGCTGTATAAAACCCCTTGGTTTCTGTGTTTTTTTGGGAAAAGCTGAAATTTTCCAGCTGAACTCTTGACTGACATAAAGATTGCCTCTGTCTTCCTTTCTGAGAGCTCTAACATCCGTTGATATATCATTTCCCACAGTAAATTATATTGTAAAGGGGAATCTTCACCAGAAAATAGATAGAAACAAACTCAAAACAATTCAGAACTGTGTGCAGCAGGATTTTACAATTTTTGAGCAATTCATTGTTCATAGCAGTAGTTGGTGGCTGAGCTGTTCTCTCCTGCTCCTACGTGTGTATGTATATCTATATCATACTGTCGTGGTTTAGGAATGGTATTCTCCAATTTATCGTTCCCACTGAAAGCACTCCAAACCACACTGCCACTCGCTCGCCCCCTCCCCTCCCCTGTGGTGGCATGGAGAGGAGAACGGGAAGCACAAAGGTAAAGATCATGGCTTGAGGAAAGAACAGTTTGCAGGAAACAGCAATGAGATAAGAAAACACACAGTAACAACAACAATCCTAATGACAGAGGGTACAAGAAGGAGGCGAATGATTCACATGGAAACCCCCAGACACTACCTGACTGCTCCCTCTGCCACTCAGAGCCACCCAGAAGGCCACCTGAAAAATGAGGTGAGGTGGTGTAGAATAACCTCCGGGTCCTGGTCGTGCCCCCTCCTGGCTACTGCAACAATTAACCCTGTCCTGGCCAGAACCAGAACACAGACCTCTCTTGTGTGTCTCTCTGTCTGTGCCTCTTTGAATTATGGTGTCTGCCCATCATGGGCCTGTGTTGGAGACATTCAGTCTCACAATGAGGATCCTTCCCCAAGTGATGAGGGGTTCCCTGCAGATGCCAGCAGTTGCTGGGAGTGTGGTTCGGTCTCTTGACAAAGTGGATTCTATATTATTAATATTTTAAATGGGTCTAACATAGTGCAGTAGCAGTTTGTTAAAATCTGTTTTCAGCCCAGGTGATTTAAACAATAGCAGGACATAGCTGCTGTAAACTTCATGCTGGAATTTGTGCAGGTTGCTTTGCAAGTTATCTGCTTCTCATGACTTGTTATTTTCACTTTCTGCTGTCAGTAACATCAGCACGTAAATGATCTGCAGATTAGACACCCAGGCTGGGGTGTTTTGCTTTGTGTTTGTAATGCAAAGAGGAGCTTGGACTCTCTGGCTGCTTAGAGAGCATCATGGAGATTCAGACTTTAGAGCCACTTGTAGCACCAAATGGTGCCTTTTCAGAGGCTCCTCAATCTTCATGGCATGATATTGTAAATAATTTTTGAGTCAAAGGTTAAATTTATGCCATCATCCCAAACATGGGGAATATTAAGATAGGTCAGTCATTCATATCATCAACTTGTAAGCTTTCTTTGTTTGTTTTAAAGGACATTGATTTTGTAATTACCCCAGAGATAGCCACTGAAAACCCCAGGAATGTACTGCTTAATTGAAATCCAAATACTGAAGGCTGTAGGAATGTAGCTGTAGGAGCCCTGTGATGGGCTCTGCCATCTAGTGACATCCACAAGAAAAAATGAAATGTTTACAAAAGCAAACAAAACCCCACATATTTTTGAAGCCTGCTTGCTATGAAAACCGATGGTTAAACCGATAAGATGCCTCAGGCACAGCGGTGTTGTCCTTGTCTGATGGTACTGCTCAGCTCAGTCCAGCTTTGGCCTCCTTAGGCCTGCAAGTAGATCCCTGCAGATTAAAACCACCAAGTGTTCTTTTTTACTGTTTAAGTATTTACTCTGTTAAGACAGCTGAACTTTTGCCTGGTGATTAACTCTAGAGGGGCCCCGTTCTGTCCATCTGGGAAACAGCACTGAGCAGAGTGCCCTGTCCATAGGGAGGCACACAAACAACCAAGTCTTCAAATGCACAGTCTTGAAAAATGCGTGTGAAATCTCAAAATGTAGGTCTTACAGTGTCCGTGAGTTCATCTCATCCCTTCTTCCGAAGCTGTTTCTTTCCTCTTCTTTTATCTTCGGAAGGGTGTTGCGGCAGGAATGGGTGTCGTGTTTGGGCTGGTTGTTTGCAACCTCTGGTCCTCCCCAGGGAGCAGCCTGACCAGGCTTTTGTGCAGCTGGATGATGCAGGGAGCAGGACAATATCTCCACTGGAAACCCTGGAAGCAAGAGATGACCACAAATCAAATGCCATGAAGTGCCAAGCAGGATGGTCACAGGGATGCTTATTACTTGTTAGCCCTATGAAAATAGAAAGGCCTGTTTAGACTCACAGGCTTGCCAAGGGATGACCAAGATTTTTTATCATTTCTACTTCTTTTGTCCATCCTGTCAAAAATATTTTCTTGGAAAACCTACCTTTTTCTTGTCCTGCTATACTCATGGTCTTTGCAACGTAAAATTTTCTGATTGACAGGAGTTCCTGTTTCTCATGGGTTATTGGCATCAAAATAATCTCCATTACCAACATGGTCCAAATCTTTTGTTTCAGTTCAGATATGAGGAAAAATACTCATGGAAAGTTATGGGGCATATGCATTGCTAAGCACACACCAAATTGTAGGAGCAGGGCAGCACATCTCCGTGTTTCTCTTCTCTTTGCTTCTATAGGGTCTCATAGCCTCCATGCTGTCAACCCTACCAGTAAATAAGAAGAGCAGTAATGACCCCATATCCTCAGTTGCATCTGTGCCCAGTGATGAAAACCATAATGCCTGTATAAGCTTAATTCATTTGGCAAAAGGTTGGAGCCTTTAATCTTCATTTTCTTTTTCCTGCTCCAGCTATGTTTGTATCTCACTTAAATGTGAATAAATACACAGACCTTCTCAGTCTCATAGTAGGAGACAGCACAGAGGTGAGGGAAAAGAAAGGGCAAAAATCACACATATCTTAGATGTTACAGAGGAGAGGGATTTTGTAGGTTTCTCTTTGAAGATGAAGCAGGAGCTAATTTGTGAGAAGAGCCAGTGTGGTCTGACCCAAGCCCTTTACTCTGGGGTGGGCTGACATGCTCAGATTCAGTTTTTATCCATACAGCAAAGTTTTACAAAGGTTTGGCTCTGAGAGGTCTCTGATAACTGTTTTACAGGACACTGTTGGCTGTGATGCAGGGGAGTTGGGGGCTACTTGGGCTGTAGATGCCATCTCTCACCACCTGGTATGTTATGCAAGCTGGGGCAAGGGAGTATCTGGTCAGCATCCTCCACCTGAAAGCCTCTAATGTCTTTATGCCGAACAGAAGTTCTTGCTAAATACTGACACCATTTTGTTAGGAGAAAATTTAAATTATTCAGGATTTCACTCCTATCTCCACATTTTAGTTATTGAAATTTGGTATAATAAGCTCCAGGAGGTCTGTGGTTGATGACACTCTATGGGCAGAGATGCCAAGAGGCTGAGTTGATGCAAGGATGCCTGGCTGTGGCTTTTGACAGCATCAGGCCTGGTCAGAGTCTTTTGGAGAACCAACAGTAGAAAACAGGGAGAACTCAGGTGGTTGCTTTGATGTGGGCATCCAGTTGCATTAATGGGCCTGTGACCTACCGGTGGTGCAGAGCCTGCAGGAGGGAGGCATTAGCACATGGAATGGGGCAGCCACAGGATTATCTTTGTATTGCTGGTGTCTTAACCTGAGTTTGTGGAGGCTGGTGGAGCTGGAAGCTGGTACTCCTGGAGACTGCTTCACTATCATTGTGGTGGCTGCCTCTAACAGGAAACTGCCTCTAACAGGAAACCTCTGTTTGTGTTGGCGTCTGAACAGGCTCCGAAGTCTTGTGCTGTTTTAAGACATGACACTGCCATGTGCTATTTCTCCTGCCGCTATGCTGTATTTTATATAGCACTGCCTGTCAATGTGCCTAGCACTGGAAAGTAACAATAGATAGAAATATCAGTTGAAAATAGATAATTTTCTCTTTCAATTACTAAAGTCTAAGACACATTCATTTGTTAGTGTTTAAACAGCAGCTATTAACCTTTTTGTCCTTAGCGCTTATTCCTTCTTTACATTTTTCTGCTTGTGAATTTTGTGGCCCAGATTAATATTGAATGACTGTTTTTAATAATTTCTTTCTTCTTCTGAAGCTGAGTCAAGCAGCATCAATGTTGATGCCCTGATTTATATTAAGGAGACTGTAGATAATTAAGCGCTTGCAAGGGTCTGGGCAGTTTGTTGATGTGTTTTTTAATTTTCTGGTGAGTGAGTGATGTTCTTTGGATATCAGTCATGGGAGAAATCAGAGCTTGCTGAAGTGACAACCAGTGTTGTCTTCACTGTCATGTTCACTGCAAGTCCAGCAGTATTATGGCAAAGCTTATGAGCAAAGATAATTATGCTTCTGTCAGATGCACTGACAAATGCTCTTTACATCCCTGTATTAAACTTGTGAAAATTTGTGTCAGCTGTTTGGATTTCAGGTTGCTTTCACAACAACATACAGTGTCATGAGGTGTAGTTTCTTTGTGCACCATATATAATGTAAAACAAAATCATCTGTAACACAAAATCAGAGTTGTTGGTGGGTTGATGCTGCCTGGACACCAAGTGCTCACCAAAGCTTCTGTCACTCCATTCCTCAGCTGGATAGAATAGAGGTAATATAACAACATGCTCATGGGTCAAGATAAGAACAGGGAGAGATCACTCGCTGATTACTGCCATAGGCAAAACAGACTAGACTTGGGAAATTAATTTACTTTATTACTGATCAAGTCAGAGTAGGATAATAATAGATAAAAAAACAAATCTTAAAACACCTTCTCTCCACCTCTCCCTTCTTCCTCGGCTCAACTTCACTCCCATTGGCACAGAGGGACGGTGAGTGGAGGCTGCAGCGAGTTCACCACACATTGTCTCTGCCACTCCTTCCTCCTCAGGGAGGACTCCTCACACTCTTCTCCTCCTCCAGCCTGGTATCCTCCCACGAGAGACAGTCCTCCACAAATCTATCAAATATGAGTCCTTTCCATTGGCTGCAGTTTTCCATTAACTGGTCCAGGTGAGTCCCTTCTGTGGGGTGCAGTCCTGCAGGAACAGGCTGCTCCAGCGTGAGTCCCAGTGGGGTCACCAAGTCCTGCCAGCAAACCTGCTCCAGCGTGGGCTCCTCTCTCCAAGGGGCCACAGGTCCTGCCAGGAGCCTGCTCCAGTGTGGGCTTCCCACAGAGTCACAGCCTCCTTTGGGCATCCACCTGCTCCAGCGTGGGATCCTCCAGGGGCTGCAGGTGGATCTCTACTCCACCCTGAACGTCCATGGGCTGCAGGGGCACAGCTGCATCACCATGGTCTACACCACAGGCTGTAGGGGAATCTCAACTTTGGTGCCTGGAGCACCTCCTGCCCCTCCTTCTGCAATGACCTTGGTGTCTGCAGGGCTGGAGAGTTTACTGGTGGTTTCAGTGGGACCAATCTTTCGGCTGTCCTTGCATTTTCTGCCAGGCCACAGTTCTCACTTCCCCAAAATTACAAGAGGTTGCAAAAACAAGTCCTCACAGATACTGCTTGTCTCTACTTGGCACCCATTGCCTGGGGACTCTCCAAATGCATGGATGGCAATGACCAAATTTCTAATAGCTGACTCAGGGTGCAATCTCATCCAAATCAAAATTTCATCTTATTTAGAAGAAGGAACACAGGCTTTTCTTCAGAGCAATTTCTATGAGACCAGATACAGGCTGCTCATTGCAAACAGAGAGATGCTTGAGCACAGTAACCTGCTTGAAGAGGACAATGCTATTTAAAGCCCTAAGTTAATGAGAAGTCCACAGCACACATTTGATAAGCTTTGTCATTCTTTTGTCTGCAGATCATAGAGCCTGCATTTTAATTTACTATACATAATGCTTTCTTAATGAGTTCCAGTGGATAGCCATTGAAACATGGCACTGCAGCTGCCAGCACGATTATGAAAAAGAGGCAGTTATTTGATTTACGTGATATTCTGTTATGGTAACTAATATTTGCAGACAGGATACAATAGAGCAAGAAAAAACCCTCCATTTAGATTTTGGTATCTCAGGACTAAGGTGCTAAATCATTTATTTTCCATGTACGTGGACCAACTGCTAATTGAAAATTAATGGAATTACATTTGAGTCTTGGAAGTCTAGCGAGACTTCTGTTTGCTTTGCACCACAAAGTTCAAGCAAACCCCGTAACACTACCAGGATTTTTAAAGTGCAGATAATTTTCTTAACATAGTACACAGACGCAGGTTATAGAAGAGGTCCCTCATCTCTTCACCAGTTTAAAAACAGGAATGAAAAAAACCCAGAACCTGGGGAATAGCAAAATCGTAGTGCTATGGCAGAAGTGATATGTTGCTGCTGGTAAGGTTTGTTTTGTAGGGGATTGCTGTCCTGGTCTCCTTTCCTTTTCTTCAGCTTGAACCTGTGTGCAAACCTTTATTTGGAGCTCTGTGTGTGTGTGGCCATGCTTTCCTATACATCCCTCCTTACATAGCATCACACTGGTGACTTCTCACACAGAGGCACTATTTAAAAGGTTTATAGAGTTTTTCTGTTGCTCTTCCTGGGCGTTTTGTTTGGTTTGTTTGGTTTTAGTAGAAATAGGAGCCACGATGCCTTTGTGTGCTAGGCAGTAAACAAGGTGATTATTTTCTTCTGTCCTGGTAATTTCAACTGAGTTTGTATGTGGTGGGGGAACATGTATGTTCATGGTGGGATGATACTGTGGAACCCAAGTGAAGGACTAGATGTAAATTCTGGTGCCTAACACAAAATACAAACTGCTAGGAAGAAAAAAAAAAGAAAAAAAAAGAAAAAGTTTGAATTGAGGAGGAACTAAATTTGTATGATGATAACTTCTGGCATTTTCTACATTAGACTGATTGACTTCACAGTTGTAATTCTTAGTGTTGAGGATGATGATAATGATTATTATTGTTATTTATGCCGGGTAGCCCCACAGGGCTTGCAGGTCGGTAAGACTTGCCTGTGGGTTTTACAGATACTTGCAGAAACTCTGAAGTGGTGAGTCAGATTTCCACATTCCAGTATCAGGTGTGGGGAAAGGGGTTGTCACAAGCCTTCACCCTCCATTGTCCTAATATCGTTTCTCTGACCTAGTCCATCTCTATCTTTCCAGTCCAGTGCTCCCAAGGTTTCCCTTTCGTGATCTAGCACTGGGAACAGGCTGCTCAGGGCAGTGATTGAGTTAGCATTCCTAGAGGTATTTAAAAGATGTGTAGATGTGGCTCCTGGGGACATGGCTTATTGGTAACTTGGAGGTGCTGGGTCAGCAGTTAGACCCAATAATCTTAGAGGTCGTTTCCAACCTAAACAATTCTATGATTCTATGATCATAAACCACTTAACATACCATATAAAAATACCACTCCTCCCCTGCACAGTGATGGGCACTGCTGCAACCACAACAGCAGCTATGGAGACATCTCACCCTCCGTCTGCAGCTCATACACCAAGAGCATCCTGATGAGTCAAGCACAAATGCATATCTATTAATCCCATGAAAACTGAGCTTTTCCTCACCAAATTTACAAAGCAAAGTGTTCCGTTGGAAAACTGGTAGCTGGTTTTGCTCCGGTCTGAAATAAAGATTGGTGATAATTAATTTGATGATACGGATCTCCCGTATGAAAGTTTAAATACTGAATCATTTAAGTTTGGCAAAATGTGGAGTCCCACAGCCAAAAGCTTCTACATTGCCGTGAATGGACTTGAAGTGCACATTCCCCTTCTGTAGTGTGTGAGCAAATGCATACGTCTGTGTGTGCACCGTGTGAGGCTGAGTCATCAGTATCACCCTTTGCCAAGACACTGAGACTGAAAAAATGAGAAATGCATGTAAAAATACACCCGTTGCTAGATCAAAAGGGTGTGCCACAGGGAAGCTGCAGTGAGGCGGTAGTGACGCTCATGTTCGTCAAATGGCTTTTGTGCAATAGGAAATTAAATGGACAGGGACTGTGGCGTGTGGAGAGGGAACATTGGGTGGAGATGCCATTTCCAAAGGGCCACAAAGAAGGCTGAAAGAAGCTATTTTTCATGAGTATGCCTGCTAAAAAGTCTAGATGTGTCAAATGAAATAACCAGGTAGCAGGTTAAAAATAAAAAAAATTGGGACCCCATTTTTCCCAGCAGTGTGTGTTGGGATTGCATGGCTCTGCAGCCCTGGCTGCTCTGCCTGCCAGGGGCAAAATGGGCTCACGAAAGGGCTACAGAAAGTAATGGATGAAAAGTCTTTGTAGAGCTATTGCTTACCAAGAAACAGTTATTCCTCATGTCGCAGGAATCCTCTTAATTTTAGGTTGCCAGAAGCTTGTAAGGCCTGCCTGGGGAGGTCTCCCTGTACTCATGCCATAGGCTTACATCTGGTTCCAAGCAGCAGCAAAAATGAGCTCATGGTTTGGTTCAGTCCAGACCTCCTTATGCCTGTTGTTTTGCTGAGCTTTTAAATTAGTCCTTTTTAATATTTTTTGAAGTTTCTGAGGAGGCATTGCTTTAATACAACTGTAATTAAACTCCAGAACTCTTTAAAACTCTCATTTGGAAGTAGGTCAGTTTGCACTTACTTGTCTTGAAGGGTTTTTTTTTGTCTTTTTTCATGTCTTAGTTGTAGGCTGACTTACCATCTGCCTTTCCCTGGCAAAGCAAAGAAGCGGAAGATAAAATTTGTAAGATATAATTGGGCTAATATTAATCATTTATCTCACATGAAGTGAGTCACTGGAAATTATCCGTGACTGTGTTTCTAAGTCCTCTTCACAGTCTTTTATGGTAGACTTCAATCCAGAAAACCTTTCCAGTAAAAAAAAAATCCCAAATAAAAGACTCAGGCTTTACGGAGGGTGCTAGGATATTTTAAAACCATGTGTGGAGAGCTGGAAATTTCTTGTAGTGCAGCAACTGGTTTTTGCATGGTTGGGAAAAATTGCAGGGTGAGCCCAGGCAGGATGGTGCTCACCCTAGGGGATTGTGGAGCAGCTTGGGCTCTCTTCCCCACTACTCTGTTGCACCAGGCTGGCAGTGAGGTGAGCCAAACAGCTGTGTTGAGTATATGTAGACTTCAACAGACATGATTATTTATTACAGTTTCACTGTAACAAGTCTCCACAGTCAATGTGTTGGTTCACAGACAGTGGTTGTCAGTCCATACACATAATCAAGTTTGCTTTTTCTCCCCAGTTTTGCCAACAATTTTCAGTAAAAAGTCTAAAAAATGCACCTGTCCTGCAACATCCCAAAAGCAATTTTGCTTTTGGTCCAGTCATTGAGTTTCTTTGCCTCCAGCAACTGGAAACTAAATGAGCAGCATCACCTTCCCTTCTCCAGGAAGCAGGACCAGAAGAAAATGCTGCTTCTAATGTCAGCGTAGCCACTTGGATTAATGGCTGTTCCCAGCAGCAAGCAACTGCTACCCCTCCCTTTTTTTATAAATATATAAGAAATATGTATTTGAATCTAAGTTACCAAAATAAGAAAATTAAGAGAATGCTTTCTCCTTTGCTGTTGGTTCTTCCGAGCCTTCTGACATGTTTTCTTTTTGATGTTAATACAAACTGTTCTTATTACAGCTTCCTCTTTAAAATAGTTTCTTTGTTTTATCTGTGTGTATGCATGCACATGGGCTTTTTAAAGCTTGCAGATGGTTTTTGCTCACCTCAGCATTGTAGCTAACCAGGGTGTTTTTTGGTTGTTTTGGTTTGAATTTTGGCTGAAGAGTGAGGCCTGCAAGTGGAGGAGACTATTGCTCAGTCCAAGGAAGGGGACAGATGGACTTTTGGACGGAGGTTTCAGTAGTGTAGGGTCAGAAAATAAATGCCCCATATGAAATAAGGTGCATGTATAATTACTACATTTATAACTTAAAAAGAAGCAACATGCCATAAATATAAATTTACCTTTGTTTCTCACCATCCTGCTAAACTGACAGTTACTGGTATAGGTTTCAACATTGATGTTCAAATAAAGCAATTGACAGCAGCCCACTTCTCCTTGGCTTTCCCATGGGTTTCATAGCTGCTGGACACTGCAGCCTCCCAAGTTGGCTGGTGATTAAGAATCAAACAGGATAGTAAAGTTTACAATGCTTGTAGCACAGAGTGTGGTAATGGGAGTATGGAAATAGTTCAGCCTTTTTGGCTCAAGCTGTCACAGAAATTTAAGCCCACTTATTGTTTCTCTAGGCATATATTTTGACTAGTTTTATATAGTTCAGAACTGAATGTTGAAGTTTTGGGTTGGTTGAAATGTTGATGAAATAATTCGCCTTTGTCTGAGAGCGTAAAGAAACTAGAGAAAAATCAGTGACTTCTTAAATGGACCACAAAGACTAGGATGGGATATCTGTGCCCCCACCTGATTCAGAAAAGCTGGTAAGGGACCAGAAAAATGACTGGAGTCATGGATGTATTGGAGGCTGTTTTTCAGTGAGAAATCTTAAAATTGTAGAGTTTATTCTGCTTGGTTGATCTAAACGTGTGGAGTATTGATTGCCATGGTAGAAGCCTTCACCCAGAAACAGTGCCAGGTGCTGTAAGACTCTCAAGTGCACCACAGAAAGGGGAGAAAGACCCCAAAGAGGGGAGGTTGCAGTCGGATAGCTTGCAGTTGAATGTCAGACTGTGAGCCACCCCTTCAACAACCCACACCCCATCTCCCCATGTCTGCAGGAAAATAAGCCATAAGTAGATACATAAGCAGCACAGTGCAGATTTTGAAGTTTAGTCAAGGGTCAGATGAGTGAAATGCTGTTGTGTGTGTTATTGGAGAGGTCAGATTATGTTATCTCATGATTCCTTTTTACCTTAAAAGTTATTACTGTGTGCCATTTTCTATTTTAGATGTGGACAACCCACATTTGTTACACACCGTTCATGGTTATGATGCTGCTTGTCTGGAGAAAAAAAAGTCAAAATTGATAAGTAGAATCTGAGTTTTATTTCTTTATACCAGATTTCTTTGGGGATATTTCCCATGGTCTTTTATTTTTAGTATTGATACAAGCTCTGGCTTTGGTGATTTGTTTTGCTGCCAGATAAAGTTTGTTGAAAGAAGTGTAGTGATTAATGGCAAGGACATTTTTAAATTCTTATGAGATGGGCTAGGATTATTATTTTGCTTCATTTAGTTTTACCATGTAATGCCTGCTGTCAGAAGATAAGCACTATGTGACTTAATCAGCACTTGGGGAGAGACCATTAGTGACGAATGTAGGTACTACAGGCAATAGTGTAGATGACTGAACAAATAGTGTTGTTCTTTCTGTACCAGCGTACTGCACAAATATTGTGATGTTGAATTCAGTTGCTGGAAGTAGGATGAGTTTTTGCAAGCTTTTTTTTATATTAAGAGTAGAGGGTAAACTGCATAGGAAGTAGATGGCATAAGGCAGGAATAGTAGAGTTTTCAGTGGAAAAAATTATATTGGTGGGACTCTCTTAAGCTGTTGAAATGAGGTGAGGACTTAGCAAAGCAAAATAGACAGGAATGGGCACATTGAACAGTGTTTCAACTCCCAGTAAAGGTTTTCTAAGAGTCACAGAGTCAAAATAAATTTGAATTTCCTTTGTGTTCTGCAAAGCAATAATTTAAAATATATTACAAACTTAAAGTTTTATTAAAATGCAGATAAGGATTAAGAGTATTTGAAAGCAGTCTAGGGCTGGGCACATTACAGGAATACTGCAAATATTCTAAAATAAACTTAATAAATGCAATGTATCTGGAATTAAGGTTAACCTTAAAATGAATCAAACATGTTCAGGAATGGCAATACACAATCAGTTCACCCAAACAGTCTTGACTCTGTTCTGTACTGAGGTCATGTAATATCTATATAATTATTGTGAGTGAATAATAGGGTTTTATTCTTTTTGAAGTCCTGAAACAGATTAAATTGGTCTTTAAAATTATGTTTTCCTTTTAAGTTGTTCCTGAGGGATGAAGATATGGTTAGTTTGTGTCTGAGGAAAGTTGCTACCAACATGTTTTCACATTTGTTCACAAAATGACAAACGACCCTATTTGTGAGTTCTCAGAAAATACCATCTGAACTGTCTATTGTACAGGGAAGATGTGTTACACTGTGTGTAGTTAAGTCTTTGCTTTCAGTGTAGGACTCCAACTAGTTCAGGGAAACTAAGTGGCACTTCTACAGTGAAAGATGTGTAAAGTATTGAAATTTGAGGTAAAAAGTGACCAGGGGAAATGCTGAACCTGAGAGAAATGTTATAAACAGAATTACCAAAAAAACCGGAATGAAAATAGGTATTTTTCTGCATATGATACTGACTTGAACCCTGCAATGAGATTAGAAAAGAGGAGGGCAGAAAAAAGAGCTATGTCAAGAATTGGCCAGAGAAATGCAGTGATTTGGTTCTATCCTGAATGTAAATCCAATGAAAGCTGATGCAGAGCAGTGGCTCACACAGGACTGAGAGTGGTTCCCAAGTGAAGGCAAGGAATCTCTTCTTGAATGCAAGCAGTTTTTTTTGTGGGTGAGGGAGCCTGGGTACCACCCTGAGAGCAGACAGTAAGACAGTACTGGAAAGAAGCTGTGGGAAACACCTCCCCAGCTGCAATTGAGGGGGTATGCTTCTGTAAGGAGACTTTCTCATGTTACTGAGCCTATGCAAATCCATGTCCTTGGTTGGATTCTGAGGTCTGTGAGGTGCGTAGTGGCCCAGATACTAGAACAATGGCAAATCTGCTGTGTAAAATGCACGTCCGGTGGTATTTTCAGAGCCAGCATGTGCCAGGACGCAGAGAAAACAGATGTCTCGGTGGTGGAACTGTCATTGTTTCACTGGTGCTGTTGCTGGAAATAAAACACCTTTCCTTGGGATGAAAGGGGATTTTGGCTTGGTGTAAGGCTGCTTTAGTGGATTTAGCAGCAGCAAGGCACTTCATAACCCTTCTGTAAGAGCAGAAACAGCACAGGATGCTGAGTCCACCATATGTTCATGTTTAATAGAAGTTTATAAGTCTGTGAATTTTGCCTACGGGACGTCTAAAGACTCAGGGGTCATGTAAATTGAAACAATGCAAAGTTTATTGTGCATTTAACTTAATTTAAATACCTAGAAACAAGCACAGGGGGATTCTTACCAGTTGCAGTTATTGGTTTTAATAAATACCATTGTAATTGAATGTGATTTAATAAAAACAGTGTATTTCCAGCCTTTTGGAGTGGACAAATAACTCCCTGAAGGGAAGACAACGGAAGGGGGTTAATCAGAATAACTTTTCTTTTAACTCAATCAGTGTTACTGATTCACCCCAAGAAGCCAGTGGATATTCAGTTTGACTCACAACTGCAAACTGTGTTTAATCTTGGTGGTGGTGAAAAGGTCCACATCGAGGTGGCTGTTTCACTCCGTGGGTGCCTGGTGAAATGACCCTTCGGAGGAGGGAGCAGGCTACTTTTTGACCAATATCATGGTCTTTTTCCTAGGAATTAATTCAGGAGAATGGTGACTTTCCCAGTTGACCCTACAGTATTTCAGAGCTCAGGAGAGGCTGCCCACATGGCTGCGTGTCCATGGCTTTGTCCATCAGTTATTTCCTTTCTGTTTTATTCAGTTCAGTGTGGTCTTTCATGTGCTGTGATCTAATGTGATCTCATCTAACATAATCTATTTGTGTTCAAAATCCTAATTGAAGTTAGTGGCAAGGTTGGTATTAATTTCAGTAAACCTAATACTTCTCCTGGTATAGCTATTTGCACACCTAAGGACCTGCAGAGACACCATTTCTGTGCAAATCACAGTCAGGTAATCCTACAGCATTCAAATACATGCAAAACTTAACATAGTTAAAAATTCTCTTCTTGTTCATGGATTTCCAGGCAGATTATAAACCTGGAGATACAGGTGCGATTCCTGTGTGTTGTTTTAATAGCAAATTCCCTAAAGCCATCTCCAGATTCAGCAAGTCTGTGTTGCATTACTTTTATCCAGCTTGTTTTATTGAAAACACCTGTGTGAAACTAACAGTTATCTGGCATTGATTTGCTATTCTGTATCTAAAAAATATTCACTTATTTATGTTGTATTTAGGGATCAGAATAAATGCTTTCAGCATAGTATCATTGCTGAGGAAATCAGTTTTTAAGGTATGACTCTAAGGTCACTAATAAATTTTGAATCTTACAGTTGCCACCAGAAAAGCAAAAGGGGTCTGTGGCAAAGTGTTTGAGGTATTATTTTGCTTTGGCTATTAAGCTGAAATATTTATTTTGCTTAAAATCAAGTAGATGCATCAGAGATGGGTTTTATATTCCGTATTATCAGATGGACCCTGTAAGCCTGTAACAAAATCGCAGCAAGACATGGGATCCCTGTATTTGGGGTAAGGTTAGAAGAGATCTTTTAGTTCTGTGGCCATAATAATACTACCTTTTGCTCAGCTTTATAAAGTCATGTGTTCAGTTTGTAAAGTGTAATGGTAATTTCTTCTTTGGTGGGGGCTCCAATTACAGTGATTTTATCTTACCATGTTTGATTGTGTAATCTTTAGAAAACCATTTAGACATGCTGAAGCATTAGCACCAGGTGTATGGTACCATGAAATCTGTTATAAAACAGCTGTTAGCAATGCATTTGCCAAGTATCTCTAAATAATTGAAAGACCCAGTTAAGAAAATACTTGTTATTTATGCAATATCACCTTGTGAGGGCTGCATGCGGTAGCACAGCAGGAGTGGTGTAACCAGCCTGTCGAGGCTTCAGTGAGAAGTCTAATAGTCTCACAGGTAGGAAACTTTGGTATTTGGTGATAATTGTAATACAGTAATTCACTGAATCTGGTGACAGAGTTTCTTGTTTGATTGCCAGTGAAGTGGAGACTGTGAAGGTGTTGTTTCTGCATCACTGGAGCGTGTGATCCTGACTGCGCAGGTGGCAATCAATGATATAACGCTATAAGCAATTAAATAACACTAAATAAAATATAATAATGACATAATACCAATGCTATGGTAATAAATTACATCATGATGATATCTATAAGAAGTATGTCTGAGCCACCGTTCTCCAAAAAGATCTGGAAGGTTCCTGCATGCCACTGTTCCTCTCTGTGTGCACTGACGGTGAACAAACAACCTGCCAGCTGCAAAGCTTCTTAGAAAAAGCACAAAATTTGATCCAAGGTTTGAAAACACCACAGAATATGAACAGGAGAATATTTAATAAGATCTTGATAAATGCTGCCCTTTGACAAAGCTCTTACCCCTTAGCAGGCCTGTGAATAATGTATTGTCCTAGAATAAAAATAAGATTCAAGATATCAACAAAGAAACAGGCTCTATTAACACTAAAGAGCCTCTGCAGGTTTCCCTATCTGGGCCAGCTTCTTTGTATCTTCCTCCCTCAATGAATTCATGTCGGTTTCTATTTCATCAGATGATATACATTTAAGTCCTTACAACATTCTCCCTCTTATTTCTTTCTTATCATTTATTATTTAACCCTCTAAAGCATTTTATGTCTTCCAAGGTGTCATACAAAATAAAGTTGATTGGTATAAATATTGTATTATGAAGTTTCTACATTTGTGACCTAGTTTTTGTTGCCCTACATCATAGGATGCTAAATATTAGTTTAGGTTTACTGCCTATGTGGTGTAAAATTATGTACCTGTGTATGCTTAAATTCAACTATACACGCAGTGAAGTTAAAACTCTTAGTGTGTAACTGTGTTGATACCTGTGCTCTGCAAGTGTGTATTCCAAGTTGGACAAACTTTTTGTTTGCAGATTATGATTTCCCGTGGCATCAGAAATTCTACAAAGTGATGAGATTTTTAATTTGAAAAGAAAAAAAAAATCACAGTTGAAAATGCAGTTTTACAAAAGCCTTCCACTTGATTTCATAGCTTTCAGTGACAGCCAGTTCTCTATTTATCACTTGGCTCATCTGCTTAAATTAGTTGAAATAGTAAAAATAAAGCATGAAATAACCTCAATTTGCATAAAATTTATCCATTTCTTCTGGATGTCAGTTTTTACTGGGTTTGATCCCCAAACTGCTGGATTTGTAATGTTTTATTTATGGTGTTTTACTGGGGTGTTGAAACCTTATGCAGTCGTGATTTCTGTCTCTCTGCCTTGAATATGGAAATATTTCATCTCTCTGGTTTTACACCCAGGGTGAGATGACCAGCATCAGTAAGAGAGAAGGTCCTTGTGATTGACATTAAACATGGTCTAGGCAGACCATGCTATGTGGGGACCTCTGTTATCTGAAGTGCCAGGTAGACAGAACTATGTATTTATAACTGAAAGCATAAAATGGATTATACTAGAAAATGTGGTGTGTAGGAGAGAGAGTAGAAAGTAAAGATTACTTTAGGTACTTGGAATGAATCTTTCATCAGAGCCCTAGAATGAAAATGCAGAGATTTAAAAGGTAGTGTGGATTGAGGCCAATAACAACAGTTTATCAGTTTTAGTGGTCTTAAATTAATCTTAATACAGAAAGAGAATTTCCAATAAATTAATCTTCAAACAGGAAAAACAACCCAGCACTATGGCTCACTTCATGTAAGATAAATAATAGGAAGGGAAGCATTTCTTCTGATAAGATGACAAGTGTAGAATAATCCTGAAGATACCTTTATGCACAGTACTTTGGTTAAGCAGCCTAAGTATTTATGGAAATCACAGGCAGTTGGACTTCTGTGCTACTCTATTTCCAGATGAATCACATTTGAGTCATCAAAAGAAGAACATTAAACAAGGGTGGTTTTTTTACAGAATTAATATAAGCAATTAGGTGACCACTGCACCATTCATGGGGTGAGTTTGAGTGACCATGATGGGGTGATTTTCCAGGGAATATTCTTTCTTAGAGGAAAGTATCTTCAATGGAAATAAAAAGAATACCCTGGTCCTGTGATCCTTTGTGAAATTCCTTCCCACAGAACAATGTTTCATAGGTCTTTGCAAGCTTTATCTCCCATCAGAATTCCCAACCATGCAGCATATGCACAGGGATTTGGGAAATGTCAGTGGAAATTGGTTTGGATACTTTAGTTCCTCCCTGTCTTCCGCATCACTGATGAATGGGAGAAGTGGTTGAAAAATGAAAAAACAAACAAACAAAAAAATCTTTCTGATCGTTCTTCCCCAAACGTCTTTCTGCTTTCCTCAGAAATGCCTGGTTTTAGCCAGACTTTTTACTCACAATGAGCAATCCCAGGTTTTTATAACGGTGATATTGAAAGTATTGCGCTCTCTGCAGGTATTTGGAATACCTACAGTTCAGATAAAGGGGGTAGTTGATGGCTCGGAAGTGCTGCAGTCAGGTTTTTTGCAAACCTAGCCAGGAATTGCAAACTGGGGACACCCAGCTCATTCTTGAAGGTTTTTATAAGGGTGACATGTCTTAAGGAGGTCAGGGAAGTCTTCTCTCCCATATCTTGAGCTTTCTTTCTGCATTCTTGTTGGGAGACCATTAGTTTTGAGAAACATTGCTGGAAGCACTTCTCTCTTATTTTTTCTCCCACTCTGGAGATGGTTTCATCGAGAAAGCTCTTTTCTGTGCAGGTTCTCTTTATCTTATGAATATTGCAGTAGAATCTGTGCAAAAGAAAGGGGCTTTTTAGCTGAAAAGCGTTCTTTGCTCTTCTGAACTGTGCACCGTCTTCTTATTGTCTGAACTGTAATTGTTCAGTGCCGCTGTTGTTTAGGGAGTCGGCTGCACACTCAGCATCCTCCGAGTTACAGATCTCTCCTTCCTCTCCGTTTCCCCAGCAGCTCAACTTTTCTGATGCAGCTGATTTTTGACTGCAGCAGAGACCATGATTTCAAAACCACTTTGTCAACAGGATCTCTACTATGGCAGAGCACATGATTTTGTGGTCATCTTTTTTTAGCTAAAATATCCATGTGGTGGAGTATGTGTGTGTTTGCATATCTGTGTCTCTAGGGACTGTGTATTAAGGGAAGAGTGTGGAAGAGCCAAAAAGAGGGACTGAGTATCTGGCATAGTTTCTCTAGAGATTTCCTCCTCTTCTATTAACCTTTCCACCACAACCACTTTTGTATTTCTGTTCTTAATTAGAATTTCGAGTGGAGCTGTGGAAGGAGCACATCTATCCCCCAGTTGATTCCTCCATCTGATTTGGCATCCAGAAATGCATTTCTTAGGAATTAATTATAATTGCTTTTGATGGAAAGCCAACTTTTTTCATGTGTTAACTGTTAATTCTTAGCTTGTTTAACATGGGATTAAGTAACAATGATAAGCTTGAGTGAAGGCTTGCTGTATGTTTGTGAGTTGAATGATTGTGTTTTGTGTTCCAGGCTGAGTGTGGCTTGGTGGCTGTGGTATGACAGTGGCCAGCATGGAGGTGCATGTTTTGGAGAGGCAAGAAGACAGGACTGTACGGGGAGAGGTTTTCAGAGTTGGAGGAGATGTGGGGGTTGGTTAATGAAAGGTTAAATCTACAATATTTTGGACTGCCTGGCTCATTTTCAGTTCGCTCTATAGCATGCCTCTCCCCGGTATTCAGGTTAGAAAAGTGTAATGCTGCAGTCACTTCTCAACAGCTGCATGCAGCTGAGGTGGGGACATGAGCACCTCGTTTCTTGTGGGGTTTCTCTGTCCTAGAGATGATGAGTTCCACGCAGCTCCTGGGCTGGAGAAAGATGCTGTAGCCTCTGCTTCAGGGACTCATCATGACAGGCTCTCAGAGCTGTGGGTCTTTTTGTTTTTCTGCTTTTTAAATATATCTTTTTGGTGTGCTGGCTATTCCAGTTTCTGAGAGTAACTCCTTGTGCTTGTAACTGTGTTTTTATTCCCTGCCCTTCTCATGACAACCAAAGATGTCATACAGGTTCTTCAAGACAGGTTAAAACATCTCTTAGACACTTTATAACTATGCTGCTGGAATTTTTTGTGACTGTCAGTGAAAAGCCTTTACTGGGTGTTTTTATTCTGAAGACTGGCTTTGTAAAAGGAGACTTGTAGCTGTCCAAGCACATTTCTTTGTCAAAATCACTGAGCTTAAAGTGGGGAAGTGCTTATCCTCCTGCCAGCCTTAAAACCCATCCCAGTGCCAATCAATATAAGGATTGTTTTCAGCTGAGACAGTTTGACAAAGTAGTGATGGTTGTGAGTAAAGAAGACAGAGGCTTTTCTCTTGCTCAGTCAGTGAAGCTGTATATAAGCTTTACATCTGAGAAGGAAGGTTCCTCCCCCCAGCCTCATCATAAATGGGCAAAACGTAGGTAGAAGATGTCCTGTTTATGTCAAACACTCATTTGTGCTATTAATTTAGGCAGTGGCATTTCTAGAGACACCCTTGCAGTGCAGCATGAACTGTGGGAGTCCCAGAAATGCTGTGTGGGTAAGTGCTTTGTGCATGTGTAAATTGCAGGTCGTTAGGAGGAGATGCTGCTGGGAGGCAGGCGGTGAGGGTGGAACACTGCACACCTGACTCTGCTGAAAGCTCCAGCACGACCAAACAGCTACAAGTCAGCTGGCCCTGGGAGAGGAGCAG
This sequence comes from Climacteris rufus, assembly GCA_013398175.1. Lineage (NCBI taxonomy): Eukaryota > Metazoa > Chordata > Aves > Passeriformes > Climacteridae > Climacteris > Climacteris rufus. Next base: position 352,011 of record VZRZ01002005.1, read on the forward strand.
TGAGGGGCTCAGGGATTGGCACTTTGACTCCCATTTTTGGCCCAACATGATTTCTTTTCAGCCAGGCATAAGCCTATCCTGTTTATCTCTCAGACACTAGGCAGCCAAAGGAAGAGCCAATACATAAAGAAGAGCCTTAAATGAGTAGTGAAATAAAAGAGTTTTTCAGACTTGTTTAACAACTTCCAGGGAAGCCATGAAGTAAAGAATGCTTTCAGATTGCATTCCATGATAAGTCCTGCCTAAAAGCTTAAAAATTATGGATTCTGGATGAAATAAGTATTAATAATATTTATTAATTCTCTAAACTTCATCTCACTGGGAAATTCTGTCTGCAGTGCCTGGTCTCAGCCTCAATTTTAGCACTCTTCTGAAACCTCCTGAACTCAGAGGTAGCAGTACAGATGACAGCTTTTCTGTCTCATGCTGCTAAGTGTTTGTGCCTAGATTTTACTGAAATAGGATGACCTGGTGTATTTCATCAACTTTCAGCCTATCCAGGCTAGAAGAGTGCTCTTTGTGGACGAGGCATGGTCTGGGGTAGACTGGTGTGTTGTACAGTGCTACCACCCACAGCAGGCGGTGAGATTGCCAGGAGTGTTGTGGGGACTTTCAGTCAAGTTGAAAAGGTGGGTTAAGAGCTGGTGATACTAGATAAAGTATGAAAATAGCCATATTGCATGAGACCAGACTCAGAGGTGTTTAACTGTGGCTGGTAGCACATATTTAGGGAGCAATCCACGCATGGGGCAGAGGTAATTTTGAGTCTGTACTAGCTGTAAAAGTGGGACAAGGACCACATTGCAGGAGGAACGTTTATGATTTTGCAAATATTTGTGCTTTTACAATTTTGTTTGAGAGATGGTTAGAAAGCCATGCAAAATTACTGGAACCTTGATGTGACTAATTGCCAAATCCCATTAAACAGAAGTGGATAGATTTTTATCATCAGCAACCTGAATTGACTAAGTGTTTGCATAGCTTTGCAGGCTGTCTTCAAGGCGGTGAGAAAGGGAATTGAAAACATCCTTTTTTGTTCCGAATGTAGGCACTTGACATTTTTATCTTTGTGCAGCAGGTTAGCAGAGAAGGCTGTGCAGGGCAGCACTTGCTTCCTTCTGCCTGTGGTGGGGACAGAACCCCTGTTCCACCCTGAGGGCCCTTCAAATATAGATTCTGCTGATGATTGCCCTATCTCCTGTGCACACTCTGTTGGATGCCTCATTTGCACGCGTGCTAGTGGTTTATTTATTGTGGTGTAATTGCTTGCTGTGTTTGTACTGTTTTTCAAAGCTCACGTAAATGATCCCACGCTACTCAGTTTGTCACAGTAAATACCTATTCCAATGTATTGTCTCTCACCTTGAATGTTCTCTCTCACTGAAGCAATTTGATGCCTGGCTCTGCTTTTCTTGATAATCTTAACCACTGAAGCCGAGTGAGCCTTCCCCCTTTGGGAGGCCTCTCCTTTTATCTGTGACTTACCCAATACCTAGTGTCTCCTGTCCCCCAAGAGGAAAAACCTTCTCCTCACCTTTCTGTCAATTCACCTATTTTTTCCCCAGTCTTACTCTTTAAGAAAAAAAAAAAAAACAAACCAGGTGATCACGCTGGTTGTATTTCTCTCTGCGGTCCCCATTCCTCTCCACCCAGTGCAAGACAAACATTATGAATGAACCCCACATGTAAAGTCATATCTTAGGAGTTACACTGCTGAGAGCACTGCTGATTTTGTTTTACTCATAATTTTAGCTGTGCGACATCCTGCCTCTTCTGGATGACCAGCCTTTGGTCCCACAGCTCTCTTCTGCCATCTAATCTGGGAAATCTATGTTGGTTTTTTGTCCTCTTCTCCCATCATGTCTCTCTTTCCTGTCTGATTCTTGCTCTGGTGACATACTCTCCTTCACCACTCTTACACTGGGTTGAGTCTCATTTGTAATCACACCTGCAGCACATCCCTTCAAGTCCCTCAAATAGGTGAGGGATTTTCTTAGTTTCTTCTGTCTTCTCCTTGTTGCTGAAGGTACTAGTCAGCTCACTAATAACTTTTCTCTTCATCACATCATCGCAAATAACATGGTGCCAATCTACTCAATATGTTCAGCTCTTTCTGTTTGGACTTTGGGGTCTTACGTTCTCCTGGTTTGCGGCTTACTTTTCCAACTCCCTTCCTTATTCCCTATTACCTAAGCCCCTGTCATAATACTTGTTGGCATTTTAAATATTCTCCTTTTCTAAAAGTATTTGTTTTAAAATGTTTTTCCGTTTATGTGCTCTCCCTCTGACTGTCTTAGCTGCAGCTATAATTTCTATAAGTGACTCCAAAGATCCTTTCAAGTGAATGTGTTCCTTGGTGCATCACAGCCTGGCCCCTGTTCTTTGCTTTCTTAAACTATAAGGGGTGGTCAAGGTACATAGGTGTTTTTTCTCAGTGTAGGTATAAAATATTGCAAAAGGCACTGGTGTGATTTTTTTTTTTTTTTTGTCTGAGGCACACTGCACGTGAAAGGTTGGAAGCAGGGGAAAAGATCAGTCTAATTTGCCACTAGGCAGTTGAGCTACAGTGTGCTGTAGTCATGGTTCTGTCTGAATCAGTTTAATAACACAATAAAAGCATTTTTGTTCTAAATGTCTGTTGGTGATAAGGAGATAATTTCTCTCAAGTTAGTAAATTTTAATTAAAACTGCATAGAGTGTTGTTAAAATAGCATTTTACTCGTAATCGTTGTCAGGTCTAAGTCAAGGAGAGAAATTTAGCTGGTTAAGATGGGATGGAATTTTTCTTTTGAGTCTCCAAATTCATTACAGAAAAAATGAACTGACACCTTTGGTGGAGGCTGATATGATGCAATAAGGAATTGCAGTAAAATTAAGAAAAGTCCAGCTTTCATTCAGCATCCTCCAGATAGGAAATGCTTTTTATTGCTTCTTTCCTTTGGGAATGTGCTCATTACAGTAACAGTCAAAATAGGAATCCTTCATCTGGAGGCACGGCTAATATTTGCTATCTGCCTGTTTGGGGAATGAGATCTTTAATTAGTTCCGGATATAAAATATTATACAGAATTTCCCTCCAACTCTTCCTTTGTTGCTGGGGTCAGTAAGTGCAGTGTTGTTGTAATTGTGGTTGTAATGGTGTTGTCCTTGTCTAATCACAACACTCTTTTTCCCCCCATAAGCTGTCGGGACATATTTTTCCATTCTGTAAATAGCATTAGGAATTGTATCCTGAAGTTGATTATAAATACATCAACCAGAAATGGTGATCTGGTTGACACATATATGATTATATGACCAGTGGAAAAGTTTCATAGCTGTCCTTATAGGAGACTTTTTAAACTGGAGGGTGAGATCTGGATTTTTTCGGAGGGCATGAGAGATTTAGCGTTGAGGTGAATGGTGTTGTGATTTCATGCAACATTTGCTTAGAGGTTATTGCTGTGGTCTTAATGGAAACTGAGGTAAATAGACTTCTTGGGACTGATACGTGTTATGCCTCTGTGAGTGTAGTAAATGCAGATGAAAGCAAGTTGAAGTCGTTGCTTCTTATGGCCTGACAGAACTTAAACGAGAAGGGATAGGGAGATAAAGTAAGAATATACTGTACCTTGTTTAACCTAGATCCTATATAAATCTAATTTATATTTTAAAACAGAAGATATTAAAGATTGCCACTTCTCTTTGAGAAATTCTGGTAGCCCTTTTCCTGAACTGCAGGCACATACAAGCCTCAGGGACCAGCTGAGGAGATTGCAGTAGGAGGGCACATCTCATCCCCACAGCCAGGGAGCAGCAACCACTGGTGCTTTGGGATAGAAATTATTTTTGTTAGCTCTTTCATGTGAGACCCAGGATGGACAAACCTCATTCTTCCTGCTCTTGACTTGCTCCTCCTTCAATCCCTAGTGACCTTTATTCACTGTTGTTCGTGCCACCTCACTTAACCCTGTTTTTTTCCTTGGCATCCCTTCAACTTTCAGTTCTGCCTTTGTGTCCCTGCACTGGGAAAACCCCACAATTCTCCAAGCATATCTGCTGCTGCCAGGCTCCCCTTTGCCTTTTCTCTCCTACCCAAGCTCCTTATTTCTCCTCTGTATTCTGGCTGCCTTCGTCTTCTCACTGCCAACTCTCTCTTTTCTTTCTGCCCTCTCTACTCCACTGAGATTGCAGTTGACTAAACTCACAAATTATCACCTCCTGGCCAAGTCCCAAAGCGTCATGCCTGTCCTTGGCCTTGACTTGTTTTCGTATTCACTGCAGTTGACCCCTCTATCCCCTTCAATTCACTCTTTTCTCTATAGCTCTTGGCATCTACAATTACTTCGAAAAATGGCTGATGTCTCTTATCTCTGAAGTGTGTTGTTCAGTGACTGCCTTGGCAGCTGCATCTTCTCCATATCCCCCTCATCTCAATATTTAGCAAAGGTGCAGCCTTTGTTGCTTTCCTTCTCTCTTTCTGGTCTCAATCACTTAGAAATTTCACGTTTTTTATTGCACCAGTGTCCCCTTCCATGCTGGCTGATCAGGAATAATACCCTTTAATATAGAAATTTCAATTCCGGTTGGAATGAAAATTGGTATCTATTCCCAGACACCCCCTGCTAGTTCATTTGCAAGTTGCTGCAATCAGCTTGTGTATTATGCCTTCATGAAATTCCTATTTCTTTCATCATGGGGGTGTGGGGGAGAAAACCAAACCTGTCTCTTTCTCTTTGACTGAGAATAAATAAGTCATTAAGGGTTGCTGTAGGATTTTCCTTCTGCAGCAATTCCAAAAGCCTTTGTGTATCTCCACCCTTAGTGACGGATTGACCTAATGTTCTCTGGAGTTGATGTAGAATTTTGTCCTTTCACTTGGTTTCTGATTACTTCTTTCATACAAAATGCTGCGTTAACATCAGTAACAGGGCAACGAGGTAAAGTTATATTCCAGAGGGTTCATTCAGGTTAAAGACAGCCTCTGCTTGCAAAGTCTTGCAGTAGAGAATTAGGAAAAAAGATGAGTTCCAAACAAGATGGACGACAAGTTTGTGCAAGAGGGAAGGCAAGGATAAACACAATTGCTAATGAGATTATGTATTGAGCTGGGGCACCTCAAGAAGTGTCATCACACATGTGTAGGTAGCTCTCATTGGCAGAGTTAAACCATGTACATGAAATGTTGCTGGTGTAAAAGATGACTTGCTCTGTTTGCAGAAGCCCGTGGTGTTCAGCAAATGAGACCATCTGAAGTTCTCCTTAAATACTTGATTTCACTAAGGGTTCACCTCCATGGTGTTACTTACAGACTTCCAGCAATGCTCAGAATCTAATAATTTTACTGCTGCGGTAACAACACATATTGTAGAGATTGTTGTAAAATAATGACAATAAAAAGTAATTTCAGCATTGTATTCAGTTTATGAATGGCTGTAACGCAGTAGCTTAATATTGCTTCTCTGCTGGAAACCATGTAAATGCCTGATTATGTATACCTATTAAAAACCCCCAGAATTATTTATAGCAGAAATAAAAACAAAGCATCTGTTTGTCACTGGGGAAAACACTCCCTGCATTGTGCTATAATAGGCCATGCATGTATTGAGATTTCTGCAGTCCCCAGTCCTTTAATCACCTGAGTTAATAGCCTGTGCCATTAGACTGTGCGAGCCCTCCACAGGGCAATGCTGTGCGGTGAGGTGTTTACCCACTTTTGTAAAACCTGATCCATTTTTGCCCGCTGAGCAGCTGAACATGTGTTGTAGTAAATTTGCACAGTCAATCAGTTCAACTGAAGATGCACTGGTTAATAATGTGGGAATTTTATACAGTTCTTGTGTTGAGTTGGGATGTCAGTGCCAAAGTTAGTTAGTAATGTACGTGCGTGTTTGTTTTGCCTTTTTTAGGCTTGTTTTGTCTGGCTGTTGTAAGAATTAGCAGATGTTTCATTTGATTCATGATGCTGGATGTCACATCCTGGAACTGGTGTTTTAATTAGATGGCACCAGATGCTTGTTTGGTAGTGAGTGAGTAGAGGCACGTTCATGCTGGGAATGCCAATGTCGTTGCAATGCCATTGCTGCTTCCCCTCTCATTTTGGCCTCGAAGCAGTGTTTTCTGCAACAAACATCCACAGTCTCTCCTCATTCTCAGCCTTTGCTTTACTTCTAGGTTGTGCCTTCAAATCCCTTGCAAGGACAGTTCCATCAGACCTTGGTTTGCATACCCCAGCACATTGCTCAAAAGCTACTGACCAGCCAGAGTAATGCTTTTGTGTCTTCTCAGGATCTTCTCTGGCAGCATTCAGGATAAGATACCTTGATAGCCCAGTTCGTCTTAGCATTACAAAATGAGATTAAGGGAAGGTCTGTGCTGCTTTTCAATGGCATGGACCAGTTCCAGTTAACAGAGATCCTTTCAGCCAGCCTGTTCCTGTGACAGCAACTATCCAGACATAAACTTTTGAGAGTCAATTTGGGCATACAGGCAGTGGGTGACATGGTCTTGAGATGCGATTCGTTTTGGCCATCAGACTTCCAGGTACAAGAAGACAAGAGTAATTCCAGCATACTGTACGGCTTATAAATGGCTGTAATATAAAGTTTAATATTCAGCTCAGCTGGGAGCCATGTAAATACCTGACTGTTGTTCTGTGTGTAACTGGCACCTGTACGTAGCAAAATACTCCTTGGTTCTGTTTTTGGAGACTTCTGCTGCAAAGTGGAGAAGAGCTCGTTTGCCTGTCGTCTTTCAAAAAGTGAGACAGGACAGCCCATATCTCTTGCCTCTAGACATTACTTGAAATGCTGCAACCTCATCAGATACCTTTTTCAACTCTGGACTGACCCCAGGGGGTGTTTGGGGAGATGCCTGGCACTCACTCATGCTGCAGCATAGCTGTGCTGCTGCTGGACAGCCTTTGGGCACAGCCACCCTAGTGCTGTCCCGTTAGCCTGCTCCAGACCTTACTGGTACCACTATCAGTCTGTCAGTATCAAGCCTTAACCTGGAATTAAACATAGCTGGATATGTCATCACCACTTGCAGTTCACACCTCTGGAGTATGAAGTAGGAATGTGCACCATTCAGGCATTTTGGCTATGGAATTTTCAAGCCTAGTCCCTGGTAGGATGGTTTTGAATGACAAATTTTCCTCTTGTGCACCTGCAGGATTGCAGCGAATTTGTGTTTTACTTAGTATCACTGGTGCAAGCATTTAATTGTTTAGAATAAGTATGAAGTGATTCATCTATTTATTTTGAGAGGTTGAATGCCTGACCACAGTGTTTCCTTACATTTTACAATCTAATAGTAGCCTGGGGTGCTGTATTAGTTTTACTTTACTGCTCCAAGAGGCTAAGATATGGCTGTTTGGTTCTCTCCTGCTTTAGTTTAGCAATGCTCTGTGAGATTATGATGACTGCTTGGTAGCTGGAGCTTTACTCTTTCCCTTCTGTTTTATTTCTGACTGATGTCGAGCTTACCGCTCTGTTAAATAGGTGCAGAAGTACCTGGCTGCTGGTAGTTTATTAATGTTTGTCAAGAGCTTCTGAAGTGATGTTGTATAAAGTCTTAACTTTTTCTAAAGAATGCCATCCTTCAAAATTTCCTGTACGCTGAGTCTTGAGGGAGAGAGTTTGATTGCAAACTATCACATTTAAAACTGAAAGTAAAAAATGACTGACTGCTGAAAGCTCCTGTATGTGTTTTCTTCCCACTGGCCCATTCACCCTATATCCTCCCAGGGTCAAGACAAATATAATTCCATCCTGCTGTAGTAAAAGCAGATAAAACCAAAGATATTATTATTTGTCATTGGGTTTTGGTCTTCACCACAATATGTTTATATGGTCAACTCAAATTTAATGGAACAGACTTACCTGTTCAAGAATCAGGTTTTGAACTGATTTTCCTGAAGAAGCCAGTAGCTGTCAAATGTCCTGTCAGAGTTTTAGTGCTCAGCGCTGGACAAATGGACATGTTACATCTCAATTAAGAAAGGAAGATAAATGGGTGGCAGTAAATGGAGGTCATGGGTTAGACGCATTTAATGGAAGAAATGGAAATGAAAATTGGAAAACAGTCTGAGGGATCTTGAGAAGATAAGAGCGAAGGAAACTCAATTAGAGGGAGCCATGCTTCCACTCTTGGATCAGGGATAATTTCCTGGGTTTTGTTTGATAGGGTTTATTGCTTTCACAGTCAGCAAAGTTGTATTATAAATAAATAATTACATTCCATTTTATGATTTGCTCAAACTGATGCATTTTAAACAGTGAAAATGTAATCTCCATTTCAAAATTGTGTATAAATAGACAAATAGGTTTTTCATAAGTGCAGCCTATCAATTAGCCCTAGGCAAAGCCCACACTGCTATTACTGAGTGTTCAAGAACTTAAAATACAAGTATATTTTTAAAAGCTAAAATATTCACAAAGGCAGATTCAATTGCTAACTGTTTATGAAAGCTTACAATGATTGATTTAAGTGCATACAGTGATAGATTTGCAAGGCAATCCATGCAGAGAAAGCGCACTATGCATTTATGTCTGGCCATTTACAGAAAATAAAATAAATCACCTTTCCTTTTCCCCTCTTTCTTTTGAAATATATGTGTCTGTGAGTGTATATGTACATGTTTTTTATACATACCATACCTGTCTGTACATAATATACAATGTACATCAAGATGATTAAATGTGATAAAGTGATAGAAGTCACTGTGGTGCATAATGAGCATATAAGTGTTGTGTCCACAGCAAAGCCCTTATTTTCTGTGTCTTATTTCATTAGGGCTCATGCTTGTGGTTTCCCTCAAGGGATCACACAGTGTATATTGGTACTGCAACATTTCATTATTTACTTTATCAGGGTGCTCGCTTTCCCTGCCTCTTTAGGGAGCTTAGTTTGCCTCATCATAAAACACTTTAAAATTGAGCTGCTGCAGTTTATGTGCATGTACATATACACCAGCTGGGGAAGGCAATACTTCCTCCTACAGACTGCATCTGAGCCCTGCTCTGAATAGCAGGGGAACATCTGGGTGGATGCTGGAATCTCAGCACCCCCTTAGTGCCAGGCTGCTTTCTTTGCTTCCCAGTGACTTGTGTAGAGCCATAACATCTTCTGGAACTGTGAACTGGTAAAGCTGGTAGAAAGTGCCATGACTTTGGAGGACTGCGGTGGGATAAGGGCTGACCTTTATGTCTTACATGAAAAGTTATACTTTGGAGTGCAGCAGCCAGAGCATATTTATTTGCTTCTCTCTGTTCAGAGCCAAAAGGGGGCACCCACAGAGTGACTGGCACTGTTCCCAATGATCATGATAGAGTTGTCTGCATCAGGGCTTTTATTGTACTGCTCTGACTTGCCACAGTCTCTTGTGTATCTCAGCTCTCTCCTCCCTTCTGTTTCCTTGTCTGAAGAAGGGTATCCTACCTGTGGAAGGTTTTTGAAGATGAACAGAAGACTAGCACTTCCCTGAGATTAAAAGACCATGCTTACCACCACTATAATTCCATAATCTTTGAACCTTGGATTTATTATCACACAGAGAGTGGAGAGAGAAACAGAAATATAATTTTGGTCTGCTTGTGCAGGGTTTGCGCTAGTTTTGATGTTATAACCCCAGCTCCATTTCCTGTGCAAGGCAGAAAATTCAACTTCTGACTATTTCAATGATCGTGTGCAGTTTTTCCTGTGAAGGTACCATGAGGTTGCTAAAGGGGATTTGAAAAAAATCCAACATGGAAATGAATTCTAATTATTTCACTTTTTGTACTCACAGATAGAGCTGTAGGTGAGGTGCCTTCCACGCAAGGCTTGTAGCTGTCTCTAAGACTTTCTTATTAGAAAGATGCTTAGAAACATCTGGGATTGCACTTGGAAACTTTTGTGGATTTTCTTTGCATATTAAGAGAGAATGTTTTCCATACTAAGAGAGAGGGCTTAATTGTGAGAAATCTTTCAAGATTGATGAGAGGTTTTGGTGAAAGGTATATACTGTTGGGGTAGTTGTTGGAAAATCAGAAAAGAAGCTTCATCAGAGTTGTGGAAACATCCTACACTTTTCCACACAAAATAAGACCATTAAAAAAAAACCAAAACAAAGGAAGGTGGTTTGTGGTATGAATTGGTGGGTATCAGCTTTTCAGCCATCAGTTACCAGCTATCCACAGGTGTCTGTGGCCCTGCTTGGTTAATTCCAGAATGACAGTGTGAGTGAAAACGTGATGCCAGTATGGTTTCCCTGCAGAAGTTCAGCATCTGTGCAGAAAGTGTCTCATGGAGACTAATTTGTGGAGGTTAATTCCCCATTAGTGAAAGAGGTCTGAGATTTTAGGCCAAGTCTTGTTCTTAGAAGTGCTACGAGAAGCAGTCTTGTATCTGTTCAACAAGGGAAACTGAACTCCTGTCCTTTCTGAAGCACACATGAGAAATGTTCCTAATCTTCTCTAGGTCAACACTTGTTCTGAACAAAACTTTGGCCTCCAGGCAACCCTCTTGAATTTTTTCTGCTGCAGTCACTGAGATTTCTGCCCAGGGCAGAAGCAGCAGCAGAGGTATTTTTACATCCTCCGGACAAAAAGGATGAAAGGTGGTGAATCTCTTCCTCAGCCTCTCTAGAGAAGGGAGGATAGAGTACACCTAAAAAAATGAAGTGCATTGCTTCCAGGCAGTTTAAAGTGGTAATACTGATCCAAAACAAATCACCCTTTTTTTGACATGCTTACTGTTGAGAACCTTGGCCCCTATACATGAAACTAATGTGATACAGAGCTAAAACTTTCATTTTATGGGCCTGAGGAAAGTGCTGCAAGTGGGCCTAGATAAAACTTCATGTTTCAGCGCATCCAGTCTGCATTTCACAACAAAATGCGGTGTCGTCTTTGCAAAACAGGAACGTTCCACTACAGTATTGATGAAGTATATGCTGCCCCTATCCACTGGAAAATTCACTGAAAGAAACAAGGGAACAATTTATTGTTCTTACAAAACCATAAAGTTGGGTGTCTGAGAGCATCTTCTGTCTGAGACTAGGCTGTTCACTGCCTGCCACCCCTGCATGCATCCCGCCTGGTGCTCTGCCTGGACAGAAGCTGTGGACATTGCTCCAGGCTCACCACTGGTCACATCCAGCCCATGTACTGCTACTAGTGCACATCTCTAGAACAGGCTGTTCCATTTCTTTCATGGCCTCATATGTGAGAAGATACCAGGAGCTTCTTTTTTCATTAGATGTGTTTTCTCCCCACTGGGGGGTTGGCAGTGAGGCTGTTGGGACTACAAAAAAGTTCCCATGGGAGTGGAGCTGAGTGTGTTGGGAGCACTGCAGCAGCCCAGGTCAATGAACCTCCTCTTTCCAAGCTCCTTGGAGAAATCAGCTGGACAGTGTTCACAGATCTGTAGTGCTTAAAACCAGAAAACCCCAGATAGTTTGATTTCATCCCTTTTGTATCTCTGTCTATTATATATCACTTTTATGCATCTTTACTAAATGATCTTTCTCTAACTAAAGGATAGGATACATTTGCCATGAAATGTTTCTCCCTCAACAGTTTGTAGCTCTCATTTGCAGATGTCTGAGATTATTCCAGGAATTAATCATCTGCTTTAAAAAAAAAAATAATAAAGGGTATCAAGCTGATTGCTAATTTTATTTTTCCTGGCTTCAGTTTCCAATCATTAGATGTTGCTCCACCTTATTTTGTCAGATTAAAGAGCCCTTTGCTTCCCAGTAATATTTCCCCATGAACCTTACATGGATTTTTCTAATCAAGTTGCCTCTTCATCTTCTTTTTAATAAGCTTAGCAGATTTAAATCTTAAACTCCCTTACCGTAAATCATTGTGTCTGCTACTCACACTATTTGTGGAGCCTTTTTTTGTTAACCTTCTTCAATTTTTTGACATGCTTTGTAAAATAGACTCCAGAGTCATTCAGGGTACATCCAAGCAGAGGAAACATGGAGGGGTTAAATGGTGCTCTTGTGCTGGCTTTGTGCATCACACTCTGCTCTTCCCTGCAATGTTCATGTTTGGGGGCAGCGTAGCTATTAAACCCACTTCAAAGCTACTCTTTCTCTACTTTTTGACTGCTCCTCTAGGTTAATGTTTGGATAGAAAGATAAAGGCAAATTCCAGGGGTAACATTACTACTTTTTTCATAGAGTTGCTGTGGGCCAAAAGAAACAGCAAGAAGGGGTGGAGCAGTGTGGAGGGTGGGAGTTGAGTGGGAGTATGACTCTTTTCCCACTATTATATATACTGTGTTTTCAGTATAATGTATGTAACTAAAAAGAGAAAGATGTTTCCTAGCTGGAATATTCCCATTATTTTCTCATCTGCTCTGGCCAGCTATCCTGGGCCAGTGCTGGTCGCTATGCAGGATCACTTGCTCTCCAGGGCAGTCCTCCCCAGCAACCAGGCTCCCCTGCAGAGCTCCCTCTGCTTCCCTCCACCTCCCTTACCACTGGTACAAAACACCTGAAGCAGATTGGCACAGATTTTGTAGAAGGGTTCCCAAAGCAACATCTTGTACTGTAGGGGTACAAAAGATGCAGATCTGTGTGTAAAGGAAGAGGACCCTGCACAGAAGTCCCTTGCCAGGACTTTTATCAGAAACCTTTTGAGCATTCTTTGCCTTTTTTCTCCGTCTTTTCTTTCTGCTTCAGCTTTGCTGCACTTATGATCTCATTTCTAAAATAACCAGGAGAAAACCCTTCCTTTTAAAATAGCTTCCCAGTCCTCCAGGCAGAGGACAAATGGGTTGGACTTTGATCTCTTTATTAATCTACTAAAGAGGATGTATGGAAAATCTGGGTTACTCTGGGCATTAGCCAGACCCTTTGAGAAAAAAAATGCCTCCATTCAAACAGATTTTTTATTGAGGGTTAACAGCTTTCATCCTTGGTGCTGGCAACGTGAGGATTTCTGCTGGTGCCATCCCCACATTTAGTTTGGTTGGGAATGCTGCAGAGGTGGGCACAAGGCATGCAAGAGTTTTGAAATCCCAGCAGTGCTCAGAAAATAAGGTAGAACTTGTCATTTGCTGTAGGGACAAAGAGATCCAGACGCAAAAATACGTACAGAGTGGCTGTCACATTGAAGAGAGTTCCCAGTTTGTAATTCATGTGTGGCTAGAAATGCAGTAGCCACAAATGCTTTAAAAGAAAAGAATGCTAAGTAGAGTGAAATTATACCATCAGCTGTTGTTCTTCAGAATTACATTGAGTGTATTCCCACAGTAGATCTTCCTGCAAAATCTTGTGAAGGTTTGAGGTGTCTGAATTTTACACCACACCGGACACAGTCACAAAATTGCACTTTTCGTTTTTCTTGCCCTTTTGGCTGAAAAGTTGAGCCTGTGCGTATCTAGAGAATAGCACAAAGTTCACCCCATAGGCAGGTATCTTATTTTGCTGTGCCTCTGAGACCAAAGAGAAGGGTGGCTCTTCCAGCACTAAAGGGATGCCAGTGGCAGCCCATATTCATAAAAGTTGAACAATATGGCTAAAGCCATGGGGGCTGGCAGCACATCCCATTTGTCAGAGCAGCATCACAGTTTGTCCCATTGTTCTCAAGCACTTGTAGCAAGTAGGGAACAGAACATGGCAGCAGTTTAGTCACTGGTGGGGCTTCATGACTCTCAGCCTGGTTTTACTGCTGAGTTTTATTGCATTGTCTGGCAGTGATGGAGTGTGTTAAGCTTTGACAGAGATTATTCATAAATGGGAGGTTTCTTTCCTGTGTTTGTGCTTTTGAAGGCAGTTTGTTTCTTCCAGAGGTGTCCATTCTGTAATTTTTGTTTATTTTTGTAAGAGTTGTTTTTTTCCCCCAAGCAAAAATATTAAAGCAATATGAATATGGATATTTCTTTAAATAAGTAGAAGGATATGATGGCAGATACAAAAATGATAATAAAGCCTAGTCAGGTAAAAATGTTGGCACATCTTATTTCATTTAATTCATAAGTGGAAGAAGATAGAGAATTTATTTGACTAAGCCTCTGGTTCAGTGTCTTGATGATATGTTTGGAAAATTGCTCTGAAATTGATGTGTAAGTGACCTTGAAGATGTCGTATTTAAGTGATTGCTCATTTTGATGTGAAGTTGTAAGCCTTCCCCCTGGCCTCAAATAAAGCAAGCAAAGGAAACCAACATTGAGTTTAAGTCATTTCAAGGTAAAGAGGGAAGAATATCTTCTCAAAACTCGAAATACAAATAGCCTGGAAGGTCAAGCATCTAACCTGAGATGTGCCTTTATTTTGGTGCTATTAAGATGCAGCTTCACTGAGAGGTCTGCCCTCATGGCAGCAGTCCCCCGGCCCTGGGGAGCAGCCATGGGACACCTGGGGAGATGTGATCAGAGTCCAGAGAAAACCCAGTCCCTCTGGTGGGTGGCACTGCTAATTCAGTGTGCAACATTCACCCTTTGAATCACATCATTCATATCTATATCTAGCTATATATATATGAAACATTCCATATTTTTGATGTTCATATATATATAATACTAATGTATTCTTAAATATTATTTTTTCATATATGATTAGAAAAATAATTTAAATACTTTTTTTGTTGCTATCATTTGTGTTTGAGAGGTCAGTGGCCAGACCTGAACTCGACTATTGCCTTTAGTTAGTTGAACTTCCCCTCTACCTGTGGTAAATGACGTTAATTTTAAGTTTTGCAGCCTGAGGTGGGGTTAGCCAGGATTCCTGCTCAGGCAGGACACCCTCCCCAGCCAGGTGTTGGGGTCATGCCAGTGTAAGCTGGGCTGATGGGTTGTACCTGATCCGATGACCCTGACAGACCAGAACTGCAATTCCACTTTGCATTTAAGTCACACAAGTGACTGCCCTGACGTTGGCTGACCTGTTGACTGGCCCAACTCCTCAGAGGTCAGAGGAATCATAGAATCATTAGGGTTGGAAAGACCTTTGGGTCCAAACATTAAAAACTGGAGTTTCCATATGTACCTGAACAGGATTCCAAACCAACTGGCTGTGCTTGCTCTAAACCATTGCCTGGTGGTGGTTTCCTCCATGAACAGAAGTGCTTTACAGCCCCTCTGTTCACTGATGCTCTGCTCACAGCAGCAGCAGCAGCCCTCCCTCCCCTGGAGAGAGTCAACAACTTGACCTTGCCTCTGAAACACATGGTGGCATGTCGTGTCCAGTAAGAGTTGTAAACCTGTCCACATTAAACATTATCTACCTACTTATCTATTGTATGCAGATATATTGCATTTATTAGCACGTTGAATGTCCTTGTCATGATTCTGGCTGGTTGTGGTGGTCATGATATCGTGTGTAATATCATGGTGAAAGGTGTATTTGCAGACTAATTTGATGTTGGTGGAAATAGCATTGCTGAGGACCGGCTTTCTAATTCTCTTTTACTGCTCTGGGAACTAAGACATGATATTCACTGCAGAAACTGCATTTTGAGGTAACGGTAAATTTGTACATTCAAAACACTAGTAAAAAAGAGAAAATTAGAAGTTAAGCCCTAGACAGGAATGTAACCTGTCTTTCGTTGTCTGACAGGAGTGGTTTCTTATATATATTTTGTGTTTGAACCAGACATAAGAATATTAGGAAGTTGTAGGTATGTATAGCCTCACAAAGTTAATATTGCTTTTGGATGCGTTCCTGGGCATGATCTAATCTCCATTTAAGTCAGTGGAGATTTTTCTTCTTCCTTCAATAGGAATTGAGTTTGTGTTTTAATATGCAGTAAAGCCTACAAAATTTGTGCAATAAAATAAAAACAGGAGGCCACACTTTGCACCATGGGGGGCCTTAAATGAAGGCGTTGAAGTAGCGTTTAATCACCAGAGTAAGGAGGCAGATTTTCAAAGCTGCCGGCTGTGAGCAGTGGGGGGGATGAGCGGATAGGTCTCCTTCATGCTCTGGTTGAGTTTGTGGCTGATGTGATACCACTGTCCGTGTTCAGAGCTGGCCCTGGTTATTTATGGCTTGAGAAGGCTTTTAAAAGGGGTGAATTTAATCTATGGTTTGTTCTGATTTCCACTGGCTTTAGTGGCCCCAGTATGCTGAATCAGTCTGGCATTGGTGCTCAGGTTCACATCTTCATTACATTAAAACTGTTTGATCTTTTGGGTTGTATTTACAGTTTACCCTTAATGGAAATAATGAATGAAATATCTCCCGAAAGATGTATGCACTCTGCTTTTATGCACACAGGGCTGTTTGATGTCAAGGACCTAAATAAAAAATGTAAATGTGTTAGGCATAATGTTAGTTTTCTTGAAATCATAAATATTCTTCCTTAATTTGGTGTGAAATTCCTGTCTACAAATCATACCATTTTGGTTGATTTTACATTCTCTGGTTTGATGAATAATGGGCTTACAGTATTTTCAGACTTTTCCTGCCTATGGTAGCTCTCCACTAAATGTCCTTCAAAAATCATCTCTGCTCAATGCAAGGAATCTGAATTAGCTCTGACATTTGCATTTGCACTCACAAATCTTTCATTGCTCCCCTGTGCAACAATATGTGGGGGCAGGATCCAGCCAGAGCTCAGGGGTAGGAGTGTGGGTAGGCAGATGTAAAGACTTTGTCTTGGTGCAGCTAGATGAGGTGTAAGTTCTTTCTTCCCCTTCTGTATTTTAGACAGAAAAAAGTTTTAAAACTCATTATTCAGCTGTTTTCTTCTAAAACTACTTTTATTTATGTTTTTTTTCCCAGCAAGGCAACACAAACAAGGACTTTTGGCTATTGGCTCAGTGTAATAAAGGTATAGTGTTTACTGCCATGAGACTCACAGAGTCTTTGATAAGGATCATGAATAATTAGTAGCATTTTGGAATCAGTGATTTTTCAGTTTTTTCCTTTGAGGGAAGTAACAGAGCCCTGAGTACTTCGCTGTTAGTCGGCATTCCCCACATCTTCATTTCTATCATTTTAATTTGAGGACAAACCAGTTTCTACTTCATAGCTGGTTTGCACTGAGCCCCATTTTGAAACTGGAGGAGGGAGAGGCAGATGGGGGCTCTGGAAATGTGTTTTTCTGGTATTTCGTAGCAGAAGCTGACATGGCCCTTGGACATACTGAGTGAATTTGCTGGTGTCCTGGGGTCTGGAGTCAGGAACATGCACACATTACTCTTAGTTCTTCAGTCACCGATGTTGCCTTAGCGAGAAAATTAAGCAACACACCTTAAAGGTTATATATTTTGATAGTGACTTTAGCCACTAAACCGTGCATTTGTACTAGCAAGGAACTGGCTTTGGCTGGGAATGGGCACGTTGCACTCTGGCAGCTGGGAATATCTGGGAGTGTGTTACTGTAGTGTCACTTCCATCCTGTGCTGCAGCTTGTGGTGAGGACATGTTCTGCCTTTGCTGCCTCCAGCTCCTCCTGCCCACTTCTATGGCCACTCCTGGGTCAGGCTCTGCAAATAAGTGGGCTGTCACCTCATCTAACCTTTCCTGATTTCCCAGTCTGTGATGCACATTTGTGCCCTGTGCTCATACTCCTGAAAAGGGCTGAGGAAAGCAAGCAACATCTCTTGTCATTGAGGCTCTTCTCAATTGATCAACCAAGCTTATGCAAAATGTCCCCCTGCAAAACCACTGCAGTATTTTGATAAAGAGATAACAAAGTATTTTTCTATAGTATTTCTGTGTCTTTGGAAGAATAGCATTTATTTCCTAGTCAGTCCTCTTTCCCCATATCTTCTTCATTGGTTACTGAGAGTATGGCTTCTTCCACTGGCAACTTCTATAACACGGGCTACTGAGTCACTCAGCAAAATCACATGCTGCATTAGTTTTTGCAGCTAAGCCAGTAACTTGGGTAGAAGAATAGGTTATATTGTCTGGTCCCAGTACCAAGGTGCCAAATGATGGGAGATGCTGGTCCGTCCCTGACAAGCAGTTACTCCTGCCAAATACACTCCTTGTTGAATATTTACACTCTCCTTTTTCTGCCATTGACTTCCAGCCATCAGACCTCAGTTTGCTTTTCTCAGCTAGATTAAAGAGCTTTGTTACTCTCTTCTGATTTTTCCATGCACAGCTTCTTACAGACCACCAAGTTGTCTTTTAATCTTGCCTTGAAAAAACCAAACAGAATTTAACTCCTTTCAATGTTTGTGCTGTTGATGGTATTCATGAAGGATGATCTGACTTTTAGGAGGAACGTATGTGTGTAGCAGATATCCATGGCGATGGGCACCTATGTAAACACCCAGGCTGACAGCTCCAGTAAACATTCTCTTTAAAGAGCTGTGGCAGGTCCATCCATCACTCTACCTATATACACAGTACTGTCAAATATGTAAAGTAAACAAATGGGGGGCAAAAAAGAGGCGATGGAAGAAATAATGCTTTTCTGTATTCCCCTTTCGTTTTAAGAGCCTCTCAGGTTTCTCATCATGAGAGTGTCTACATAACTTTCAGATATTTTTTGAGTGGACCACATCATTTGAAGTAGTCCGGTGACAGATGTACAGCAAATCAGTGGGAGAAGAAAGAGGGAAATCCAATTTGCTGATTCTTTGTCCACTTTAATAGCCACTAGTTTCTTACTCTCCCCGCCCCCTTTGTTTTTTTTCCTTTGTCCTTCATAATGCAGTGTCTCAATGTGTCCAATTGCAGGAGCCATACAGAAAACACTATCCCATTATTTTCTCAGGGTAAGAGGGAAAACAAGCTTTAAAGAGAAACAAACACACAACCTTCACATTGCTGGCACATTGCCGAGCCCAAGGGCTGCACTTAATTTACATATAAATGCGCTGAGGATTTTAATCAGCAACTAATGCACGCCAGTTATTTTTCACTTACAGTGATCATAACACGCGTGGTCTTTGGCAAATTGCACGGGACATATGTATTTGGAGGAATGCAATGACAAGCGTATCGGTGGCACCACTTTTTGGAGTGTTGGCTAGCTCTATTTCTGAGTCTGCCCTGGGCCTCAGGTAGTGCTGGCTCCAGGCCTTCAGGGATACTGGAAAATCCAGCCAAGGGTGACATGAAGAGCTGGCTCACAGACTGCGTGGTTTGATTTCAGCTGTCTCATGTGAAAACGCAGTAGTGCCTCCATGGTGTAGCATCCCAGTGGATGAGAACATCTGGTTTTTTTGTCTTATTGAGAAATGTGTTTGCAAAATCATGGAACTTTTTGGTCTTTAGTCCCTTTGAAATTGTCATGATTTCTGCTGATGTTCCTTCTTACTTCTTGATTTGTTTAGTTCAGGCGTCATTACTTCGTTCATGTTTCTCTTCTAATTAGCAAGCAGCTGGAAGGAGTGCACCACAAAAACTGTCCAAGAAAAGCCTTAGAGTGGCTCCCAAAGGCCTCTCCTCCCTTCTGCTCTCCTGGTCCTGGAAACCAAATTCTGTCTCTCTGTAGTATATGTTAATATCTCTAAACTTTGAAGTAAGTGATGTGTTTTCTGAATTTATTGCGATCTTATCCAAGGATATTCCCCTCCTTTCACTCAGCTAAAGTGAGTGAGAGCCTACCTGTGGACTGTCACAGGGAATATTTTACAGCTTCTGATGCCAGCTCTGTCAGCCTCTTTACATTCATGCCATAGTGATGAAGAAGCAGTGCTGATGGTCAAGTGTCATCTTTAGTCTCAAGGGTTAACACCTAACATGGAGGTGACATTTGACATCCCTCTGGAAGAATGTCAGCCATACCTATGTGGAGAGATCAGTTAAATATTTGGGCAGCATGTGTATTCTTGTGGGTACTATCTTTATACCCATGTGTATGTTTGTGCAGAACATTCAAGAGCACAGTGGAAGGTGTTCCCAGGGTGATGGAAGGATTTCCATGTTGAAAACCTGAAAGCAAACAAAAGCCTTCTTATTTATCAAGCTGCTGTGGGGTGTTGACAGGTGAAATGACAAGACTTACCGAGGAAAAGGAATTAATTCATATCTGTGACCTTCTGATAAATCAAAACTAAAAAGAAGAACCAGTGTAGCAGACCTGTTGGTGGTTGCTAATCCTTGTTCAATGATCCTTTCCTTCTGAAATACAGAA
The DNA here is from genome assembly GCA_013398175.1 of Climacteris rufus. NCBI lineage: Eukaryota > Metazoa > Chordata > Aves > Passeriformes > Climacteridae > Climacteris > Climacteris rufus. The sequence goes on from VZRZ01002005.1 coordinate 372,026, forward strand.
ATTAAAAGTAACTGTTGCCAGGAGTTATAAAATAAAGGAATGACTCAGAAGACAGATTTATTATCACCTCAGTATTGGTGAAATTCAGCTTCATAAACAGAAGTTAATCTGCTAAAACCTGTGCTCTCACTGGGGGGAAACCCTCCTTATTTCAAATTTTGTTTAAAGGTCTAAAATAATTCTTGTGTTCTGAATAAATCATCATCTCTAGGATCAGTAATATTCATCTTTTTTTCCTTGTTCTTTCCTATGTGGATTTATTTTATTTAATTGTTTCCATTGGTTGTTATCGGCTCTTCTCATCCCTGAAATGTAGTTTTTCTTCTAAACTTCTAGGCTTTCTCATCACAGTTCACTGCATATTTCACCCATGTTTCTACAGTAACATAACATAGCACAGGCAGCTGCCAACAAGAATATTTAGAATACACTCTGCCTTTGTCCTCCAGGCATGCCCTGCTTACCTGTGTTGGGTGAATAATATGTCTGAGCGAGAAGGACATGAGTCTGAGGTTACTAGGAAAAGACCTAACCACGTACATGACTGGAATCAGTGCTGCTGCTTTCCCCTTCCTCTCTTATATGGCTGTTCAAATGTTAGCAATGTACTTGTCAGTTCAAACTAGCATTAGAAGACATAAAAAAAATCCAAAATTTGAAAAAAATTGTAGCATTAAAAAAAGAATGTATCCTATAAGACGAGCAAATACATGTGGCATCTCTGTGACTGTGTGGTGGTTTCTGTGCTACCTTTAAAACTTCTCTAAGACTTCAAGCTGTCATGGAAACAGTGCAGTCTGATCTTTATGAAAAACCCCAAAAGCCAAAAAGACATATGTATCTTTCTTTTATTAGTGCTGACCTTAGAGCATCTCTGTCCTCAATGATTAACTGTCAATTTTCCCTGGATAGCATCAAAAACATCTGAGACTAAATTCAGGTTTCTTGTGCTCCTGTTTTGTCCTGTTTTGCAATTTCTCTATCATTTTCCATCTACTAATTACATTATTTGATGGTTTGCAGACTGTCCTTTTGAGTATTTCTTAAGCTTGAGATCCACTGCATTAGTGTGTCTCTCAAAATTTTACAATGCTGTATTAGGAGAGGGAAATATTCTTGATATATGTGACAGAAGTGGTGGGAAAGTGCATTTGCTTATTTTGGTGCTGGTGTGATTGTGTGTATGGTCCTGGTGTATCTGGTCCTCTGTGCATTCATGGTCAGTGCTTAAGCCAGTGAAGTTTTGGACTACACCAATACAAGCAGATTTTAAGTGGTAGCGTTTCTGGTTTACCATAGAATCATAGAATGGTTTGGTTTGGAAGGGACCTGAAAGGCCATCTGGTTCCCACCAGATACAAACCAGGTGTTCATGTCAGGAGGAGGATGGATTTCTAAATCATGTTAGGTAGAAATGAGGTGGCTGGGAGTCCTTCATGGCAGGAACTGTTCAGGCACAGGGGTGGTACTTAGATTGCTCTCTGTGGCTCTGTTATACACAAACACACTTTCTCTTAGGACACTGTTTCTTAGGACCAGGTAGGAAACCAACTAATGTTTCCTTACACCAGTAGGTAAATGGACCAAGCCCTTCCTTCCTCTCTGATTAAAGAGGATATACTCATTGTCTGACGGCTAAGGTCTAAGGACTACTGTGTGAAATTTTGATTGCTTGTTACCTGCGATATTGGCATTGTGCAATGTGCAAGCTCTTTATTAAATTTGCCATCTATTTTCTGAACTTGGATGGATTTATTTTGAATTGCCTCCTAGGTTTTTTTGCTTTAGCGAGAGCACAGGCAGGAGCTTCAAAAGAAAAGCTTTTTTTGTGCAATTCAGTTGTCAGTGGTTGTATCCCTCCTTACCAAGGTTTATACAGGTTTGCATCACAAGCAGAAGATGATGGGGTTTCTTCCGTTACTCTGCCAACTGCAGTTCTAGCAAAGAAATGGCCGTGTCATTAGCACATTCATGAACAGCCATCTTTTTACTTTCCGTCCCACTCAGTGTTTTGGGACAAAGGATTGAGTTGTTGGGCTGGGTTCACACAGCAATTCCTGAGCTCAAGTTCCTGTTTCCATTTGTTGCACAACTTGAATTTTTCTATGGGTGGAGCATTTGTTATGTGCTGAATGCATTTCTGTGGTACAGCCAAATGAAAATAGATGTGATGTTTTATTGATCCTATTCCTGACATCCTCCACTTGCTGTTTTTCTGCAGGAGTTATCTACACAGCAGATATTCTTGACCGGGAGACAACCAAATCCTACTGGTTGACGGTGTATGCGACTGATCATGGTGTCGTCCCTCTCTACACTACCATCGAAGTCTACATTGAAGTGGAGGACGTGAATGACAATGCCCCTCTAACCTCTGAGCCTATCTATTACCCAGTCGTCATGGAAAACTCCCCAAAGGATGTATCTGTCATTCAGATCCAAGCCCAGGACCCCGACTCCAGCACTAATGAAAAACTGACCTACCGGATTACAAGTGGAAATCCCCAGAACTTCTTTGTAATCAATCCCAAAACAGGTAATAAAATGCTGTTGCCTCTGGGTGGTGGGAAAATGGAATGTACATATTTATCAGCTTTCTCCCCTTCAGGATTCACTGGTGTTGCATTGCTTTCCAAACTCAAACCTCTGTTTTCTGGTTGCTTATGTGACGAAAGCATCTTGTATGTGTTTAAAACACTCTGGTTTGCGTCAGTACACGAACGCACCGGCAGATGATGCGCTGCAGATGTGCTGCTGCAGCAGCAGTCGCTCTGCTGTGGGTCACTGAATTGTGCCTGGCTGCTGCCTCTTCCCTGCATCTGTAGGGATGAGACTTTGCTACTCTGAGTCTGCAGAGCAATGTTAGGAAGCAGATTCAAGCTGTTGCAGGTTACAGAGCAGCGTTTCATTCTTTATAAGCTGGTGTAGCACCACTGAAGTGAGTGACATGGTGGTTGTCCAGCACATGTAATACGGCTCCACATTAAAGGAGGTGGATTTAATTCTACAGCTTGTTTTATACAAAAAGACAGTTTAGATGACCTAAAAGTCCCTCTGGCCTTTAAAAAAATAATCCATGTGTTTGCATTGATTTGTAACAGCTGGGGATGTAGCCTGTGGGTGCAGTGTTGGAGAGGTGGTGATTGTTGTAAGTTAAAATACTGTTGTTGGCTGGCAGTGGAGCGTGGCCCCTGTGCAGACTGGCTCAGCACATGTCTGTACCCTGGGTGCCTTTGCTGAATGAGGTTGATAAAGAAATTGCCCCAGGAGATGTAGCCTGAGGTCACGGATGCTTTGCTGGGTGCCTACCTGTGCTTGGAAGCAGTTATTCCTCACTCCAGCATGTACCCAGCTTTTCTCACTCATTGGGCTTGTGGGGACCCTCCAGCATGGTCTGGAGCTAGAGAGTGGAGGGGGTCTTTCAGAGCAATATGCTGTTCTTTGTGAAGGTAGTTCAGAGGATTCACACAGTGCTCCTGCTGGTTGTCATGCTCTTAGTTTTGTTCTGGGGTTATGATTTTTTTCTAAGTTTATTTATATCTGCTGCAAATTTCTAAATGGCTAAAAAACAGAAGGAATAGACATGAGAGGGAACATTTTTAATTTTGTATATGGAAATGATGTTCACTAAATAGGTTTTCAGCATTTGGTTGGGCAATCCTATTGCAATATGTGGCATAAGAAGGGGTCAGGATCTTCTCAGGCATAAGCCCAGGTGAAGAATTATGGAGAATGTATAATCACTGTGTTCAATCTGCTGAGCCCTAAGGCACATATCTCACTTATTTTTAACACTTGGAATGGCCGAAGATGCTCTTCCATCTGCATCTCGTCTCCCTCTCCCCACCCCATAAATCCCATCTGGGCAAAGTAGCAGAGATAGGACTCGCAGTGTTTAATGCTTGTGCTTGCCTTCCATCGGCCCCTCCCACAGAGCAATCTGCTCAGCACAGCTCTGCTTATCTGCATGGCAGCCAAGGTGATCCCGTGACAAGGACCCGAGCCGGGCATGCTGCAGCCCTGCAGCACCCTGGCCTGGTAGCACACCGTGCGGGTTGGCTCTCTGTCCCTCTGGAGAGCAGGCAGGGATACTTTTCCCTATCAGTGAGATCTTATTCTCACAGTTAACACTGGTGATGCTTAATATTAGTTTGCAGTGTGGAAATTGCTGTCTGAGAACTTAAAGGCTTCAGGATGAGTAACTTTGCTGCTTGGGCAACTGCCAGAGGGCCCCCCTTACACTCGGTGAGCATCCTTGCTGGTGACTGACTGTGATTTGTCATAGAGAGGATAATTCATCGCCTTCCATCCAATTCGGTGCCAAATACAAAGAAGTGAGAACTGGGAAAGGTGGCCTCTTTGAGTTTGTTTTTGCCTTTGAAAATGATGAGGCTGACAGAGGGTGTGTGTGCACAGAGATGCCTTGTCCCAAAGGGGAGAACCAGTCCTTGACATCAGAAGGCTTTTTCCTGATGGGATGCTGATGTCCAAGAAATAAAAGCATAATGGATTTTCCTAGAGAGTGCCCCTGGGGATCTCTGACAAGGCTCCTTTCAACCACCTCCCTGCAGTGCACTAGTTTCTCCAGGACAGTAATTTACACTGCACTTGTTTTGTACAGGAGACTTCAGCATGCACAGCAGAGGTTTGTAACGTGCCAGCCCTGTACACTTGCTGGGATTCAGCACGGCAGTAACTCACATAGAGCATTGCACAGCAGCCCTAAATGCGACAGCATTCTGTATAATCAAGATGAAAACGTTTAATGTGAACCCAAATATGCTGCGATTGCTGCATACGTGGGCTGAACGAGCATGCTCCTGCTGTTGGGAGAGAACAGTCATTTGAGAAAGGGGACCTTTTATTTTCTGTGTCACTTTGGAAGTTTAAACACTGCCAGCAAACACTGACATCTCACTCCTGTAAGTAATCCACTGCTGAGAGGAAGCATGAAGGCAGCATCCTGCGATTTTTACATCCTTTAGTGTGAAGCAGCAGAAGAGACAGGGAGTTTGCTGGAGCATAGGGATGTTCTCAGTTGGCTTTGGAGCTCAGCAGTGACTGTGGTTGCCTTCCTCTGGAGCTCGCTTTCAGCTGCCTTCTAGCTCATGCAGGCCAGGCAGGTTTCTGGAGGCACAAGCACCACTATGTGTGTTGCCATGTGATCAAGTCACCAAGCAGGGACATAGGGAGTCCAGGTTTTCTTCCTAGTTCTGATTCAGGATCATAATTGCAGCCAAACCTTACACTCTTGATTGATTATCTGGATAGCAGAAGCACGTTACTCCTTGTATGCCGTGTCTGTAGATAGAAGAAACCTGTTAATAGACAACTTGTCACTTCCTACATTTTTATAGACTGGCACAGCTCGCGGTGGCTATTTTAGGTAGTCAAACTGCAAATGTGTCGCGTGCATTTGGATCAGTTGGAAGGCAGTCTTCAGACCTTTCAGGATTATTACCTGCTATTTGCTCTGTGGTCTTTAGAGAGATAAAGATTTCCTCCTGCAGGAGTGAAGAGCTGCTGAAAAGCCACTGGCAGCAAGACCTGCACACTGAAGTCACTCCTGCTCTCACTGGGGGCTGACTCCGCTGCAGGAGCACAAGTACATGTGGGTGGCAAGGGCTCTCCCCTTTGGGCTTGGGGTTTATATGGCTGCTTCAGGGGAAGAAGACAGGAACATGAGCAGCCCTCCCATGTGTGTCAGGATTAGTATGGAAAGGCAGTGTGGACAACCTCCCATGAAGACCTTTATTTTTTCTCACCTTGATATTTTTTCTAAAATACAGCCAAGCATCAGTTTGCGCCTCGGCCCGCACTTGTATCTCAAGAGCTGATATTCATAGGTACAAGTACCAAGTGAATAATCTAGCACATGAATACACGTGAGACTGTAAGTCATTCACACTGGAGAACAAGGCTGCCTTGTTCTGCAGACTGGTGGACACTGCAGCCTAAGTGTAGCAGGTCCAAGAGAACAAACTGGGATTTTCGATTATAGTAGGCAAGAGGAATATATTGGAAAGCACAATTTTGTGAGGGGTGTAGAAAACATGTTTTTCAAATAGTTGAGGTGACTCTAGGGGTTGCATGACTACAGGGAAAGGCATTCCCTTGGGCATTTGTTTCCCAGCTGTGTGTACATGCAGAGGCATTCCTGGAGCTCAGCATCTTCAGCAGCTGCAAGTCAGCCTAAACCCTGATGTGGCTGTTGGGAGAGCCAGGGGTTTCCCTCATAGCTTGACTTGTATGCTCGGAAGGGGTTAGGGTTGCTTTGGCACAGCAAAGGGTCACAGGGTTGTGCTCCTTTGTGGGTGGTGTGAGATGAGGCCAAGGAGGAGGATGGCAGAGCTGCTGCTGCTGGAGCAGCTGCGCTGACCAGCTCCCAGGAGTGTCACGTTCAGCCCAAGCCCAGTGAGTTATTTTGGGGTGAGAGGCATGTGCAAGAAGGCAAATAAAACAGGAGATGGAGTTAATAAAAAAAATTATTGATTAGAGCTGTAAATTCTTATTTTTATCATGTATATGGGTGTTAATTTCACAGCACAGGGGTAATTTACTGCATTGATTTATTATGTTTCTGTGCTCTGGAAAAAATGAATTTTAATTCTAACCATAGTTTTATTTTGTTTAGTGTTAACATATTTTGGATGAACCCACTAAGCTTCTCTTCAGTCTTACGTAGATTAACTAAGAGATTCTTTAACTAACAGGCCAACAGACCAAATTTCACTCTTGTGCACATTGTTATTAATTAATTTACTCTAAAATGATGCTTGTGTGTCTGGAAAATCTGCTTACATCTTGCTTAGTCTCTGTCTGGCACCATTTAAACAGAGGCAGACCCCTGGCACCCCTGAAATAGTATTTGCTGCAGTATTTAAGGCAGGATGCACTAGTGGGTTTAGAAATAGTGCATGTAGGTCAGTACATCTTTCCAGAGCAGCAATACTTTGCCTCTGGAAGTTGTCTCTGAGCTGTCACATCTGCACCTAGATTTGGAAAGACTCTGGATATTTTCATGCTGAAGTAGTATTAATATTTATATAAGCTAATATGGGGTTAGTGAGTGTCAGAATTTAATTGGTATGAAAGCTACTCTTTCTCAGTAGGCTGGGCTTTGCTTTCTTTTGCATTCACAAAGCCAGCTGGCATAGAATCCTGCTGGATCTGAATGCCACAGTTTGCCCTGCTGTACTAAAACAGTGCTTCACCCTCCTGCCATACATCCTGATTTTTATAGCTACTTTTCTTTGATTTGTCCCAAGAAATCCCCACCCGTCTTTGTTCTCACAGACTGAGCCAAATCCAGTGGTCTGCTGCTGAACCATGTCCCAGTGACTGCCAGCTGTATGGCTGCTGGGTACCCAGTGCCTCTTATCAACACAGAAATCACAGAATCATAGAATGGTTTGGATTGGAAGGGACCCTAAAGGTCATCCAGTTCCAACCAACTGGCACGGGCAGGGACATCTTCCATGAGACCAGGTTGCTAAAGCCCCATCCACCTTGGCCTTGAACACTTCCAGGGATGTGTATCCTCAGCTTCTCTGGGCAACCTGTTCCAGTGCCTCACCACCCTCATGATAAAGAATTTATTCCAACTATCTAACCTAAACCTACCAACTCTCTGTCAGTTTATAGCCATTGCCCCTTTTCCCATCACTACATGTCCTTGTAAAGACAAGGAGGGACCTTGGGATTTCTTGCGGGCCTTTTTAGGCAGTGGAAAGCTGCTCCAAGGTCTTCCTGGAGCCTCCTCTTCTCTAGGTTGCACAATCCCAGCATTCACAGCCTTTCTTCATAGGAGAGGTGCTTTAGCCCTCTGATCATCTTCATGGCCCTCCTCTGGCCTTATTCCAACAAGTCCACAGAGCTGGATGCAGTAGATGGCATCTGAAGGGGGCACACCTTGTTGTGTGAGGCAGGCTTTAGTGATCTTAATAATGCAGTTACTAACATTCCCGCTGAACTGTAGGTGATGCAAAAGGCCATACAGACATCAAATGGAAGTGTAGGCAACTTTTTCCCTACCACAGCCTTGCACATCTTTCAGTATTAAACACAAGTTGTATTGGCTAAGAAAAACTAACATACATTCATTCTAGAAAGCAAAGGGCATTTAAAACCTTCCACCACGTAATTATTATAGGTAAATTATGGATAATTTGAAAAAATTAAATAAAATAACTTTTTGATAACATTTCTAAGGGACTTTGAGTCAGCAATATCACACTAAACTTAGTAATACTTTGGTCAAGTTGTCACTTTGCTCTTGTAGGAGCCATTTCATGCAACTTTTTTCTTTTTTAAGTCTGTTGCTCAAGAATGGACAACTTTTTGTAATTATTCTTGACCAGTGGGATTCTCTGCTCTCACCCCAGCATGGAGGTTCATGTGCACTTCTGACACTGTAGTTGATGCTGTGCGTGCTGCTAGCCTCCTAATGAGCTTCCTCTGAAATAAGATCTTCCATATCTTGTAAATGAAGGCCTTTGGCCTTTTTTTGTTTTATTTAGTCTAACCTGCAGTCTTCCTCCAGGGTGTGTTTTAGGTGCTATAATGATCAAATTAGAAAATGTGTTTTGAATTTTGGTGGTGTTGCATGTCACCTCCCTCCCACTGGGTGTTCCTTCTGAAAGGCATCTCCCTCATATATGCCTGCCATGGAGCCCTTTTTGGCCCCTCGTGTATGATGAAAATCAGCTCTGCAGATCTTGTCATAGTCCAAATAGCTCACTGGTACTTACCCTCTAAGTGTCCTTGCCCTGTCCAAGACCAAAGAAGATCTCACAAAGGAAAAAACATTGATTGTGGGGCTCTCCAATCAAAGGTGAATTTGAGGAATTGGTCTCCCTTTCCTTTGGGTTCTTTAATGCTGTTTGTACAAATGCTGAGTTCACCAGCACTTGCAGAGTCCAGCCCACTATATCCATCACTGATATGTGACCATAACTAATACAGAGTTTTACAATGTAATTCCCCTACCACATTAGCTGGCTTCTATTCTCTGTAATATATGTTGTATCAACACATGCTAAATGATCTACTTTCTTTTCTTTCACTTCTGTATTATTTAAAAGCGTGGCTCTTAATGACTTCTCTGTAATACACTCACTGGTAAAAATCGAGCTTTGGAGCATTTTAAAAGCTTTAATTTCTGCTTTGACATGGCTCATTCTTTAGTAGACACCATATTTCCAGTGGTTTGAGCCCAGGGTTAACAGCTAGAAAATCAGAGGACCATGGATGTTGGAGGTACATGCTTAATCACAGTGGGACCTAGAAGCCTGCTATGCTCTGTACAGCATGTTACACCAAGTTCCTGCCTCGAGGAATTTGTCATAATAACAATAATAATAGTAATAATTAAGAAAAAAGAGGAGATTAAAAAAAAAAAAAACAGGGAGGAGGATGTAAATCAAGTCCATCTGCTTTTCAGGGCACGTTTATTCCCCAGAGTAAATTTTCAATTAAATCGTGAGCTGCAGCACAGCAGGGACATGAACTCTTCTTTTGACTTTGAGTGAGTCACCTCACCTCATGGTTTTCTTTGGGGTTTTTGTTTTTTTGATTTTTGATTTTTTTTTTTTTTTTTTTTTTTTTTTCACTGTGGGGTATTNTTTGTGTAAGTGGAAGTATTTTCTTACCTTGTGTGATTGTCCTGTAAATTAATTCACAGTAGACAGTTTACAGATCAAATACACTGTGGAAATGCAAGCTATTGGTTTTTCAGTTATCTTGGCATTAACAGATGTGCATACACAGTCATGTATTCATAGGCATGCAAAAAAAAAAAAAAGAGTGGAGCATCACTTCCAAAACGGTAGGATGAAGAGGAATATAAAACTGTTTTAGACTAAATGTAGACTAATGGCCAGACAACTGATTACACAGAAAATTACAAAATTTGGGCTCAGCCAGGATGTCTCTCCTCCTGCCTGGCAGCGATTCCCTTCTCAATCTGTGTATGTTATCTGTGGAGGGGATAAAGGTGTGAGCTGTGTCACCCTAATAATAAATCCAGTTTTGTCATTTCTCTTGAACAGACCTGATTTCTGCTAGCAGTAGATTTTTATTCATGAATAAATTGAGATTGCTGGATGTCTCTGGTATCAAGTGCCTCTTTTAAAATGGCATTTAAAGATACAGTATTTCTTATAGATGCCATTTCTTTGTAATCAGCAGATTTAAACTTGGCTTATAGATATTTTAACCTTTCTTTTGATCTCCATGATAACTTTTTTAGTCTTCTTTGTCAGTAAGAAGCTTAAGGAGTATTCTCATTGCCTTGACTGGACCATTGTGGTCTCACTTATTCAGTGCAACATGAGTTTTTAATCTGAACTCCTTGTTTGCTTCAGTAGAGACTTATGTCAGAAGGGCAGAAGCATGGCAAGGGTCAGTGGGACAGCTTTTTCTGATGGAAGAAGTTACTGCGTGATAACCAGACAGGTCCCTCCTGTCCTGCTCCAGCACCAGTTGTGGTACAGCAACGATTTTGCCACTAATCTCATAAATCTACATTGTTGTGCACTATATTAATCATTTATTACTCTCTAAAACATCAGGAAAGCCTATCTTCTGCCTATTAAGAAGTTACTTTATCTATCAGCTAAGCTGTGAAACAGCTTTTCTACCTTATATGTCAATTCAGTTTCTATTCATAAATTTCCAGAAGTCATGGCTAGGCAGAACTGATCAAGAAATAACCTACCTTTTTAATATGCTGTACTCTTCCTTCACTAATTTGTAATTAGGGCTGTTTATTCACTTCCAGGTAGCCAGATGCTCTTGTTAGACTTGTTATCAATGGCACAAGCACAGTTGAGCTTACTGGGTGAAACTGTAGCACAAGGACTGAGTAACAGTCCTGTTAAATGTATCCACAATGCATATTCTATGGATACTGGTCATATCCTGTCATACATTATTATAATAATATCAACAAATGTCCCTGCATTACAGTAATTGCTTGTGGTCAAAATCTGAACTCTGGCAGGAGGAATTAGGTTGGTGAGTTAGGGATGCTGAGATATGGAGCCTGTGAGTGTGACATTCATGCAGGGGTAGGGGTCTGGAGAAGGAGCTGCCAGAGAGGAAAATAAAGCTGTGACATTAGCCCAGATGAGGTAAAAGCTTGGGACACAGCAAGTTGTTGAGATTCTTTTTTTCGTTTTTATTTCCTATTGCTTTTTAATCAATCACATACCTTGTGTTTATCTTTTGCTCAGCAGTGAGAGTTACTACAGGTGTCTGTGATGTTGGATGCTGCAAATCCCAAGCAGACAATATTAAATCATCGTTTTTCCCTTTTGCTCAGTTGCAAGGAATACATTCATATTGTCATCTTAGAACAGGTACTTTTAGTGGCTTGAATAGTGTTTCACATTGTTGTGTGAGCAATATCTAAAATCTCTTTATGGACTGGAAGTTAGAGACAACGAATGTAGTTCTGGATTACGCTTAGTTAACATCTGATCCTTGGTACAAGCAGTGATTTTTCCTATTTGGAGAATTAGATTGACCTACAGTACATGTGGATATTAAAAAAAAACAAAACAAAACAAAACAAAACCATAGCTCGGAAATGGAAATTAAAAGAGAAGGCAACTGGGAAGGCAGGTGTGTTTGCATAAGCCATAACGATGTCAGTAATCACCAACTATTAATTCTTCTTTGTCTTCCATCACATAGGAGGTTGTGTCAGCACCTATTAAACCTCCAAAGCCTCATCACCTCACAGTTCAGCTAAACTAGTCTGTTCAAAAATTAAGCTTATCAGTGGATTGCGTTATTTTTCACCCTTTTTTTTCTGATTCTCTGTTTCCGTCAGAGTTATGCTGTTATAACCAAAGATAATTATTTTCTGTGAAATTACTCTCCCCTCCTTTCCCCTTCCCCTTATGTTAATGAGCATGGTTTTTTTTCCCTGGGAAGACTGACACAACTTCTTTGAAATTAGTAGTGTTGTTGCCAGTTAAGTATGCGACCTTATCTGTATAATTGTACAGATCGTGCTGCCATATGTCTAGATGCACAGAGCTTAATTTAACTAGAGATCTATATGTATAAAAATAAAGCAGTATCTGGGGGTTAAATATCAGAAGACCCCCCTAATCACAGCTTTCACATTATACACAGCGTTCTACAGAGTTCTAGGAGCTCTGAAGTTAGATCTTTAAAAAAGATTCTCTACATGGGACCATGCTCTTCTAACCTTGTTTTTACGTTGATTGTCATGTGGATTCTACTATGCTTCTACTTCCTTGCTTGTTGTACCTACTTGGTTTCTCCCCCTGTTGTAGCCAAGTCTTTCAGGCTGTTTGGTAAGGTAGAGCAGGACAATTTTTATTTTTTTACAAGCAGTGAACTAATGCAAAGGAAGCAGCTAACTCATCCTATGCCAGTAACAAAAATTTGGTCTTAATTTGCCTTCAGAGCCAATGGCCACATGTAATGCGAAGCCTTATGGCATGAGTCCAACCCATCCTGCCCTGCTAAATGCAAGGCTGCCCTGGCACCATGTGGGCAGAAGTTACCTGGGCATGTTGGAGCCTCAGTAGAACTTACTTCCTTTCCTATTTCAAACTAGCCCACCATTTCCCATCCTTGCCTTTCGTCCTTCCTCGCCCTTCTTTCTCTCTTGCACAAAGGCAAGCCTGGGTTTCCTAACAGAAAAGAATTACAGTTTGCCAAGGGGCAAGGGGTCTTAGATGGCTCTGTTGACTCTTGGGCATCTAAGAGCAGACTGATTATTGTCTTTTGAGTGGATGAGGCAACCCTCCCTTCTCCATGAGCCTAATGAAGACACAGGCCTAAGCAGTAGTGCTGATGCTGTCATGGAGCAAGGAAGCAAACCCAGAGCATTGAAGTCCCCCACTACCCCCAATAATTGTGTTCTTTCTTTCTCAATATTACATTTGCTTGTACTTGTGTGCAAGAACATATTTCCTCCTTGCTTTGTGTGTATATTCCTCAATGTCATGACATGCTGTGGGTTTGTTGCCTTCTAAGAGAAATTTAATGTTTTTGTCAGATGAATTGCGTGCAAGGAATCTGTGCTGCAGTGATCTATTTATATGGTAATTAGCAAGTAGCTTTGCAGCTCTTAAAGGGATTTGGTTTGAAAACTAAGTATTATTTCCTGAATTTCAACTTACCAATGGTGTATGAACAGCAATGCACACGTGCATATTTTTAATGTAGCTACAATACCCAAAAGATAAATGTAAGTCTGCTGTGCAAGAGAATATTTTGGCTATAATTAATTTTGCTTCCATTCACCATATGCTTGAATTTTCTGACCTTCATTTTAATCACAGACGCTATGTAATAAAATGTGCAGTATTAAAACAAAAGTTTCTTAAAGAAGCAAAAGTGCTTGTGGTACTACATCTTCAGCAGAATTATGTGGCTTGTGCCACCTGAGAATTTGACCATCTTATCCTTAATAAGATATTATTATGGAGAGGTGCTGTCATTGCCCAAAGATGTTGAAGTTATTTTTGTTAATAGAAGAATGAGATATGTTTTTTTTCAGTCTTTGAAGAAATGTGTAAGCCCGTCATTTATGTTACTCCGAGAGATCCTTCAGGAGAGGCAACCCGGGGACAGAGAATTTTCTCTTTATCCTTATTATTCTATGTGTTTGAGGCAGTTCTTGAGATACGACCTGGGAATGCACTGCAAATGACGCAAAGAATAATTGCTGCTAAATTTAATTTATTGAGTAGGTGTGAATTAGGTGGATTAAACAGAGAACAAACACACACAAGATTACCCAAAGTAGGTGCAGGGATTGAAAAATGTTAGACTATATAAACACCATAGATACGCATGATGCTGAGATATTTTTCATGTGAGTCTGTAATTTCTTAGGGGATTTCTCTCAGGTTTTTTATTTCTTTCTTCTAATACTTAATGTAATTCAAATTGATTAAGGAAATGCTGTGTGTTAAAGGGAAGGAAAATAAGGCAAACACATGTTTAGAATTAACTCGGGTAATTTATGGGGGTGAACTGCAGCTTTGACTCAGTAAGATGCCCATGACCTGCCTTTATGTGTGTGGAAATACCTTGGCTTGAGCTGGGTTCACTTGTGGAGGACAGAGTCCTGTACAGGAGGATGCACAGCTCGGGGTCAGAGAAGCAAACAGGCAGGATTTGGGTACAGGCCTTGTTTGGTCAGCTGGATGGGGGGCTTTACACCCTGCTCGTGAGCTTAGCTCCAACCTGTTAGTGCGTCTCTCCTCCTGCTAGCTGGTGTTGAGCAGGGAGGAACTCAAGGACTTTTTATTCATTCAGCCTGCAGGAGGAGGTTTCCTCTCCACCTCCAAAACTTCTGTTTCTAATTTCTGCTTGAAATCTTTGTGCAGAATAGCTGGGATTTTGCAAACACTCTGCAAGGCATCAACCTCTTTACCTGGCTGCCTTATTAACAGCAGAAGTGCAGTACTGAGAATGTAACTAAGATTTAATATGAAGACAAAAATGTCAGAGAATAAAAAATTCCTATGCAGAGAGAAGTCATTTTTGCTTATAAACAAACATGAGGAAAGGAGATGAAAACATGAAGAAAATAATGCATATTTTGTTGAACTACTGTATAAAGACAGTAGCATCACACAGAAAATATTGCATGTCCAAAACTGTTTCCCCCATAAATGTGTATGGACTTGGCGTTTGTTGTCATGAATACTCACCCCCACCTCTAACAGTGCCTTTAGGTTAAAAAAAACCTAACCAGAATCATATCCTCCAGATACCTTAACTTCTGCACATTGAGCCCTGCAAGAAAAGTAAGAGGGGTTGTGGCAGCTCAGGCTTGTTTTTTGTTGTTGTTTTTTTCCACAGGTGTGGTTTTTGTGAATTTTCTGTAGTGTTTTTTATTTTAATGATTTAGTAATGAAAAAAAACCCTCATAGCTAAAAACTCAGTCAGGAAAAGCAAAACCTGTGCTGCCTTTTGGTAAGCTGAAATGGTGACTTGTGGTTTTGTTTTTTTGGGTTTTTTTTTATATTTATTTGCAATATTGTGGCACCTTTGTAGCTGCAGTCGCGAGGCAGCACCCCGCCGTGCTTGGCAGGATAAGTGGCGTAAAAGATGGTTGCTACACCGAAAAAGCTCACGGTTTAGGGGGAGCCTGAGACAACAGATGGGGAAAAGCAGATGGAGATGCGTCAGAAAAACCAAGGCAGTATTGATCAGTGCTAAGTTTGTTCCTGGGCACTCTTGGTGTGCGGAGGAGTGGAGACCAGGCTTTTAAAAAACGGCGGAGTGGGCAGTTTGCACACTTGCTGGCAAAGTGCCAGCGTGCCCTTCTGTGCCCTGGGCTTTGTCCTGGGGCTGCTGCTCCCAGCCTCTTGCAGAGGTAGCAGGGAGGGGCTGCAAGGGATTTGCTCCAAATAGTATACAGGAGATATATATATATATATATTCTGCATCTGTATCTATGGAGATATTTCCCCCTCTCTCTCTCTGTCTCTGAGGTGTGTGTGTTTACATACATGCATGCATATATAGATAAAATTTTTAGTTATCTTTCTTCCAAAATGTTGCAAAAATTGCAAAGGGTTAGTTTTGGTGGATTTTGGTTTGGGTTTTTTTTAATTGGGCTTTTAGGGATGTTTTGGTGTTGGTTTTTCTTCCTTTCTTTCTTGGTTTTGTCTCGTTTGGGGTTTTTTTGCAATGTTTTTAAATTAAAGGATTTTTCAGCAAAAAACTTTCAAAGTGGATTTTTTTTTTCTTTAATGGAATGTGTGTAAGTTTAGACATTTTTTCCCCGTTCTCCTTCCCAGTTTTCATAAGAAAAGAAAGGGGGTGGCAGTCTTACAAATGAAAGGCTTAACTGCTGTTTGATTGGAACATGAGGGCAGAGACACCTAGAAAGCCTGAAGTTTTCAAACATGATGTCCAGCTGTGCTTCTGAAAGGTGAAATTTCTTTATATTCTGGAAAAGCTGGCTACTGTCCTTACCATAGTTAAAAAATAAAATGTCTAGTGGAGCATCCCCATCTCTTCCTCCTGCACCGAAGCTCGAGGGGTTTTGTAGTGGGGATTTATAGAGACACTTGTGTGCAGACAGGGTAGGGTCCAGGAAGGCCCCTGGGTCCTTGATTTCTTTATTGGTAATGTGCATATAGACATGTGTACCAGAGCTAAGATCCTACATTTTCTGTACCTGTCTCCATGTGTGGGCAGCGGGACTCGCTGTTAAATGACAGAGTCAGACATTTTAGAGCAAGATTCTCATCTCTTTTCAAGCATGACTGGATCCTGTGCCAGTCCATCTACTTAAAAGGATCACATCACTGGGATTCTCAAATGCCCTTTTTGAAACCTAAAATTTGCACTACCACACCATGGAGAGCTGAAGAAATTCAGTCTGTGTAATTTATCAAGAAAAATTTAAGGATTTGTGGCTTCGTAGTTTGTCTACGTGGGCACAGAAATTCTGGCACAGATTTTCTTTCCTCTAACAGATAAAAGGTGTAAAAGACAGTGAAGTCAGAGAAACTGAGACTAGAAATAGCCTTACTTTCCTGTCTCAGGATAGTTGTAGCTGTAAAGGTGCTATTCCAAAGTTATGGTCCAGACACAGAGGCTGAGTGTTGAAATTCCCTCACTATTGTTATCCAGGAGCACAAAATAAATGATCTGATCTGGACTAAAAATGCATTAATGCGTAATGAACACAGTTTAAGCCAAAAATTACCATAGCAGTAGAGGGACTTAATGACACAGCTCTGTTTTGCACAAAAAGCTGGGAGGAGAGGCCATGTCTCTTCTGGGAATGGATAATACGTATTCAAATACAGTGTTGTCCTGTGTTTTTCTCCTCTGGGCCTCTTGAATACCATTATTGCTGTGAAATATTATAAATAAATCAACAAAATAAAAAATTTGTTATATATATTCCTATATTGATTTTAACAGGGTTAAAATAAGAAAACATTAACACCAACTTGTCTCACATAAGAAACATGATTTTCTTGTTCTGTCACTTGTTCTGAAACATTGCAGACCCTATTCCCTTAAAATCACTCCCTCACTGATAGCAGGGTGTAGTGGAGCTTTGCAGATTCTTGTTACAAATTTTTTGATTAAAAAGTTTCCTATCTGTTACAAAAACATCAATAAGCACATTCAGCGACGTGTGGGGTAGGAGTGACTTGTTTCATTTCTGGGGCCATGTAGTATTTTAGCATCTTGCAGCCTTCTCACAATTTGGTATGCTGGGAGAAATTAATTTGATTGTTTACAATATTTAAATTTCAATAATTATTCAAGCATATAGAACGACAGGCATTTACAGTATGTAGTAAACAGATGGATTAGCAATTGTGCATGTAATTAGAAATTACATTAAAATACAAACGTGCAGTTCAATATTCAGTTACCTTTAAAAAGAGAAAAGGTATAAATGAAACTATGAGTGCCTTAGAAATTATTTATAGAGTCCATGAAGTGCCCTTCATGAGTCTTTGCCAAAAATAATCATTGAATTGCAATTGCAAGTTGCATATACTTTTTTCTTTTCAAGATAAGACTACATTTTTTTAATTTGGTAGTTCTTCCCTGCTGTTGTGGTTTCAGAATCACCTAAGGATCACTTTTCCCAGCCTCCAAAGAGGGATATCCCTCTCCATCACTGTGGCCATGCTGTTGGTGGTGTGAAACGCTGGGTGCTGACTCCCACCTGGCACCCAGTCCTCAGTCCTGCCTTTACTAGAGGTCCACTTGAGTCATGACACTTGAGAAATTACGCTGTTAGGACAAGATAAATCTTTCCCAGAAATTGTGGAATTGTCAGGATTTGAAAGTACTCTAAATGAATAACAGTCTGATCTTATTACCTTGGAGTTTATCCTTTCCCCACCTTGAATTGTATTGCAATCTTTCATTCAGTCAAAACTGATTTGTAGTATAGATGACACAACCCCGGGTGAAATCACCAAAAATGCCTGGAAATGATTTTTAGAAGCGACTTTTGAGAATCCATTTTAGATGCCTTTGCAAATACATACTTCCCAGATTTTAGTGAGATCTCATAACACAGCTCCTGGGTTGAATGCTTTAGTGCTGTGCTTGTGGCACCTGCACCAGGCTGTCTACATCTGAGCTGGTGTAGAAGAACCCCAACTTCATTAACCCCAACAACCCCCACTCTTTTGTCTCATGAATACTTTTGAAAAAATGTCTGTAAATGAGCTGTAACACCTTCAAGGGAAGAGTTTCATCCTCGTCTCGGTGAAGTCAATGGGATTCCTGCCATTGCTGCAGATGGGTGTGGGATTGAACCCTTTAGTGATTGTCTGAGTGTGAAATGAGGAAATATATTTAGCCAGGTTAATTTGAAACTATTAGAGACAAATTCTCATCCAAGATAACAGTTGGAGCTGATTTCCATGGCCTTTCAGCATATTGACCATAAATCATGTCGTGAGTATGAAATACCCCTTCCCTCTATATATAGAGATAGATAGATAGATAGATAGATCTATCTCCTCCATTTAAAGGGATTATAATTTAACATAAAAAAAATTCAAATCTCTGCCCTCAAAAGTTTACTGCATTTCAGTAATTACTTTAAGAAAAAATAATTAATTGAAGATAGCTATTTTACATTTTTTTACTATATTGTATTACAAATGTTGATGCTATTGTTCTATTCACTATTGTAATGCAATTCTATGTATTTATTTGTTGACTAAAGTGATTTTTTTTCCTACACCTCCCAGCGCAGTGCATGAGAGTGCCTCTGTTTTTCCTTCTTGTGGTGTTTTCTGGTTTATAGATGGAAGCAGAGGTTTTGCAGAGTTTTTTCAATGTGATAGGATAGTAAATGAATATATTCGTAGTCTTAAGGTCGGAGGGGTATTATATCACCTGCTCTGACCCCCTTAATAGTAGACATAGTAGAAAATCACCTAATTAATGCTACACTGAGATGTTTAACTGGTGTTTGACTAAAGCCTGTATTCCAGGAAGATACTTATTTAAAGGGTACAAGACTGTTTTTTTTTTTTCCCTTATGCTTCTCTCTTGTATTCTTTGAAATATCTGGTTTATTTTTCAGTGAATTTTTCTGCTTCTTGTCTCCACCATTGGATTTCATTGTTTCTTTCTCTGCTGGAATAAAAAACCCTTAACTCTCTACTAATTTCTCCCCGTGCAGGTACTTAGGTGCATTAATCCAATTATTAAATAATTAAACACAGTATAATTTTTAATGCAGAGAGAGGAAAAAAGCACTGATTTAATTAATGCCATATTGTCATTGACTTACATGTAGAAAAATGCAGGCTGTTCTGCCTCCATAAAGTAATTTGTGCTCATAGTCTAAATGTGACTTCCAAAGTCCTTCCTCCTGTAGTCTGAAGCATGCAGGAAAAACCATGGTCAAGTGCAGAAGGGGAGGTATGAAGTAGCTCCAAGGACCTTCTCAACATGAGCAACAGAGGCTGCCAATGCAGCGAAGAATATGTGCCAGGTTATTGTTTACAAAAATTACTGCTCGTGGCTCTGGCTTCCATGGTAAGCTGATAGCTGCTTAATTTCTTTTTGTTGCAGATAGGAAGTGAATGCATGTGGCTTACCCATTTGTTATTCACCGTTACTATTCCCCCTTCTTCAAGGACAAATTGCTCCATTGTTTTTATGGCTACAGTTGGAAATTTTTTGGCTTGGGGGCAGTTTCTCCTTTAATGCATTCTTTGCCATCAAAAGATGGAAAATTTGATGTTTCATCTAAAACCAGAAGAAGCGTTTTGGAGTAAGGAATCTAGACAGATGTTAGTTTTCTAAACATGTAGCATTCTAATAATCTTGTTTAAAGGAAAAATAAGATGAAGACTCAAGTTCTTATATTTCCAGAATGTACAGCAGATGCTCGTACAAACTCCCATTTGTTTCTGCTCTGCTACCACCGATTCCAGATTTATGCTCCTTCTGAGCCCAACCGATGGGAGTTTATCGGCTGCAGATGGTGAGCAATGCTGTACAGCACAGAAGAGAAGCTGTCCAGTGTGAACCATCACCTCAGCACTGCAATCACGTTTGCCCACCTGTGTGGCAGCACTGGTGTCCATGCTGTCCCTTGGTGCTCTCCCATCCAGGCATGCCCTCTGTCCTATGAACAAGATGGTGCTCCCGTCTATACCTGCCTGCAAAACCTTGCTAATGGCACAGAAGCCAATGTAATAAATCATAGGGAGTTGTCTTCTTGGAAAACAAGGCATCATGGGTGAGGAATTGGCTATAGGTGGTGGAGGAAAGTGGGGAGGAGAGTCATGAGTTACAACTTGGATCCCCTGAACTCCAGCTACAAGTCAGAACCACAAGATGTTGCATGGCGTTTGCTCTAGTAGGCTGGCAGTTAACTCACTTGTGTGTTAGCAGTTCCTCATTCATTTGAAATGTGGGGTAATTGAGACCTGGATTCTCTCCTTAGCTCTGCCATAAGGCTCTTGCATGATCTGGAAATGTCTCTTGGACAGGTCAGGACTTTGCTCCAGCCAGCTGACTTCACACCAGCAGTGCAGGGCTGGTGTGAACACACACAGAGAAATCCTGACACAGCCCTCAAGAAGGAATTGAAGCTCCCTATGGGAATGGGAGTATCAGAAGCACAAAAAGAAAATACATTTTTGTTGTTTTCACTTGCCTTCTGGTTTAGGGCAGACTGAACAGATTTCAAACTTCAAATCCACAAATACAGCCCTTTCCTGGGGATTGTTGTCATTTTGTTTCTTGTAAATGAAAACTGAGTCTCTTGTAATTACCAAGAGTCTCAAGACTTTGGCTAAAATATGGAGCATCAGAAAAGCAATGATAAATCCTTGACAGGACCTGTAACTGGCAGTGACGTATATGGTGACACTTGTGTGCTTGGTCCTTGCAATGAAATTCTCTCTGAAAGCATGACTTTATGACTGTGAGCAGCAGCAGTAATGATCCCCTTCTTCCTCACAGTGCTCTTGTGTGAGTTATTTCATTACTGCCTGTAATGTGCTTTGAGACCTTGGATTGAAGAGCAGGGTGATTATTATGGTAGTTTAATAATACTGTTTAGAAGGATGTAGTATGCTGCGGCACTGGCTTTCATGGAAACACAATCTGCATTCAGCGGAAGTGCTCTCCATCACCAAAGTCAGCTCCCAAAGTCACACTTAGCATTGCTGCTGCTCTGCCTTCAGCAGCTTTTGGGGAGTTCAGAGTGCAGCATGGTAATCTTCTACCCTTCACCTCTGTGGCAGGACACAGCTACACAGGTTGTTTTCATCCATCCTCTGTTCTCACTGAGATCTTTGCATTTAAGGCTCCCTGGCTGGGGACAAGGGGATTTGCCTCAGGGCACTTGTCCTTCTCTGGTTTCCACTATTGCCTAGTTTTATGTTGCTACATGCCAAGAGTCTGCCATGATGCTATTTGGGTTGTCCATGTACCTGACTACAGTAATTCATAGATTTTTGTGATTGCCTTCACAGGTTTCACTGTGACTTTGCTTTTAGCTGGTGATCACCTATTGCAGCTTGGTCAGCTGGTTTTTGAGAAGGAAGCAATACCTGCTGCCATAGCCTTCAACACAAGAAAGAGATGTTGTGATTTGAGACAACCAGTAATTTTCCGTTTTTAGAGGGAATGTGGGGATTTCATTGCCTCCCCAGGGCCCAAACCTGCAGGACAGATTTCCTGCTACTGGCAACTAAACTGCCACCTCTGAGGCAGCTCCTGCTTTTGGGATGTGGCATCTAGGTGCTGTGCTAGGTCCCAAACCTTCCCATGTCTATGCCCCTGCCAGCCTGCCCAAGGACCCATGCTCATACCCAGTCACAGAGAGTTTTGCAGATGTTGCAGTATTGCTCACTATCTGGAGAAGAGGAAATTTCAAAATATCCTTTTTCCATCCAGTTGTGTGACCTTTTATGTATTTTGCCACTTTCAAGGCAATTGTGCTCTTGTGCTTATTATCTCCTTTTTTTTTGTTGTTAACAAAGGCAGGTGTAAGGTTATTGAAAAATGCCATTTGCCACATAAATTGGTGCCTGAATAGCTGTAGTGTCTGTACTGTAGCATCTTGCAGTTTGTTCTGTATTCAGATTTTTACATGAATCTTTAATGCCATAGCATTTAAATACCTTTCAAAAATGCATTAACCAATCCATTTAACGTTGCCAATAAGATACAGACTTGTTATATATAAGAAATATTAATACACTGTTCAAGTCTCAAGTTGCATTAGAGCATTTATAAACCAGAAGCATAAAAAAACATTCTCAGAATGCCTCTGTAATAACAGCACAGAGAGAAACCCCTCCAGAGGGCAGATCTTCCCATTCTGACTTTAGCTAAAGGGTGTGAAAGAGTCTTTGAAGGTTCTAGAGAAAGAATTTATGTGCCTTAACATAGCTGTTTGGAAACTCATCACCAGCATGGTAGGTAGGATATGTGGCTCCAGACCAAGAGACGATAACAAGGAGGGAGAGATTTTAGGGTAGGAATTGCCAAAACTTTGTGTCTATTGTCCTCCTTCTGTCCCCCATCTCCCACCACTTCTAGACATCACAGGACAAGTAGCATGAGAAATCCCTCTACTCTCCCTTCCTTTTCCCTTCTAGTCCCAGCTTTGCAACACTTTCAGTAAACAGAGAGGTTTTCTTGTTTGGTTGGTTTTGGTTGTTTGGTTGTTTGTTTGTTTGGGGGTTTTTTTTGTGTCCAGTTTGTTTTCATTTTTTGCATGCCCTGGGTCTGGAACAATTAGTCTTGGTCCATAGTTAGGGCCTCCAAGGGCTGTCATATTATAAATGATGTCATATTGCAAATAAAAATTCGGCCTTTCCACCAAAGTCATGCAGGTTTCTTTCCTTATCTGGTCACAGAAAATGAGAAATGGCAAGGAGCTTTCAGATTTGGCTTTTCAGATTGATTCCTGACTGTATGTGTCATGTGAGACAGATAAATGCAGTTTAATGATAAATTCCAAAGGGAAAGGAAGAATTAGGAGGGATGTGTCTGAAAACACAATATCTTTACCAGCCTGAATATGCTTGAATATAATTTCTGACTGATTATCATCTAGTAACAATTAAACATCTTTAACCTTTTCAACCTCCCATGATTTGATGCATTAATGAAAAATTTAAAATGGAGCATGCATCTTTCTGAAAAGATTACACAGAGAAGAAAAATACTGAGTGAGATTTACCAAGGATTCATTTACATAGCCAGTCTGGTCATTACTTAAATTGTCTTTCAGAAGATAGTGTCCAGAGAAAGAATATTCTTCTGATTCTACATAATGATTAGATTTCACAGCTGAGAGGAATACAGTGACAGGAATTGGTAGGGGTTTTAGTTGACTGTTTATTGGTTTTTTTTTCTTTACATGTGTGTTAAAAGAATACTAAAAGCATTTTAAAGTATCATTTTAATCACCATTTCTAACTTCTATCATAATAGTGTAAATATATGTAGTTATGTTTTTTGCAAATAAACAGATAATTTCATGTTTGTAAGTATGTCAGAAACTTTGAGCTCAGTTTCACCATTTGAGACTGATTTTCCTTGTTCTCAGTTACAAAAAAAAACCAACTGTTGCCATGTGGGCTGAAAGTGATCTGTAATGACTAATCAACTGCAAACATACACCACTTGAGTATTGAAGCAGATAAAATTGCCAGTCATTTTTTAAATCAGGGTCTCAGTATCTTTTCTCCCCAGATGCTCTGGGCTCTAGCAAGTGCTCGCTATTCAGAAGTCATTAAAGAGGAACCCATAGACATTTTGAAAAACAGATTGATGAGTTTAAGCTGTTTCTTTAAAGGTGAACAAAAAGAGCTGTACATTTTGTACATCACAATGATCTCCTGAAATGAGGCTGTGCTGTTTTCCTGAGTCTGCAAGTGTTCAGTCTGTTCTGCCTCTGCAGCAGCTGGCGGTGTATAAATAGGCTGCGTGGGCTTCTCCAGGGGCCTGTGCTGCTGAGACTCTTGTAGATCATGTTGGCCTCAGCCTTCATCTGAATTCCCTGACATCTCCACAGCAGGGACTTGTCCAAGAAGGGAGAATCTCTACCAGCCCAAGGAGGCACCATATATGCTACTTCAGTCTACTTGGCGCTTGTCTTGCATCTCAGCCTCAGCTTTGTCAGACATCTCACAGTAGTTTTCTAACAGCAAATTAAATACCTTCATGTTGTATTTGCCATCTTAATTTCTGGGCTACAGCCACATGACCCATTAATGTAGCTGCTGCCATTCTCATAATGAAGTCTATGTCAGAATTTCAAACCATACACTGCTAAAGCTCATCCAGTCAGTCAGCACTAACCTACTGCTGTGAGGAACACTGCAGAGCTTGGCTAAATACGGCTGTGTAGGCATAAGGTATAGGCTGAAAGCCAAACACTGCACAAACTACTATTCTTCAGCTCCTGGAACCACAGCTCACCATTTTCAGAAATACCACACAGCAAGTGCCTGAGATTTGGCTGTGTGCACAGGCATGGGGAGAAGGCCAAAGGATGAGGTATGGGTTGGAAGACTTGGTAATAGAGAATGCTTGTTATGGGAGATGAGAGGAAGCTTTTAAATCTTCCAAACCATACACAAACTGCATGGTAGCACTAACTTACAAGCACTGTGAACTTGTAGTGCACACAGTGTAAGAGATCCACCCCAGGCTCAGTTCACCCCAGCTCTGGTGCAGAAGGAAGTCAGTGGTGGAGAAGAGACTGAAGAAGTGGGATGGGGAACATCTGCTGAATTTCTTCATGTTTTGCGGTCTGGATGTCTGTAATAACAAATGATTCAAAGAGAGAAGACAGTTTATCTGCCCGCCCCCTCTGTTTTGTTGCTCACATTTGTTTATAAATCTCATTCTGGTTAGAGCAACGTCATAGTTTCTGAATTCTCCATGTTGGTGGTGCTGGTAGCAGTGGAGCAATGTCCTTTGCAGTTTTCACCTGCTCTGCCTTAGCAAGCTGAGAACAATTCTTTCATGCTGTTAAAATGACTCCATAGGTCTGGAGTCCCAGCATTATACCTATGGATCAGAATTACTTCTGGGGTTATAAAGAACAAAGTGCACAGCTTCAGAGCACACTGGGTAGCTTTCTTCAGTACCACAGTAACCTGTTAGGAGGTGGATTAATGATGAACACTACACCTTTGCATAGTACTTTTCAACAAGATAAAAAGAGACGGTAAACCACAGGGAAGGGAACAGTGAGTTATTGGTCATTTTTTATGCTGTCAAGTAGCTTTGTATAAATCGTGTACAGTTCGAGCTTTCTTCTGAACAGCCCCTGGATATAATTGGTGAAGATGTCTCTCAAGGCAAGTTTGACAAAAGGGAAAACTTCTCATTTTCCCAGCATTGACATTGACCAAAACATCCTGAAGTCCTTGCAGAGGAGCAGAGCCTGATTAATGTCTCAGCAACAAGGTGAAGGAGGTTCACAACAGAGGCTGTGGCTGCTTCTGTCAGTGTGGTGCCTTGCCACACATGCACACACCGCAAAGACCATGCTAACTTTGTTTTGCCCCACTTTAAGTATGTTTTAGAGGTTTTTTCTGCTAGAACATCTGGATGTGAAGATTCTTGCAGTTGTACTAGCAGTCATAAAAAGTAGGTAATCCATGTTCTTTGTTGCAAAAGAGTATGTGTGTGGAATGGGTTGGAGGTGTCAAAGCATTTCCCCTCTTTTATTCCAAAGGACAGAAGGACATTTTAATCTCTAGAACCTTTTAATTAAAAATAATTTATTTCTGGACAGTCTTTTGACCCAGTGTAAACTTCAGTGTTCTGTAACAAGCAGAGTCTGTTTAGTGTTCTGTAACAAACTCTGAGAGAAAATGAGGGATTTCGTCGTTACAAGGCATTGATTTTGTGAAAAGTCAGCAATGTCAGAGAATCATAGAATTATTTAACTTGGGAAAGACCCTTGAGATCATCAGGTCCAAGTGCTGGATCTCAAGAAGTTCATTATGTCACAACATACACAGTACTTGTCCTATTTGCTGCCTCTTTTTTTGATGTATGCTGTAGCTCTTTGGCCATCTGGGTTTGGAGAGCAAACTTTCTAGGTCATTGCTTTTACACAGCCAACTAAATATGTGGCACTTCAGTTCTGAAGTGCTAGGACTCTGGATACAAATATAGATGAGATGCAATTCAAAACATATAGTGTGCATGAAAGATGTGTCATATATGAAACTATTTAATTTAGTTGTTGTCAGAAAAAAAAGATATTTTTGTAAGTATAAGATGAAAGGTAAGAGTTGTTTTATATTAAAGGTAGCCTGCTAATCTGGTGCAAAAATGTCAGTAAGAACAAGTTTTAGCACTTGTAGTTGTACTTTGTGAGAAACAGCTTTGTAAAACTCATTGTTTAGTGAAACCTCAGAATAGTGGATTTTTTTTACATGGAGAAAGTGGCACAATACTCTGAATTCACTGCTATACACATTGAAAAGGCATACGCACACCTTTTCTTACTTGTTTTTATTTTAATCCCCCTTCTTACATTTATCTAGGTTCTCTATTTTTACTTTTATTAAGTGTTCTGAGGCAACAACTGAAGAAACACTTTATACTGCAGTTATTGAGCTGTTCAAGGAGAGGCACATGCTCTTCAATATAAAAGGAATGTCTAAATCTAACAGAGAGTTTGCCTGAGGCTTCCAAAATATTACCCAGGTGCCGGCACATGGAAAATACCAGCAGCTCCTGGTGAGACATGTACATTGGAACAGAGTACAAAATGTGCATTTTTCTCATCTCAAGTGTGCACGAAGATAAAGGATGCAGTAAAAACAGTCGTGACTAAAGCAGTGTCTGTTGCTGTAGGTGAGATTTTTTGGAAAGGAGAGTAGAGAGCTGGGTGCAAGAAGCTGGGTTGCATGGCTGACATTTCTAGAGCAGGCAGCACCATGAGGAAAGTAGGGCGTTTTGAGCACATGAAAGAGAGGTGTGCTGAACTTCATTAGGAATTCCAGTCACTTCTTCAGTACAATACAAGATAGACAATGTATTTTGCCGTTAAGTCACTTTACTTGTTCCCTGTATGTTCCACACGTAGGTTAAGCATCTCTGTTTTTTTCTTTAAATAAAGGTGGCCATCCGTGCAAGACAGACGTCTCTGAGACTGTATTTTAACAAAGTAGCTACACGGTGGAATTATTTTAGATTTGCTTTGGGTTCTGATTTAAGGGGAGTCTTTTCACCTTCAGCATCCTTTTCTGTGCTACTGTTATTGGACTGTTTGAACAAAAATTTACTAATGCATTTACTCTCAAAAGCAGTCAGCCAGAAGTGGTGTTTATAGCTTTTCCCACTGTAGTACATGGTACCTTTTCTACAAGCCTCAGTGTCTCAAACCTTTTAATTTTTAATTTTTTTTTTTAATAAGACTACTCCTCCAACCCAGAATTCAGTTCTATATAGCCTAGAGTGTTCAGCAGCACTCTTCAGAAACATCTCAAAAGGTGCTTCCAGGAATTTCAGGCTGGTAAACCTAACACAACAATCAGTGTAAGCTTTTCTTAAGGATATCAGTGTCCCCAAACATACTGGATTTCTACATGTGAATTGGAAAAATACAGTTGATAGAGTATACTGACTTTTTGAAAGGCTTCCTAGAAGGCCTTTCACTGAATCCAGGAAGATCTTAAGATTCTTTTCAATCAACCTCTTTCTTTTTTGTCTTTCATTCATGTAATCTGGAAATTCTGTGATGTAGTTTTCCAAGGCAGCTCCCACCATCTGTAATGCCATATCCGCCCTGCAACAGGACAGCAAGTGGTCCAGCCATTATTACTAAAACAGTATCTTGAAGAGAACACTCTTTCTATACCTCAAGCCTGGTATCTTACCCATTAGGAACAAGAAAGGGGAGAACACAGATCAGGATCTCAGAGTTCTTAAGAATGAGTATGGGAAACTGTCACTGTTGTCTTTAGAGTGTTTTTAGTATGAAGTTGTATTTATCAAGTGCAGGAGTTGGGATGGACAGAGAGAAGTTCTTTGAATTAAGTCTTACCCATCTGCTGGAAGACAGGACACCAGGGTCTCACTTTTTACTTTGATTTCTGTCCTGGTTTCAGCTGGAATAAAGTAAATTTTCTTCTTTGTAACTGGTACGGTGCTGTGATTTGGATTTAGTATAATAATCATGTTGATAACACATTGATGTTTTAGTTGTTGCTGAGCAGTGCTTACCCTAAATCAAGGACTTTTGGTGTCCCATGCTTTGCCAGCCCAAAACTGAACTAAGCAGAGGATTCAAGGTGTAGCCTTGCCAAAGTACAGGGGGACAGTCACTGGCCCGGACCTATTGGCCATATTGTGTGTGTGTGTGAACCCAACCATACACATTTTTCTTGTAAGGTAAAAAGAAAAACTGGGAAGTGCCTGAGAAAAAATGGGAATAACATGCTGTGGCAGATTTCTGTCTCAAGTAGTATTTTATTTTGTGTTTAGAATGCGTAGATACGTAATTCTGAATGTGTGCAAAAACTCCTCCATATTGTCAGTACCTTACATTATAGATACAGTTTTCTATTCCATTAATAATGCAGTGTTCTATAGAAAGTGCAGATGGAAAAGAACATAAGTATAGTTAATAACTAAGTATAGTTAATAACTGAAGATAAGTGTAACTTAAATACTTTTCTTTATTAAAACTCAGAACTGCCGTCGTGAGAGTCTTTTGAGTTAGCAGAACCAATCCCTCCAGTTTTATCTGACCAGTTTTGAGCTGAAAATAAGCAAGGGGATGACGTTAAGTTCCTAAAAGCAGCAGCAATGTTCCAGCATGCTACCATTTCCCTTGTGGTTTATGGTTTGCAACCCACACAGAGGTTTAGATCCAACACAATTAAAAAAGTCGAGTAGTCCCACTCCAGAATGAGAGGTGGCAATTACCACTGCCTTTCAGAATGTGTACAATTATAATATTCTACTGTTGTAATTATTAGATGTGTTCCTGAGCACGTGTTACTTTCTTCAGAGCCCTTACACCATGGGATCATATTTAAAAGCCTCAGAGACTGCTTCTGATTGCATTGCTGCTGCACACAATCAAGAGGTTAGTAGGCAGAGAACTATATGAAATCTTTATTTTGAGGTGACACTTCGCAGTTGTGCTTTGTTTGGTTGGTTTTTTGCAACACCATTCCAAACTTGGAGCAGAATCCATCTTTCATGAAACATCAAGTCATTAAATCCTGTTGTTATGTTGTAGTTGTTTCCCTCACATCAGTCATTTTCTCTGCAGTAGATAAAGATGAGGTGTAGTGTGTATCTTCTCTCACTAATGACTGTAGAGCTGTTTTGAATCCTTGCCCATTGCATAATACAAAAAAACCTTATGCATACATGTGGAAAAAAAAAGAACTTGAAATTTCCAACATAAAAATAATGTGTCAAAGAAATGGGCTCTTTTTCTCATAGTAAAGTAGTTAATTCTTTTGGTAGCAATAATTATGTCACATTTGTTTAGCAGCACATATTAAGCAAGCCTGCATAACCTTTGTGCCCCTTCACATGTTTCATTGCTTGTATTTGCTGAGTGCTCAGAGCAGGGGCATAAAATACTAACTATGATGAGCTCAAATGGTAAATATTCAAACTGAAGTATGGTGTATCATTAATTTAACTTAATGACATTTGCATTTTAAATGGCTGCATTTGTGTGTCAGTGCTGTCTGGCCATTAGGAGGATGTTCTCTGAGTCAGTACAGCCCTTTGCTGTGGGTCCCTTGGGCTGCTTCTTACCCTGTACTGGTGATGTGCTTGTTCCTGGCTGATGCTGTCTTTGAACAAAGATACACTGAGTGCAAGCAAGAATAAATTTGTGCAAGTAATATACTTTATACATAGTGTCACTCTAATGTTCAGCATGATCCCAATCTATTCATAATCCATGAAACTGATATAGTGATACTCAATACTGGATTCAGCCAGCTTCTTGTAAGATGAGTAATAAATTTATGTGATGTTCTTTAACATCCCTCTTTACAAATGCCTGAAAGCCAGGATCTTATCTATGCCTTATGTAGAAGCACAATCACAAAAGGACAACTGTTTTTGGAATAATGAATCTGTTTATACACTGATCTCACTGCCAGTTTCTTCTTACTGTCTCCTAGAGTAATCCAGTAATATTTGCATGGTAGAAGACCTTTTGAAATAGTGATTCTTGCATAAATCTATTAGAAAAACAAATTAGTTAATCCATCCCAGATCTACCAAAACTTGGTGTGCCTCTTGCTGAGGCGCTGGGGAAGTTCACAAAATCTGCAGTTTTCACGTAGGGAATAGAAACCAGCAGTTCAGTTCTCTGAGTAGCATTTCATTAATTTAATAAATCAGTATTTTATTTGTCCTATACTTAATCTATCATTTCATAGTAAGCAATATGTAATTTTAAAGATATTATTTATAAACGTTGTAATTGAATTTTAGTTAGCCTCCCAGTGCAATTTGATGCAGGAATAAAATATAAAACATAAAATGAAGTAATAAAAGTAATCTAGAAAAAGAAAACCGCAAATGTAGCATAGGAAAGCATAGAACTTCTTAAAAGTGTGTGCAGATTTAATGTATTGTCCTGGATAGAAAAAGGTTGCCAATTTAGTGTATGGTTACAGTTTAGTTACAATTCAGTGTGCTTTAATGATTACCAACCACTGGAGTGAAACTTACTGTAGGGAAATAACTAAAAAGTACAGCTGCACAGCAAGATTAGAACTGATTATTTAAATTAATGTTTCCTGCTTGCTGATTTAAATCATTATTAAAATGGGTGATTTAAGTCACTTTTATTTATATAATTTTGTGCAGTTTGGAGACTTGCAATCCAAGTCCGGAGATGTCATTTCCTATTCCAGAATGACAGAACTGCCTCTAGTAAACCACAACTAAATTTTGGAATCCTCTTGTCTTCACTAGTTCAAGAATTTTTTTTTCCTCCCTCTGCTGAAACAAACCACATTTGTATCAAAAGTTTCCTAATTACTGATTTCTTTGGCCTCTTCATGCAACCTGCATATTGATATTTGTTTTGTCTGAAATGTGTTTTGTTTTACTTGTCCTTCCCCACTGCAATGACACCTTCATTGACAACTCTTCCCAGCACTTGAAGGAGGAGGATATGGATAGATGTAAATACTGGAGCTACTGTGGTTAACAAATTGCTTGCATCAGCAGACCCTGGTGGTGGACATCAGATGCTCTCGACTAATGGCAATGCAAAAATCACTGTGAGGGTACTTTAAAGTTTGCATTATTTCCTTTGCATTTGCAGCAGGGTAGGAATATTCACACGGTTGTTCAGTGATAAATCTGTGAAGTGCAGTAATTTTGATTGCACTGACCTTGCTTATGGCTGTCTGTCTGTCTTGAGGTTAAGCCAGGCTTAGTATGGCATGGTCTGACTTCGTATGATAAGGCTTTTGTGTTAACTCTTCAGTGTCATTTAAGGGAATAGTCTTGTGCAGCTTGGAGAGTACTTGAAGTCATGGCAAACAGAGGGCATGAAAGCTTTCACTGTACCCTGGAGGTTAATCTCCATCAAACCATTACTGAAAATACAAGAGATCATAATGAAATCTTCAGATTTTTTGAATATCACTTGGCTGAAGCCTCAAAGAATGAATATGAGAAGCTCTCTAACTGATTTTAAAGAGGGGGGAAATGTGCAGATTTTTGTTCACTCAAACATCCAAGGTTATTTTTTCCTTTTTGAAACATTCATAATTCTTCTTATAAGTGAATGTATAATGCAAAGGGGAATGTAAAATGCACTGTCCTCTTCTCTTTGCACTTCTGTTTCAAAGAGCAGAAATGGCACTCCTGGGGTTAGGAATATTCAGAACGTTATCACCTCATCACATATTATAATTATGTGGGACAGTTTCGTAGAGTGGCTGGAGTTTGATCTTAGAAGAAATCTTTTAGTGGGATCCAGCCCTACTGAGTAGTAAATGGAGTCTGCTCAAGGAAAAGTCATTTTTAAAAGGAAAAAAAAAAATAGCAGATCCAAAGACTTGGAGCTCAGAGAACAAATATGATGTTGTCAGTGTCCCTGAATTAACCAAGTGACTGACCTACACTTCAAAGGATTCTTACATTAAGGTCAGAGGGAATTGTTTCATTCTCCTTTAGCTAAACAACTTGTGTATCTTCTTATATATCCTTAGTGTACTAGAGTTTCCCAGAGCCATGTTCAGAAGTTTTGGTGATGTGAACTAGAATCACGTTAAAAAAATAAGGTGTTTGTTATTACAGTCACTGTTACATTTGCTAAGATAAAAGTGATGAGTGATACCAGGTTTTATGCTTTAGAATGGAAAATAATTCCATTCTTTTGATATAAAGTTAAAAACACTATTTTCCTCCATGGAGACAAGTTATCCGTCCACAGGTACATTGCATCTCCATGGGAAGCTGCAGCACCAGGCATTGCTGGAAGTATAACACTAAATTACTCTCAGTGAACCACTCAATGCTTTCAAATAACACTGTTATTGTCTTAAAAATTATACAAGGGAGATAATACCCAGCAAAGCAGGTAAATTGAGCAAAAAAAAATTAAGGACGAAATATGGGTTACTGAAATTGAAAATGTACATACTTGGGAATGCAAGGCTCAATTATTATAAAATACACACATCCTCATGGCTTTTGGCTGTGGATATTCAGCAAACCTTGGGGCTCACTCCTAACAGAAATCACAAAAGCCTTAATTTGTGAAACAGGAACCAGAAGAGATTTTTTTTTCTTAGTCCTGCTTTAATGTTGGAAGTTCTAACCTTATGGTGTGGACTTTCATTGCAACCCCAGCTGATTTCATAATAGATCTATCGGAGTAGCTGATAGTTATTTTTCTGTGGCAAAGGCTAATATTCAACGTTCAATAACAGTGGGGAGGAAATGTATGTGTTCACCCTGCCCTTCCATCAAGGATTGTCTTTTTATTTTTACCTTATCTCAGTGTGTCTCCATTTTGAGTATATCCTGCAGTTCAAGCAAGAGAAAGAAAGCTGCAGACACCCGAGAGCCAGATGGAGTTTCATTTGCCTGTTTGTGGAGGAGCTTAGATGTCTATATGTTTCTTTAATGGTACCAGTGGCAGAAGATTAACTGTGCTGGCCTTAAAACATCAAGTTGCTTCTGCCCGTTACTTCATGTGCTAGGAGCTCTTAAAATGTACAGATTAGAAATGATTGCTCCTGTGAGTAGAGATTCTGATTTGTATATTATTTTTTAAGTGCTACAGACTACTTCAAGATGAAAGATGATACATGAATAGCCAGATGAGATTGATTGTTAACCTTAAGCATCAGGCCAAAAATACCTTGATTTCCTGGAACCACAGATGTAAATCTTGGCAGAATCACCTCTCTGTTTATCCTTGCCTGTTATGTGAATTAAAAACTACCCATTTTATTGTGTTTTCTTCTCTTGGAATGAGATCTTAATGACTGAGACCCCATCTGATATGTGTAGCCATTACACTCCATTACCACCTTCTGTAACAGTAGAAATTCACCAAATGACTTTAGACAGAATTTTGTCTTGCATGATGTGCTGTTTACTGATTGCCTACAGGCTTCAATGCTGTAGTAGCTATCGATGAGGGGAATGCCTCTTTGGCAGTACTCATCCCATGGAGTGACATTGAGTTCCTGATCATCATGTTGCCTGAAAAGGCTAGCCTAAAAACTGAGACTAGTCAGGAGTAAGGGAATAAAAGGTGGATATTTATTCAAAAGACCTTCAAAGGTACATTTAGCGCAGACAGAGCCCCCCAGGGGCATCACCCAAAATGGACAACGAGTCACGAGTTCTCCACGCCTTTGTAGGTTTGGTCCATTTGCATATCAGTATAAATTCACCAATTAAAACTTTGCAATTTCCCCCTAGCTCCCTTAGCTTGCTCCCTGTCCCCCGCTCCCTCCCCCCCTTTAGAAGCTTGGGTCTGGGCAGCCTAGGTGTCCTGGAAGAGTAAGTCCAGAGAGGCCCTGTTATGTCTATAGAGAAAGCATACAAGCCAGGCAATACAGAATTTGAAAAATATGAGGGTTAAAACCTAAGGCAGCAATCACAACACGCTCCCTTCTTCCTGAAGGACATGCTTGAAGGTGGATTCCTCTGCCATAAATGGATTAGTCATTTTAACTTACTGCTTTTGTTACACTACTGGTAGATTTCCTAAAGGAAGCTCAAAAAAATGTTCCTAGGAAGTCAAAGGTTTTGCCTAATTATGAAAACTTACTTTCTAGAGTGTCTAGGAAGTTGTTGACTTTGCCATGCTTCACCTCATTGTGATGCATTAGAGGCAATTTTGGTGAAAACAAACATGTAAAAGGACCCCAGCATACTGTTCTTACATGACATAAAATATGTTCTTAATCGTATCTCACGCAGACTCCAGCGAAATTCCTTGGTGAATGTTGTATTTCGAAGTCATGGTCTCTAAGACCTTGAAAGTTTTACTTTTTCTTTTTTTTAAGTGGAGAAAATAACCACATTTGCATCTCTATGACTTATCCCTTTTAGCCTTGCTATTTTGGACTGTCAGTGTATGATTTTGAAGCTGCTAGGTTTTTCCTCGGGGCTGGTTTAGGTCATCTTCAATGAGATTAATTTTTTAACAGTTTCAAAGGGCAGAGATAGCCATCAGTGTGTCTTCTCATTTGATACTTTCTGAAAAAGGATGGACTCATTTCTGCCATTTGCTCAAAGTGGTCTCCAGCAGTAAAGCTCCTGTTAGAACATTATTTATGGAACACAGACGTATTAAAAAGTCCAACCTGATTAACTAAAGTGGCTCTTCTCTGTAATCCATTACTCAAAGCTGATGCTTGATAGATGGACGGTTATTGCCCTGTTTGTATTTAAAGCAGTTTTTTCTCCAGTTGTAAATTTGCTGTCAGAGTTATTTCCAGCTTCTGAAAAGCTAGTGTAACCTTTTCAGAAAACTGAGTGTTTGAAATTTAAAAATATAAAATGTGTTCTATATTCATAAAAAGAGTAAGAAAAAAGCAATTAATATGAAAATTAACAGTTCTTTTACTAAAAGACATGTAGATGTGACACTCAGGGATAGGGTCTAGTGGTGGACTTGGCATTGCTGGGTTAATGGTTGAACTCGATGATCTTAAAGGTCCTAAATTATTCTGTGTTTCTATACAGCCAAAATCTTTCCTAAACACTGATGCTAGAGGGGCAGCTGTCCTTCCTTACTGTAGTTCTAATATCACTGCAGTAGTAACAGTAAAGTAGTATTGTTGTTGTTTGCTGTTTGCCCTCTCAGAGACATGTTTGCTGTAAGGAGTAGTGTGAATCAGATGAGTCCTTGAAATTAATTTTGTTTGTATCTCATTTCTAAAGTGGATATTGTTTTTCAGATATTTGTGCAAGGATTATAAATGCTTTATTTTTGTGGTAGTCACTTGACTTTCCTCTGAAGAGAAAATACTGTTTCTCATTCAGCCCAGTGAAGACACAGTTTTAGGGCCTGGTAGCAGTATTTAGAAAGATGCATATAGTACACATCTAAAGTACAGAATGCATGGTATCACTCTCCTCTATTGCACGAGTTTTCCATGCCATCTCTGCAAGTTAGGGACATGTTTATAAAGCACGATTTCTTTTGAGAAGTAGAAAACATAGATGTCTTAGAAATTTTCTTCTCCTCTCCTTGTGAGACCACCTCAGTGTCTTAGATGTGTTATCCTCCCAAAACCATGTGTCTGTGTCTATGAAGCTGCCAAATTCATGTTTTTCTGCCCAGTGCTTTTGTCTCCTCCTTACTTTTTGTTTTATCCCTTATAGTCCCAAGCATCCCTGCACAGCTTTCTCCAGTGCAGCAGAGTTGGTTGTGTTTTTGTCCAGCACTGGAGCTTTTACACTGTCTTCATAGGGGCTACTTGCAAACCAAAACACCTGCATAAGCTGGACAAAGGCTTGTGAAGCCTCTGCCTCCTATCCAAGAAAACCAGGGTTACACTTCTCCTGTGGTTAACAGTGTCCACTCTATTTCTGTCAGTCACTACATTGAGAAATAGTAACCAGAGAAGTGTACTTCCAGCCATAGTGGGCCATTGCAGGAACTTTGACATCTACACTTACTAAAAGGTTCTTCAGGTCTCATATTTCTAAAGTAGTGCTGGATTTGGTTTTATAAGTCTGTTAATTTTAATTTGAAAGTCTAGTTACCTCATTGATAGCCCAGTCTTATAATAGAGGACTCTTTAAGAAAACTGTAAGGTTGCTTAAAGATTAATTCACCTGTCGGCATCAAATGTGCAAGGATACCAAACTGAAATGGGGATTTCTAAAAATCAAGCCGTTTACCTAAATGCCTAGATAAGGATTAAAATGCCTGCATTTTAGCCAGGCAACCCAATTAAAAGAGGCTAACCTAGGCATCCTTGTGGACGTAGACATTCACAGAATGTCTAGATGTCTGGTCAGCTTCTAAAGAACTTGCAAGGCCTTGGAGTTCCAGACTCTGATTTTTGCCTTTCTGGAAGACTGGTGGTTAATTGCACCATTCTGTTGTCTTTCTGAAACTGAAATACATCTATTTCAGTTTGCAGTGATAAATCTGATAATAAAATTGTAATTGGAAAAAAGCAATTTGTTGGAGCAGCAATTAGCAGTGAAACAACTGCTTTGTTAACATACAGATGCAGGGTAATGGCTTTTGGATCAAATGGGACTTGGTGAACTCTCTGGTGAAGAGGTTCCTCCTGACACTATTACACATTTTCGTTTTTCTGAGTGTTGTTTTCTGTTGCTTATGAGCTTGACTTGCTTTAACACAACATTATTCAAATGTCTCTGATACCCTTCTCGAGATTATCCGAGCTTTTTCTGTGTAAAGTCAGAAGCAATTACATAGCTCATATTCAATTGATTTACTGCGTCAAACTCAGTCACCTAGTCTGATGTCTGAATTCAAGAGAGTGATTAAAAATTCAAGTAGTCTATTGAGTGAGGCTGCAGATCCACGAGTTTATGCTGAGAGTTGTATTCAAACTACAGCTCTGAAAAGCTCTGAAAGCTTCCCTCAGGTGTTGCACCCACTGATTGTTCTGGGCTGTGCAGCTAACTGTTGTCTGGCACTCCTAAACTATGGCAGGTCTCAGTCATCACTTTACAAAGTTGATGCCATTGCAGGTACCCCTGTTGTAGGTACTACCATAATTTCTGTTGAAACTCCTTCACAAGCCAAAGACCTAAGTGAATGTCACAAAGTCTTTGAAATTTCTCCTTTTTCATAGGAAAAACTTCTCTTGGGCAGAGGTTTGGGATTGAAGGATTATTTGTTTATATGAAAAATGATAGGGAAACTGGCAGTCCCACTGGTAGACCCTTCAACCTGTCTGTGGACACCAGACTACAAGGTTCAGTTTTCAACAGTGCTGCGTAGCCTGTAAATGGCCATTGCAAGAGCTGAAACCTCAGCTTTCCAGCACTGCTGAAATCAGCCCACCTTCTAGGGACCTGTGCTGGAAAGGCTGGGCCAGTCTTACCACATGTAAAGATGTTTCCTCTGTAGCAGACATTTGATATTACTTGAATGTATAAACAGCTGCATGGTTTTTGAGTTTCTCCTTTCCAGCTGATATATCATTTAGTTCTTTGTTTGGTTCTGCTCTTGAAATTTCTTTCCCAGATGTGTGGGAACACTGAAATCACTCATTCCTTGGTGTGATTAGGGTAACAATATGTGCTTCATTGTTTCATGAAGGCAGTAATATCAGTAGAGATTCATATTGAAAATCATTGGAATCAGAATGTGATCATTTGGCAGCCTGCTTACCCCATAGCGTTGTCATTATTGTAAAGTGTTATCATGTTATGGTGACCACCAGACAGCCTTCTGAACAGGGCAGAGTATTAATCTGAAAATTGGTGATACCTCCCTGGGAGAAGTTTGTCTTTCGCAGTCCAGTACTATGCTCAACTAAAGCGATAGTGAGTAGAAATCTCAGGAAAGCCTAAAATCCACATTTTCAAAGGTGTTACTTGGTGCTTAATGATGCAGTCTTATGTGCTTGATGTCAACTTAAGCACTGAAGTTAACACACATAGTCCTGGTACTCCTGGATCTATCTGGGAGCTGCTAAATATGCGAAACACTGCCACAGGCATATAGCATCAGTGCTGGTTATACACTTCTGGGTTCTGTCATATCTGACCTCTGCTCTTAGAGCACCCACTCAGTCCAGTGCAGCTCAGGAGACTGTGACAGTACAGCTCACAGAAGGGTGACACCAACAGTGGTTGACAATATGGATGTAGAGGTATCACCTCAAATGTATACAGCACAGGGCTACATTTTGACTGACATGGCCATTGTTTTTTGGACAATAACAGAGCACATCAGGGTGATGATGACATTATCGATTTCTATAAATAGGGGTTTAATTCCATGTTGTTTATAACAGGCTTGGGACTGGAAACTTCAGTACTTGTTCCTTAATCCGTACAATTTGGCAATTAACAGTAAGGGCTAAGAGGAGTCCAGTCTCCCACCTTTTATTAGGTTTGAAATCTGATCAGTCTTTCTAGCAGTGTGTGGAGCGGGGCCATGCTCACACTTGCGATTCCACTGTAATGACATCCACGAGGCAGCCTGCTTGCTGCAATTCCTTTGGATGTGACATGCCAGCTTTAATAAAAGGTAGCAATTTCAGACACATGGTGATAATAGTTTTTGCTTGTAGGCTCTGAGGAGCCATTAAGTGGTGATGTTTCAGTCTTTTCTTTCAGCAAGAAACAAATGTGTCTTAAAAATAACTCCAATATCAAATATTGGTGAAGTGCAAAGACAGCTTTCAGCAGACTGCAGAATGCAGGCTGCTGATAGCTACAGCTTTTCAATACCACAAAGGTATTTTAAATGCAATATCATAAGTAGATCTCAAGGGCAGGAATGAACTCCTTGACACACACTTCCCTGGGAAGAGCAGGAAAGCAACTGTGATAGAAAAGGGGTTATCAGAAGAGCAGGTGTGTTGGTGCCTGCTTTGGAGCTCGGTGGGGCTGTGGTTTGGGCAGTTCACCAGAGCATGCGAGAGAAGATACTGCAAACCTACACTGCACTGGCAGGGGTATGAAGAAGATGCCAGGGCCATCTCCACTGAAACAAAGCCAGGCTCATTGTTTTATTTTTCCCAGATGTCAGACAGCTATCATACAGTGGTTTCTTTCCTCTAAAATTGTCAGTGGTGACAACCTCCCTGCACTGCTTGTTAGCACACTAGCCAGCAGTCACCCTTTATACCTCCACAGCAGCCAGAAGACCTTGTGTCACCACTTCTACACTGGGATAAATTACAGAGGTTGTCTGCAGATAAAATATATGCCTTCCTGGCTTATTGTCATTGGTGCTCAGTGCAGAGTTTCCCTGAGAACAGCTTTGAAAAGGTTCAAGGGTATGAATTGGGGGCGAGGGATGAGCAATGTAACATGAATGACATTCAGTGATTTAAATCCTACCCCCAGCCTCAATTCCCAGTTTACTGATAAACCCAACAGAAAGGGTCTTCTGCAGCCCCGATGGCTGTTACTGTGTCATGTCTGCAGGCTTTCCTCTTGCTACACCTCTCAACACCATTCATCAGTGGTTGAATTAATTGACGTGGTAACCATTTTCAACGCCTCTCAAAGCCTGGGCTCACCACCAAAACTGACACCACAGGCTAGAATCACACACTAGAAATCAGCGCACTAGAAATTTGCCTCCATTGCCCCTGTCAGTGTGAGCCCTCAGAAAGGCTCAACCAGAAGCACTGGGAGCCAGTTTATTCCTATGAAATCAAGCAGCCAAATGCCCTGGGACACTGCTCTCTCCGTGGTGTTCCTTGAAGTCACCAGTGATGTCATGAGGCCCTGCGGAGAGCACCATGCTGCCTTGCACTTCCGCAGTAGCACCGGAGGCAGCTCCCCAGTGCTGTCCCCTAAGCTCTGCTGTAGGGTGTCCCACGTCTGCCTGTGCATGGAAGCCTCCTGTTCCCACTTTTGCAGGGCCCCTGGAGCTACTGCAGCCGTTTCGAAGGGGAGAACAGATATTAGCAAGAACCTGTGAGCGCTCGCTGCCTGGCCACACACAGACAGCACAAAGAAGCACCATCTGACCAGGCGGTGCCTGTGGAGAAGTGTGAAATTCCTCTCCATCAGGAGCTCAATCTGTTCCCGAGACAATTATCAGCTTTTCATACTCTCTTTGGTCTTGGCTCCTCACAAAAGGATGGGCAGATCCCAAAGCAGAGGCAGGCTTGCTAACTTGATCCCTTGGAGCTGACTTTCTGTCTCACTGCGGGGAGGTTTGCTCTAGCTCTGCTTGGGCAAAGGAGATCAGGAATCCTCCAGAGGACCTCTGCCAGGAGGGAGGTGAATTTTAAAAAGGTTAGGCTTTCAGTCTAAACTGTAGTTAATAGATAAAACGTCTGAAACTACTTTAGACTGTCAGAGTAGATTTATTGTGCTGCGTGGCATGGGAAAGCCATTTGACTTTTCACTTCTTGTGAACTGGGCAGTGTGTGGCATCTCTGTTTTCCTCTCGTTATGTTGCGTATCTGCCAAAGGCATTTCTCACTCCTCCTTTGGTGGCAACTCGTACATTAGCTAAATTCGCTTCTTCCAGCAGATGGTGATGCTGCTGCCCCGTCTGTAAGTGTGCTGTGCCTCAACAGCTCCTATCACTCCTGCTCTTCTCTTTTACTTGATATTCAGGCTGGGGGCTTCCAAGGGATTTTCTTACATCAGTTTTTATATAACACCCTTTCATTGGACTTGTGATCAAAAGAAAATGTCAGGCTCATTTTCTCAGCAAGTGTCATGGTAATGAGAGAGATCTAGGCTAAACTTTAGGGGAAACTTTTTAACCGTAAGGACAGCTAAGCTGTCCTTTTCTGTGATGAAACATGAAGTGCCATGAAACATCCTCAGGAGTAGTAGAGTAGTAAGAGAATATCTGTAGTAGTAAGAGTAGTAAAGAGAGTATCTGTTGGGAAAGGTTTACATATTGCTGATGTATCTTTGGGGCCCTGAGATGGACAAAACATCTTAAAGTCCTTCTGGTCCTGTCTTCATATTCTCTTATTACATTTGTTAATTAATGGGTTGTTCTGAACATACTGTTCGCCCTGAATGTGGGTGTCTGAGCAATGAAATGTGTAATATAAAGGAGGTCATTGTAAGGTGTGTTTTAAGAGGCAGTGGTGAACTTTCCAAATATGAGATCAGAGAGGGCAGACTTCTGTCTGTCTGCCTGTCTGTCTGTCTGTTTAAATCTATCGATCTGTCTATCGATCTATCCATATATCTATCTCTCCAGGCTCAGTAGCATAAGACAGTGTGCAAATCAAACTCCAGACTGATACAGATGCAAGGCTTTTTACGCTGTCTGATGCTTGGGAAGAGGATTTCAGGAGGGATTTGTCAGGGTGACTGAGACAATAACTGACCTAAGCTGTGTCATAAGCGGTGTGTTTTCACAACTACTGGTTTAATGAATATCTGAATCTGTGACTTTTGAAAGACGAAAGCTACTGGAATGGGGAGTCTTTAAAGGTGATATTAACAGACATTGAGAAAGACAGTAGAGATTTCCAAAGAGAAATGGCCATTTTCATTAGTAAAGGAGCTCCTGGAAAGACTTAAAAGAGAGAGAATCCAGCCTTGCCAGCATCTTTAAAACCTGACTGAAAGAAAAAAGCCTTGCTACTGACTTAATTGCTGCCAGACACTGAAATCTCTTGTATTTCCATCAGGCCCAGCAAATAGGGCATCTT
The DNA here is from genome assembly GCA_013398175.1 of Climacteris rufus. Classification (NCBI taxonomy): domain Eukaryota; kingdom Metazoa; phylum Chordata; class Aves; order Passeriformes; family Climacteridae; genus Climacteris; species Climacteris rufus. The sequence continues at coordinate 413,848 of VZRZ01002005.1, forward strand.
TAATTTTTTGGTAGTAAGAAGTGAGTCCAGACATTCTAAAATGCAGCATATAAATTAATAACTCCTACACAGCTATCAAGCTTTTCATTGTTAAATTGTAAAAATAGAGCTCAGTAGAGTAAATAACAAATATTCCTAAGCATGGAGCATTTGTAGGCAAGTGAGTATCAGCAGTCATGCAACTGATCCTGTATAAATATTAAATTTGCTGCTTCTGTTCTTGATAGAAGTGAATACTCAAGTGCATTATTAAATTTGCTTTTATTCCTGGGGAACTGTCTCTGATTGTATAATGTTGTGATGTTGCTGTGCTTGTGTTGATGTGCCCATGGCTAGAATTTACAAATAATGTTCAAGAGTGACACTGGCAGCTTTGTTCAGATATGTTAATTTTTAATATTATTTATTGTTACTTTATTTTTGTTTGCTATTTTATATCGTTGGACCATATAAATGAAAGTAAAATGATATATCTCTGTAGTATGGCTTTTTCCTCCCCAGTGCTGTTGTTTAGATCTGGAAAGTTGCTGATGTAAATAAGGTAACTTTTCACAATCCCTGAAATGAAATTTCTTCATCATACTTCTGTAAGGATGTGTGTGTCTGCAGCACAGATAGTTTGCTGAAACGCTGACTTAAAGTTACCTGCTTTTTTTTCCTCACATATTAGCATAGTTTCAGTGTTACTATAAAACTAATGTGCCAGTCCCAGATGGCAAGTTTCTTGTCCTCAGTGACTGTTTTGTATTACTGAAGGTAGCACAAGCCATATGAGAGGCTTGAGTAAGAGTAAAGCCTTTGGACCTGGTCTCACAAAATCCCTGCTGGGATCCCCAGTGCACCAGGATACTCATAGCTTGGGGGCCTACACACCGCGTAATGTTTCGCTGCAGTCTTGGCTCCTTTTGTAGAGATCCTGGATCAGTTTGTTTGCCTTGTGTAGACACTGTGAGTGGACATTGTTATGGGCTGCCTGGTCTTAGATTGAGTTCAGCCGCTTGGGCAGTTTTACACCTGGTTGTCTGGTCTGCAAGCCTCAATTTCCAACCACGTCCCACTGGGAACACAAACTTTCATCTCTGCCGCTTTGCACATGTTGCCTCTGTTTTCATCTGCCCATGGTCTTAGTTTGGATATAAAATTGAGTTGGGCTCAAGAGAAGGTTTGATGGCCCATTTTGAAACAGCTCTCAAGCAGTTACAGGTGACAAGTTTGTTATGACAGTGTTCACAGCTCTGAGTTTTAACTGCAATGGAATGAGGCATGTGACAAGGTAAATCAGATCAGTGGTTTGAAGGCACTGACAGATTCCTGCTATTTGAGTCATTACGTCCAGGCTGTATGTCCAGGTCAATAACAGTGAGAATGATCAAATCTGCATATCATGTGGTCATGGCTGGTGATGAGTTTGTGCTCTTAGCAGGTGGTTGTATACTTTGAGTATTAACAGTTGGATTAATTTTATTTTATCACATTAAAATTTTGGTTTATATTTTCTTTATCTACATGAACATTCTGATTATTCCTGGGAATTTTATTTAATAGGAATCTGCAATTGTAACTGCCACCGATCACAGATTACGAGCGCTCCCTGCCATGTCGTAAAAATTGCTCCTAGTTGGAAACAGAGTTTCCAGCTTTCCAAATTTTGTATCCAAGAGCTTCCCAGGCATCTGTTTTCAAAACAGCTGTGTTGCTGAGCCCCTGCAGAATTAATGTCACCTAGATTTGAAAAGTAGTAATATTGATATTTACATTTGAGCTAGGATTCCCTAAATGCTTACTGAAAACAAACAAGATCCAATTGAGTCATCTGTGGGAGAATATTCTTCATTGACTGCAGACTTATGTGGGGTTGCTAAGCAATCTGTAGAGATCTGCTCTCCACATATCTGCTTCTGTTTCAAGGGCTCCAGCCTTCAGTCCCTTGTGAACCATCAAATGCAAACCTTGTCCTTGCAGTCCAGCATCTAATTTGTGCTCCCTTTCTAGCTCTGTTCTTTTAAAACATCTTGACTGTTCAGCTTTACTTTGGATACTGTCTAAGGGATAGCTTTGTTCTTTCTGTTTATCCTGAGCCCTTTCTTTCTGCCTGTGTCATTTCCAGCTTCCTCTCCCAGTGTCATATTTGTCATTTAATTTGGAGCTATAACAGTGAAAGGAACTCATATTGTGTTTGGATATATATGTGAGATAAGGCTACTCTGAACAAAGTCTTTGTAGATCTTGTCTGCACCAAATATTCTGCTACTTTTTGCTCAAATGTCTGTGATTCTTTGTTCCTGGTGCAGTACTTGGGACTGCACAGTTACAAGCAGACGGTTTATGAAGGCACGTGAGGATGAAACCACAGGAGGGTATTGCCAGAGTGACAATAAGCAGTTTCTTAATGCTAACCTTCTTGGTTAGGAAAATAGAAGAGTGACTGTTCCCTTTGAAAATATAGTTCATCAGCAGAATTCTTCAGTATGCTTTTCACACTTTTCTGAGTTGTCAGTGGCTTTTTATAATAAGTGAACTGCGAATAGTCTATAGTATTAAATATTTAATCACAGTTAGGTACAGTATATTCATCAGTCTGTAGAGTGGGCTTGTCAAAAAGCTCCTTGTTTTTGTGTTCAAGTCAAGTCACATATTTTTAATGCGAATCTGTTGGGTCTTTTATGTGGACTTGAATTGCTGCTTTGCTTGCAAAACTAGAATAAGAAACTAAAACTGTTAGGGCTTTAAGTGATTTTGAAGTACCTTCAGCAAGGATGTAGGATGAGAACTATTCACACAATAAATTTTTTGTGTGAAACTCAGGAATGTAAAAACATGCATATGGCTTGTAAGGCATTTTCATTGATCCAGGTAAGCTTTATTCCACCTTTGGTACTTTATTCCATGTGAAAAAGGTGGCTTTATTTCCCATTAGATGCACCCTTGGGCAATCTCATGTCATTAAGGCATTTAGAAGTTTTTACTGTTCATTTTTACAAGCATTGAACGATCAGAATTAAAAGCAATGCGAGATAATGAGCCTGTGCTGCTTGTGGCCTCAAGGTATGGAACCTGATAGGAAACTAGCTAATGAGAATAGCCACAGTGGTACTAGGTAGGATAAGGAGAAAAATACCCAAGAATTATAAACTCTCGTGCTTCAGAGCCAGCCCTTAATTGGGAGGGAGGTATGAAGAAACTTCCACAGTACACAAGGTACATATTTTGATGTCTTGTAACTTCTTCAGGAACATCTGGTACTCATCGATGTTAAAGTGAAGGTGGTGGAGTTAAGAATTGCTCAGGGCACTAGTCAGATATACATTTAAAGATGAAGATACTGATTGCACATTATTTGGCAGCTATATGGAGCATTAGATTTATATGTGGATATGAGTTTTCTTAATTAGTCAGTGGAGGAATGATTCCCCTTCCTTGGGAAAAAAATGTGTGAAAAAGAGATGGTATAGGACTGGAAGCAGAAAATCAGCTATGTGTTTGAAACCATGGATGCAATAGTGATCAGGAGATATATATATAAAAAAAATAGGAAGCAGACCACACAAAGAAAGGTGTAATAAAACTAGCTGTACCTTGTATTGTTAAATGACCCCAGTGGTTTAGGATTTCAGCTCACCATTATGTCTGCATAGATCATGGCTTTGGTATTGCTCCATAATTCTCTACAGTACCTGCTACCTCATGAGCTTGGCTGGAATGTATTTTAAAAGATTTTTTTTACCTTGAAGCATTTTGAAGCTATTTGTCCAGTCCCTGAGAGCAAGCTGCTTTGTATCCAGCCCTTGACATGGTTATCTTCACAAAAGCAGAGCTAGTGTTTCACTCAGCCAGTCCTGTGCTGCCCATTCCTGTTATGGTTTCTAAGGCAGGAACTAATGTGTTTTGTTTTTTTTTCACTTCAGATAAACCTGTAGTGAGTTGATAGCCGCACCATGCTTACTAGTTGGTGATCAAAGCATTGGTAAAATGGGCACACTTTGCCAGCCTGAATAAATCCTTCAGCAGAGTATCTTTAGTAATTTTAGTAATCACTTACCAGGGCAAGAGGTGACCATGAACAAACCCACAGAGGATTGTACAGTTGTTACGTTGCCCTCTGAACAACATGAAACAGCAGGGGAAATGAAAGACTTGATTTTACCTTGTGATAGATGATTGTGGCTAGAGCTGGGGGCTGACCATCCGGTCCTCTGCTGCATAGCCTGATAATGAATTGAGAAGGCACTCACTGACCTCTTCTCAAATGAAATTTGTACCATAATCACAAAGACTTCTTTCCACCTTAATCTATGTTTTTAAAGGAAGTCTTATAACCTTTTGACTTCAGGAGGAAAAGGAAAATAGTCTATTAATTGGCAAAGTTTTCCCTTAACTCTTCTTTGCTGGCAACCCTCAGAAGCCTCTTGATTGCTTATAAAGAGTGTTCATCTTTGTTTGATGGTAATAGTGACAATGAGAGTGAGATTGATGTGACACTAAAAATTAAGAGCATTGAAAGGGTCAGCACTGAAAATTACATTAAGGTTTTTCATTTAACTACATCCGTTTGGTTGTGACTCTTGTAAGTAACAGGAATGAAAAAAACCAGACTTTTAGTTTAGATACTTGGGTAGGGTAAGGCCTAGATTCAGAGCTTTGCTGTTTTTCAGAACAGCACTGAACTGATTGGTTTGGTCCCTTTTTTCTATAACAGCCGCTCTTGCCTTCTGCTTTGTCCTGTATCATCTCTTCTAAGAAGGAGATGTGATCTTGGCAACACAAATTATAGTGAAATATTTTTAAACAGGAAAAAATATAATTCCTTATAGTCCACTTAAAAAAATATATTAACTCTGGGATTTGTGGGATCATTTTCACAGATATTTTATGCACTTTATCTATGGCTGTTCATGGCAGCATACAGAGCTTGCATACAGCCATTCACTTGGTCTGATTTACTTTAAATTCGTGAATCAACCTTGTGATAGTTTCCACAGCTGCACGTTTGTGCAGTAAAAGTGTTCTGTAAATCACTGTATGTGTATATAAGCACATGCATATTTTTACATATAGAATTCCAAATGTTTTCATACAAATTATAGGCAGCCACAAGAACACATCTAATACAAGAATGCAAGAATCAGGATTTTTTTAATTTTGATTAATGTCTTTTCAATCTAACCAAATGCAACAGCTGCTTATCATTAGACCAATTATAACAAGAATCTAGATCACCAAATTTCTATAAAGGATCATTAGTAGTACAGTAAAATTACGTTCCCAAGTATCTGTTTGATTTTACGTTTCCATTCTCTAATTAGTAGGTTGAGCTGTCAGCATATGTGCTCTTTGTAAGAGGAGTATGATGTTGACAATGGGGATTTACTTATCCTGAGTTCTTGGTTCACCCAAAATCATTTTTTCTCCATGGTTCAACATCACAGTAGTTCATAGGCTGTGCTCTCCTGTTACACTCAAGTAACAAGGTTACTTGAACCCCAGTTACTTACTTCCACTAATCTTCTGTACAAACTGTGATTTCTCTTTTGGAGCAGGAAAAGAATCTGCAATTGCACAAAGCTGAGCAGAACTGATGTTAAGTAAATTAGGTAATGATGAAACTAAAACAAGTTCAAAACCACAAGGCAGTCAACGGGCAAAGAAATACGGGTGAATTTCACTTTACAGCTAGTTGAATGAGGCAGTAGGCATCTGATTGTGGAGCCAGCAGCAAACACAGCAGAAGTCAAACATATTTTTTTACTTTTGTAGGTACAGCGTTGCCCTGATTTTTGCAGTTCTGGATGTTGTCATTCTTTTGTAGCTAGTTTCTCACACTTTTCTCTGTAAACATGGCCATGTTATTGTAACTGTATCTTATCACTTGCATTCCTTTCTCCTGGACACAGAACTTTGATGGACATTTCCTTTGACCACTGTGATTGAGGGAGGAAGAACTGATTTCCTCCAATGAATAGTGATTTCTAAATGTATATAAAAAATAGAGAAGGCGGGTCTTGCCCCCTTTCCTTCCTTCTCTCTGATCCTGGTAACAGGTGCCTCTGTCTCTTCCTTTTGTGTCATTACTGTGACAGTACAGCACAAACCAAGCTAAAACATGTTCAAGGGCAGACAAGGTCTAACAAGGTTTGGAGTCACGTATAGCTCATACAACTAATTATTGTTGTAAAACTTGAGATGTGGTACAAGCACCAGCATTTGCCAACAGCGCTCTGGCTGGGCCACAGAGCACCTCTCTGTGTGTGGTACTTTGAGCCCTACCTTTCCCAGGATCACAGGAAGGTGATTTTAGGAACAAAAACAGTTGCATAAAGGAGGTGACAGTATTGCCCCTGTGCAGCATGATTTACTGATGCTTAAATAAATCCTCCCAAAGGGAGAACCTTGTTCATATCACTCCCGTGCCTGCAAGGTCTCTAACCCAGCTCTCCTGCCTTCTCTGGAAGCATCCTGGCCACCAGGCTGTGTCCTAGGTTAGTCCATGGCTCTTGATGAGCTAAGTCCGGACAGCGGCTCCTCCAGTGGCATTACAGCAGTATTTCATTACTGCCTGAACTTCCTGCAGCCAATGGTGCTTGGTGTGCAATAGCTTTGCCATTGGCAGCAGGGCCTCAGTTTCTGAGGCTGCATCATGTTTATTCGAGGATTTGGATTTGAACAGCTCGCGCCCCTCTCTTCCCTCAGGGCATAAAGAAGCCTGCAACAGACTGCAATATGTGTTACGAGGGTCTTGATGGAAATGAAGGCACGGTGAAACACAAATGTTCAAAGAAATGTCCTTCCCTGGCTCCCAAAGTGACTGGCAATGAAGCAGGAAGGGTAATAGAAAGGATTGTGGCCCTTTTCCATGGATATATTGACATACATTCTGTGGTATTTTAACAGATTGAAAGCTCCTGAAGCTGGAGTGCAGACAACATGCTCTGAGTAGCAGGCTACCCGTGGTTGTATGCATTCACGTTTGGAACACTTTCAAATATGAAGGTCTAGTGCCTTAAAGTTGTTGCACACAGAGTACAGTATAGTCTAATAAAATACAGGTGTTCATTTGAGATGGCACTGTAATGCAAGAGTAGGACCACTAGGAACCTAAATTCTTTGGCAGCCCCTGGTTCTGTCTTAGACAATTCCCTGTTGCAAGTCTTTTCACATTATACTTTCATGCTTGAAGCACACACTGTTACTTCAGTGTTCTGGGCTTAACTGCGTCTTGCCAGGCATTTTTAGTGGAAAACATTTAGAGAGGTTTGTGTAGCACGAGTCCCCTTTTTGTCTTTTGGCTTTGACTCAAGGGACACCTCCTGCTTCCTTTGGGGGAGCTGGTCTGCAAGAGAAACAGTCTGTGGGTAGGGAACAAGCGCAGGCAGCCTCATCCTTCCCGTTAGTGTTCCAGGTCCAGTACTGAAACGGGGGTGGTTGTTGACAGGGTGTGGATGGTCATAAAATCTCGTAAAACCAGAGTCTAACTGGAGGATGGAAATAAAACTGCTCTCAGACCGGTGGTAGCAGATGCCATCAAGCTTTTAACAGTTGGAAGGGAATATGGGCGGTGTGAAGAGGAAGATTAGAGATGCTCTCCTTCTGACCAGAACTGTGTAGTTGATCTGCTGTATTACAGCTTGGTTTGATGAGAGATTTTCACTGAAGCAGAGCTGATTTCTGCCTGCCAAAGCTCGACCTTAGCACTGATTTTGAATTCCAGGGGAAACTGGAGTAAGCAGACAAATAATAGATTGACATATGAATGGAAAAGCTTGGAGAGTTGACAGAGTCACATAACATCAAGTATCCTGCATTGAGGTGTCAAGGACCCATTGGTCAGGCAAAAATGACAAAGTGGGATATGATATATTGTGTGTAGGGACCCATCACTGAACCAAAGCATTTGTATTATTAGTTCAATATCTTATGTGGTACCCTGGATCCTGTATCAATACTCTATTCCCTTTAAATTTGCACTAAATCTGTCATTTCTAATTTGTTGAGAAGCAGCTGTGCTCTGAATCACTGGAAAGCCAGCACTGGCAGTTTTGGATTAGCAGCATGCTCCATTTGATGCACAGCTTGGTCTCCATGTCTTCCCTCAAGCTCAAAGTCCCATGGAAACTGAGTTTATCTTTCAGTCGTTTCTCTGAAGCAGATCAGCTTAGCAAATGAAGCAAGATTCTTGTAATAACAGTGTCATCATCTCTCCTCCAATGATATCTGTTGGAACCAATATTTTTGAATATATAATTGTTTGGAATGTAAACCCATTTTTTCCTTAAGAACTACAGGAGCCAGTAGGGCATGCATTAACTTTATCCGTTGGTGTTGGCAAAAGGAAAAGAATTTAGTGTACATTTTCCCTGTTTAAGATCAATTTGAAATTGTGCTTACGTCTTCTCAATTTGTTAGGCTATGGGGGAAAATATTTGGAGGTTGGGGGGAGTACTGCAAACTGCACCTTTCTGCACTCTTGTATTTGAATGATTTGGGCACTGTAACAAGACATAGAGAGTCTTTAGGTACCTGGAAGAGCTGCTGACTTGGCACTGTGCCAGAAGAAAGAGTACATGCTGGGGCTTTGGCCAGGGGCCTCTTCCCGGTTTGCAGGTTTAAATACATTTCCAGTCTAGAAAGGGCCATAAATGCACAAACATCATCTGGGATCTTGCTTCTTAGAGGAGATTTCCTCAGAAAAGTTTAGGTACAGGGGACATCCACAACTAAGGGAGGTGGTTCTCCTCATTAAAATCATACTTAAAAACAACTAAAGACTCTTTTAAATTGCAGTTTGGAAAACAGTATTCTCTCTCTCTATGCATCTCTAAAGTTCCACTCTTTCACCTTTCCATTCTCAGATTATTCTGACAGTGACAGCCCTACATACATACAGTCCTACATACATACAACTGTGTACATTAACTACTAGTATTTTGGAAGTGAATTGAAAGGAATGCTTGAGTATTTTTCTCCATTTTCTAGCTGGCCCTCTGCCATGCTTAGTTAATACCTTCCAAAAGGGGTAAAAAACACAAGAGCATCAGGGATGCAGCAAGCGCATGAAACATGACTGTGCATACTGTGGTCATCAGGGAAAAAAAAAATCTGGTGTTGCTGGGGCCTGATGAGTTGCTTGTTTTCTATGACTCCGCCATTCATAATTCATTTTCGGACATGTGGATTCTCTGATCACCACTAAGTCGCCTGAAGTCGTGCTACAGCTTGAGCACAGGGAGTCAGTAACATGGCCTTCCATCCTTCAGTCGGCTGCTTGTTTTTGTCAGACTCACAGGAACTTGGATAGAGAATTCTCTCTTCCTGTCAAATTAAGGTTAAAATCAACCAAGAGAGGAAAAAAATGCTATTGGGAAAGAATGACAGGCACATATAATGCATTCACTTACTCTCAGTTCTTTGGGAACAGGGACTGTCTGAGGTTTGCGGAATGTCAGCAGGTGTAGCTTCTGATGGGCAAAGCTGCATTTCACAATTCAGGAAGTATCATTAAGATGTACATATTTAGGAACTCCCTACCTGCTTGCATTCTTTGCATCTCATGAAGCTTTTATGCTGAGTAACTTAGTTCACCACCACTGCGTCGGGAGAGTGTGACTGCTTGGCTTTTATAAAGGGTGAGAAGGGTGGCTTCCCAAGCAATACCAACTACATGTGGCATTAGAAGGTCAAGTACCACTCCCTAAGGTTCACTTAGGAGCCATTTGGCATCCAGCAGGGATCGCAGGAGAGAGGTGTAATGAGCCATATGGGTAGTAAGAACGTTTTGGGTGAGCTGCTACGTGGCTAAGCAGTTATGCCAGCCCATGTTAAGGCACATATCACAAAGCAGTTTGAGAAGGCATTTAAGCACCCTTCTAAAGCTAAGCGTGTTCTTGAAAACAAGGAGACAAAACCATATGCACAGTGTGTTTCCCTGAATAAAAGCTTGAAAAAAAAAATCTGAAAACCAATGGCTGCAAAGGTTTAAATATAATCACCAACTTCAAGTTTAACAGAGCTGCAGAAAAGACACATATTGTAATTTTCATTATCTGTGTTGTGTTTCCCTCTTGTTAAAAATTCATCCAAAGTCCAGAGGCAGGATTTTGATGGGAAAATTGCAGGAAAGGCATTGCAGACCACAGCATTTTCAGTGACTCAATGAATTCAGAGTCACCTGTCACTCATGGGTCTGAGTTCTGTCTGTTTGACCCATTTTCCCACTCTTGCACTGTATTATATTCTGCAGTACATGTTTCCAAATCCATGACCAAGGCAATTTCCTGCCACAGCTGTGGCGCTCAAGTCATGGTGCTGTGATCACAAATCCTCCTGTCATCCAGAAAAACTGTCAAGCTGGCAAAATGCAGCAGTATCAGTACTAATATCTGATCAAATTTGATATTTCAACCTCCACTGAAAAAATGGACTGTCAACTCAATTATTGTTTGAGGCAAAACACAACAGTACTGTTGGCTGCAAGCCACGCCATTATTGGGACAATTGAGTTTTATGCTGGGGAATAAAATACAGTTATCCTTAAGAGTGTCTGGCTGTGTGCACACTGCACTGCAGACCTCCACACACCCAGTACATGAGTGCCAAGACTGTTTTCCTTAGTGCGTCTGTCTGTCTTGTGTCTATCCAGATGCTTTATGGACCCCATCCAAAGGGACATGAGTGATAATTGCATAACTCCTGCTCTCCTCAACCACAAATTTTCAAGAGAGCACGTTCACATCCTGCGTATGTCCCATGGATGAGTTCCTTTCTATTCTTTTCATCTCTCTTTTTTTATTATTTATTTATTTGTTTGTTTGTTTTCATCTGTGGAATCAGGGACAAGTTTAGATTGAAAGGAACCCTGACGGTCATCTATCGCAGCTCAGGCATGAAGCTGGGCCGCTTAGGTCAGCATCAATTCAGACGTGATTTTTTTCCACAAGGTACCACAAAGATTCTGTAAATAAGGATGCCTCCATCTTCTCCTGATTTCTCCATCTTCTCCTTTGGTCACCATTGTGGCTGTCCTGAGCTCGCTGTGGTAAGAGGTGTATGAGTCCATGTCCATGGACTCCCATGTCTGTGGGAATTGTGCTGGCTGTTTATTGTCCACTTCTTGGTGAAGAAAGAGCATGTTGAGAGCTGATTCTGCTTTTCCTGGTGGAATCATCCTCTGCTTCTGTAGCAGAGCACTGAGCTGCATGCAGTAACTCAGGTTGGCACAAACTTGTACTGAAATTCAAGACCAGAGCACCGTTTCAGAGTGGCAGCTGTCTGGCAGAAGCACAGCTTTGTCGCCTTGCACTGTGAATATTGGTGTTCCATACTGGTAGGCTTCTCCTTGCATTTTTCCATCAGTATTAATGGATGTGGAGGTGTCACTTTGTTTCACAAAACTACGGTCTTGAATGATGCAGCTTCAGTTGCACTGTTAAGGTTTCATGATGGTCCAGAAGTGTTAACTACATTAACCCCATCTTTTCAATGCTAGTTGGAAACTGTTTCTACTTTCTACTCCATTTGCATTGCCTACAAAGATGGGTTTTCCAGGCTTTTCCTGTGGATACTGGTAACTCCTGCAGATTTGAGCACTTCCCGCAGAAGCCATGAGAGCCTCTGAAAGACAGGTTCCTGAGCCTTTGACCCTGTCTGCACCTGTTTATACCCTTTCTAGTGTTCTGACTCTGGAGACATCCTTTGCCTTAAAATGACTTATTTGGCTGTGGGCCCTCCTTCCGCTTGAGAGTTGACTCCATAAGCACATCACACCACCAAAGCTGTATTGGTTTTACATTGTAAGCCCTCCCTCACTTGGTTTTTATGTTCCATCTCAGTAGCATAAGATGAGTTTTCTGATTTGATTGCGTGGTTGTCTGACTCATCCCTGTCCCGTGATGAATAGTCATCACTTTATCAGTGTAACAGGTGGATATCTCTGGAGGTATGCAGGAAGGCATGAAGAAAAAGTCCAGCTTTACAGATTTCCATGGAGGAATTAGAGAAGCTTACCTATGAACTCAGGGATACATACATTTGCACCAGTCAGCCCTTATCCAGTCAGTCTGATCCTCTCATTGGAGAACAAGGTAGGAATAGATGTCTGCCACTCATGACTTGCACAAGCAGAAGTCTGGCAGGCCCTTTGCAAGGCTGTGGTCCTCTTTCCAGGCAAATGTGGTCCACCATTTGCCTTTTCTTTCAGTGGTTCTCATGGCCAAAAGAAAAGTGAGACTGTGGTGTAGCACTCTGAAGATAAGTATGAGACTAGAAGAATGGGGGGGAAATGGCAGGAGAATAAAAAAAAAACCCACAAACCACAAAACAAGCACAACACAATCCTGTGTTGATTTTGTGTTGATTTGCAATGCCAAGATACAAGGAAACTAGTTTTTTTTTGAGATTATAGCTTCTGCAGGTGCTGGACACGTGCTATTTGGAAGTCTGGAAGGAATATTGTTTGCTGTATCTGTGGAAGAACAATTGCACCTCCCCTGCTCTTAGACATCTGCAGTCTGCCTATGCTTGTCACTCCAGGCTTACAGGTTGCAATGCAGGAAATTTCAGATATACATCAGAAAAGACTTTTTCATTCTGAGGGTGCTCAGACGGGAACAGGTGTTCAGAGATGTTACGGAGTTTTCATCTTTGGAGATATTCAAAATTCAGCCAGTCCTTGAGCCACCTCATCTTTTTCCCCTTATTTGTTCAGTGAAATGCTCTATATTTCTGTCACATGTCCCTTACAACCTGAATTACACCAACATTCTCTGACCTTATAATGATTACAAAGAAATAGACCACTCCAAGGAAGGGCCTTTCTGTCCATCTAGGGAAAGAGGAAGGTCTGCCAGAAATTTTTTTGTTTGGTTTGACTTTTCTGTCTTAATTGAAGATTAGGAAATCATCAGCTAGGCGTGTATTTATCATGTATCACACTATAGCAGAAAAAAATCTTATAATGCCCATAAACAGTTTCTGTTACTACCTGAAAACACAGAGAAGGTGTCTTCTAAAGTCAGAGATGGGGATTATTTCCTGAGTAGTAGCTGTTTTTTCCATTTTTACTTTTGCTATTAATGCTGTGTGTGATATTTTTTTGCGCTGTTATCTGTAAAGGGTTTTTTCCAGACTCCACAATATTCAAATAGCTCTGTTGTCATGGAAATCATTACAGAATTAGGCCACAAAGAGTGACAGTGACTCAGTAGCCAGGTAATACAAGCACTCATCTGGGAAAAGAGAAATCTGTTTTTCTACTCCTGCTCCAATGAATATACAGGGTTTTTTTTCCCTAATGAAACAGATGCACTAGGACGGGATGTCTCAGAAAACTCCTGTCAGGTAACTGCAATATTCCTTCTGGCCTGGATTCAGATCTCTTGTCCTTATCGGGCAAGACAAGGGAAGAGTGGAATTTCGATTTTGCATACGTTAGCAGAAGGAATTAATCTCTGAATGAGGAGGTGGATGGCAGGATGGCCACACTTGCCTGTCTTTGCCCGGGTGCTTAGGCAAGCTGTAAGCACACTTACCCATCACTGCTGCAGCTAAATGAGCTGATAGACAAGTGGGTGACTAATTTTAGTTGCATCAGAATTCAGCCAGGCGTGAAACTGTTTCCTCCTCAGACGACAGATGTGGGCTTAGGAACACGGGCATTGATGAGAATTTTTCTGAGTGGAAATGGAGCAGGAGTATTGGGAATCTCTCTGTATCAGCATAGGAGCCTGTGTTTCTCTTCTGAGTTCAACGCTTCAAGATTTGGTGTTGCAAAAAGAAGAAGTTTAACAAAAATTGACCCTGGTTTGCACAAAAGCACACATTGAACATCAAGAGGATATGCAGTCCCGTGGTGAATGTAACAAAATGGTCTTTCTGAGGTCCCTTCCAACCTCAATTACCTACTGTGGTCTTATGTCTGAAATCCCTGGCGTACTGTCAGGGGGGTTAAAAATGCTTAAATCCTTGTTCACAGAACAGTCAAATTTAAGTGTTTTTTCCACACAGTTCACATGAGAAAGAAGGTCATGTTCGCAAAAGTGTATTTCAAGAAATCACTGGTATTACTATCAGAAAGACAATTCAGACTGAAACAGCATTTAGTCAGATTTTAGTACTGATTTTGATACTCTGTTAATGATCTTCACAGAAGCAGTAAAATAAAAATAAAATAGTTCATCAGGCTAATAGGAATTTGCATCAAAATTTTGACCACATAAAATGTGGTCTTTTTGTTGGGTCTTTTTTCTTTAGTATTAGCTTTTAGCTCGGTATTTTCTTTCACAATGCAGTTCTGTAACATACAATAATTTGTCAGGGATGGGGATGGAAGAAGATTACCTTATAACAGTAATCTCATCTACTATATTTTTGGACAGATTTTGATTAATTTCATATTAAGGAAATTCAGTGGTGTGCATTATTATGGTGTCATGCTTTTTTGTAGCATACTACCTGTGTCATGTGATGAGCTGTCCTGAGGGCAAGAAACAAATAAAAATGACATTCCTGCTTATTATTTGCACCACTACCCTTTCATAGCCCATCATCAGCCTATGTGTTGCCTAAGTTCAAAGTTAATTAGAATGAGTGCCACTTCATGTTACATGAAAGATGATTATTGTGTGTAGAGGAGAAGATATGTGTCTCCATATACATGTCCATCAGCAGCTCTGCCAGTTGTGCCTCCTTCTTTGTTTTTAATGACTGCTGTCAATAGGAATATGGGACACTTAACAGGCACGAAGGTGCCAGGGTTAAATGGTTGGGAAATCAGCAACCAGTTCACCACAAATGTGACGTTTCTCAGGAAGGCTTTAATTCCATTAACAGAAAACTCTTCTTCGTACAAAATCATCCTTTTAAAAATTATTTTAAGCTCCTCAATTTTATTTGCGTCAATCACTGGAAGAAGATTTGTGAAAAGAAAGCAAAGAACAATTCTTAAAATGCGTGGATATGAATTGTAAGATAAAAAACTTAATTGCAGTTTAGGCTTCAGATTTATTTGAAAAGGGGATAATGATAGTAATTACCCAGTTTGAGTTTTGTAGAGGGCTAATTAGATCCCAAAAGCATTTGTATGCACGAGGCAAACCATAAATACAAAAGACCATCTGGTCCTTATCAGCTTACAACACTAACACTGTCTGTAATTATTTTTTCTATATTGTTTTGATGTTGACATTTTATGATGCAATACATCTAGCCATGGTTAGGGAATAACCTGTAAATGCTTTTTGGTTGTTGGTGGGTTTGGGGTTTTCTCCTGTGTTTGAAGACATTGTCTGACTCTAGGAGAGCAGGGAAACAATCTGGAGTTCAATCATTTACGCTACAAATGGGTCAGTGTTTTAAACTGAGTTTGATTGTGGGGTTTTAATCTAAATTGTTCCATCTAGTTTTTCCAGCATTTGGGGTTCAAAAATCATTTATGAGTATGATCATAAGGCTTGACCAGGCAGCGTAGTAGTTTTAAGTAGTTTCACAGTAATATAGGGACTAATTCCAGTGACCTTGTTCAGGGTTTAGAGTTTGATGTCTGGAGCTGCCTGTGCTTTTGCACCAACATGAAGTCCTTCTGTGGTCTTGTAAAAGTCCCTTGTAATTACTGTGAAGTTGCGTGTTAATGCCTTCTGTGCCATAGGGACAGCTCTCCATACCTCCATCCCCTGAGCCCAAGCAGCCAGTATGTCCCAGCAGGAACTCCCGCAGGCTGCAGACGGGTGCTGGGCTGCAGAAGTTGCTGCAGAGCCTGTGGAAAGCGTTAGTCAGGCACTACAAAACTCAGGGAGGGAAGACTGGCTCCAAGCCTTAGGGAGGTGTTGAACGTGGTGGATTCTGAGTGATTTACCAGAGATACACAGAGAGACACTGCCAGCTGCTTCCTGTGGCATCTTGTGAGTTCTCTGAGTTTTTCTCTAAGAGGAAAATTCTTGTGCAGAATTTTAATCAATTCCTTATTTATGAAAATTGTCTCTGACTTGATGCCTTCTGACAGCTCCCCCCAGCAGCAGTCAAACAAGGACTAAGTAGTCAATCCTGCTGGTGTTGCCCAGGAACCCATGCAGGCTTCAGGGGTCTACCTATGCAAACCCAAGTACAAATCAGACACTTACCATGAAGTTTAGGATCTATTTCACTGAAATTAGGAGTGTTTTAATCCAGTCCTAATTCTCTTTATTCCACAGATGTCCTTATCTCTTGACTACCTCAAAGTTGTCTGGGACCCCACATCAATCCAAGTCTTGAAATCTGACAAGAACTATGTGTTTAAATTAACAAATCATCCTGAAATTGAATCTTGTGTAAAAAATTACTCAATGCCAGATGCCTTTACTTCTCTTTGCGCAAGGGGTAGGATTTTATTTTCATATATTTTTCTGTTAGTTGCAAAGCTCAGAATGTAACATCTCTAATGCTTTAGGGTCTGTTTCCCTAGTACTCTCATTTAACAGTGCACAGAATCTCTAACCAGACTCAGGCCTGTGTGAGATTTCTGTTTTGAAAGGACAAAGTAGGAAAGGCACAGCCACACAAGCAGTGTGAGCAGGACTGTTGTATACATGTGCCCTGTATTTTTCATGGGTTTTTTCCATTCTTACATGGTCTTTTGTCTTAGAAAGCCTTGCATGTGCGGATGCTGTGAATGTCACTCTGCTTGTACAAGATAACTGCCCACCCATCTGCCCCATTATACCGTGTGCAATCCTGGTGTCCAGACTCATACACCTTGTGTAACCATCAGCCTCTCAGCTCCATATGGAGGAGGATGAGCTTTCCCTGGCCATGGCATCAGGTTCTGCCTGTCCCCAAAGCCCCCATTCCATCACCATCCCAGGAAGGAGAACCCTGTCCTAGCCAGAGTGGAAGGAACCTTTTTATAACCATAGCATGAAACTTGGTTTGCGTGAAGATAAAAATCTGTATCTGCATAGGAGTTAATTTGTATTTAAGTGGCAAAACACGACTAGAAAATTAGTGTGTTTTGGAGAAAGATTTAGGTGGGTGTATTGTTTATTTTTTTTCTTTTATTGCTTTGAGACACACTGATCACAGGCTTTGTGCAGTAGCTACAAGCTTTTTTTTTTTTTCCTTTTTTTTACAGGGACCAGGTTTAAAACAGTGTTCCTTAAGTAAATGCCACTGAATGTTGTAAAATTCATGTCTAATCTCATGTTTTCCTGTGAGAATCATCTACTTTGCCAATGCAAAACCATAGCCCAGATCTTCCAGCCACTGAACCCTGCTCACATCACTGTTGTGTGACCACATTTTCATGAAGCACAAGTACAAAACAGATAGACAGCTCCTGGAGGTCTCCCAGAGTCTGTAGCTAGAGGCTGTCACTGGGGAAAATAACAATTTTATGTCACAGAAGCGTGTGAGTTCTCAAACCTAGAATTCATACAGCCCTGTCACCTTCCATGGCATCCGAAAGGTTAAGATGTACAGTAGGAGCCACAAAGGGTGAGTTTGCTTTCTAATATAGACTGTCAGGGAAAAAAATAACACTGTTGCACTACTAAAATTGCTTTGGACATTTTTGTGGAATCATCCTGTAAGAGTTTTATAACTGTCTGTAGGAAATTGCTTGGGATTAGCCTTGGGAGTGCTGTTGTGCATGTGCAACCTGTGGACCTGCAGTGTGCAAGGGCCAGCTCAGTATGAGCAGCGTGCCTGAGGCTAGGCAGGGGCAGGGAAGGAGCATTCAGACTCTGTGGCAAAACCTTCCCTTTTGCTGTCCCCTTCCTCTTCCTGTGATCATTCCAGCTCTCCCAGCAAGCATCCAACCATCCAGCATCTGCTTCCCTCTCAACATAATCCCCAGATCTGCATGTGCTTCCTCCAGGCCACAGAAAATGTGGCTTAATTTTGGCTTTTTGC
The DNA here is from genome assembly GCA_013398175.1 of Climacteris rufus. Taxonomy (NCBI): domain Eukaryota; kingdom Metazoa; phylum Chordata; class Aves; order Passeriformes; family Climacteridae; genus Climacteris; species Climacteris rufus. Next base: position 431,722 of record VZRZ01002005.1, read on the forward strand.
ATGTGAAATTAACACCTGGGATGGGATTGCTTGACTGAATACAGACCTCTAAAAAGTCAGCAGTTCTGGAGCCAGGTTCCACGGGCTGTGAAGGGACACTAGGGTGGTTACTCTGGTGAAACATCATTATTATACGCTTAGGCAACAGGAAATCTACTTCAGCTAACTAGTCACCAGAGGCCAGAGCCAGAAAACATCGATTGCCTAAAATGAGACTTAGAATTTAAAAGTTTCAATCTAATGTTACAGTCCCAAAGCCGTAATTGCTTACACACAACCCTGGTGTCTCTTTGGTTTTTCAGCTGATTTGTCTTAATAGTGAACACTCACCCTGCCCCAGGGTCCTGGGGTCCACTGTGGTGTTTACAGGACTGATCAGCCTGAATTGTAATTCACATGTAAAACTGGATGAGCTTGGTCCAGGAAGGTTTCTCTGAGCATAAGAAAAGTGTGCTGGATGGGTTGGGCTGCCTGCACCTTGTCATTGCCAGGCAATTTTTGAAGATGGGTGTAGGAAGGATGGAGAGGCTCTGATGAAATAATGCGGTAGCTACAGCTCTTATGCAGGAAGCTTAATGTTCTCTCACCCCAAAGATTCAAGATGGCATTTCTCCTGTTCCAGGCGATGAGTGTACTGGGTTAGATGCATTATAATGATACTTTCAGTACTCTTATGCTGACTCTCAGTGCAAAAAAAGAATTAATGATCTTCTGTAATGGAAGAAGTAAAGCACAGCAAACTTTGCAGAGGGAGCAAGAGAAAATACAACTTTCTGTTACAGGGCTGTGAGCATTTACCTGGGAGGGAATGTTCAGATGCTCTTTTCTACTGCTGAGGCAGCCTTGGTGTTTCTTGATGAACCAATTGAATTAACCAATTGAATTAACATAGCCAACATAAAACTGGAGGATGTCCAAGGTGAGATTCTCCACCAAAGAGCTTCTCTAGACTGGTGATCCAGTTTAAGCTTTCTCTCAGAACCAGTAAATTTTAGATAATTTATTTTGCTGTGGTGTAGTACCTTCAGGAGGGACAAGATAGTTTGAGTGGTTCCACACACATGCTTTAAGGTTTGAGTTGGCTGTTCTGTGTGGAGGGGGATGTAAGGTTTTGGAATCACACCCCAGACAGAGTTAAGAGCTCAGGACTGGCCATCCCTGCTGATGTCCACTAGTACTGAGGATTCAACTTTCTGTCATGGGTAGATCCACTACTACTGGCCTCAGCTTGCTGTGTCTCACCTATAGCTGCTGGATTTTCTGAAATCTCTAACAAGTTATATCAAATTAGTATAATTGAGACCTGTACTTCTCTGTTCAATTTTGTTGAAATTGTCTAATAAATACAAGTGAGGGCTTTTATCAGGCAGCGCAAAAGTGATCGTGAGCTTTTAACAGGCAGCACAATTTTGTCATCTTATTACCTCAGAACAAAAGGCTGAACCAAGGGTACATTATGCGTGAACATCAGTCTGCCTGTGGCACTTGGATGTCAACAACAGGAGAAGGGCAGGATTTTACATCATGGTTTAGTTACTATATCTAGAATCCATTAAGTTTCATTACTAATTTTGATTTGATGTGATGATTTGACCCCAGCGGTCAAATCCTGTAAATAAAGCAATGTGAGTTTACCTAAATTTCTGCCTGACAAGAGCACTCAGTTGTAGCATTATGACCTATTATCTAACATTACTGTTCGGTGACGGTTTGGGAAAAGAATCTCCTTGCAGATATAATTTATTGCTTCTTGCAAAACTCTTTGAGTGACATTCAGACTTAAAGAGAGCCAATTACACTGCTTCTCGTAATAGGCATATCCGTTTGCAGAGCCTTTTAATAGTACTTAAGATTTCTTGACTGCATTTGTCTTTTGTCTGTGAAGCTTGCTTTCAATGTCACTTCCACTTTGCTGCTGGAGATAATCTTTGGCATCACACTTTTCCTTTCACTCCTCTTACCCCACTCCCTCTACCTCAATTTTTCTCGCAGACTTTGCCGACGGCTGAGGGGTGTCAGCCGTGGCTGTAGCTTCGGAAGCCTGAAGCAGTTACAGGAAGAGTCAGGACCATGAAGGCACCTTGCACCATTGCAGCCCCCCTTGCTAGAGCCCTTGTTAAAATCCCAGTTCACCTGCCCTGTCACTGACACCAGTTGTCATCAGTTGGCTGACTTCAGGCTGGCTGACTTTGTGTCTTCCTCTCTCATCAGCAGCTTGATAGCTTGCTGATCTGTTTTGTTTGCAGTGTGATAGGTTTGAGCATACTGTATTATTTATAAATGTTTGGTAATTTTCTGTGTCAGTGATGTATTCTTTGGGGCTGCTTCAGTCTTTCAAAAACAGGCTCGACACAGCGTCTCTGTCTCAGTGTTACAGCAGCATTCCCAACCGGTTACTCTATGTACTTGCTTCTACTTGCTGCAATTTTAAAAACGTTCTTGAGTGCTTGTGCTGAGTGTTAAATTAAAATTTCATTAGGGTGCTTGCTCTAATTCTCATCCAAGTCACAATAGCATGAATGGGAAGTGGCCACAGAGGAGTCAGCAAAGTTATGGTAGAGTAAAATTGGAGAATGAGGGCCGTTGTCTTCAGTTACGTTGCCAATAGTAAATCTTTCTGAACATCTTCCCTACAAAACCTAACAAATTGAACCTTTTTTTTTTGTCCATTGACTTTTTCAGTGTTTTTACTATGAAATTTACTCTATTTAATACCCCAGAGTCGAATCTTGAGATATGCTGACCCCCCTACAGCTTTTCTCAAACTTGCATCTCATGTTTTGGACCTGAATCAATAGAGATTACTTGCAGTGTATTCTGCATTATGCAAGCATTAAGAGATCTTCTGAATGAGGAAGAGAATAGTGTCTCCTAACCCCTAGTTTTATCCTCTTTGTAAAGATACATTCACAGTCCCCATCCCTGGAAGTGTTCAAAGCCAGGCTGGATGGGACTTGGAGCAACCTGCTCTAGTAGAAGGTGTCCCTGCCTATGGCAGGGGGCTTGGAAGTAGATTTCTTTAAGGTCCCTTCCAACCCAAACAATTCTATGATTCTGTGATTCTTTTCAGAGCTCAGTGGCTCTGGCACAGAGCCACCCTTACAGGGTTGCAGAAGGGTTTACCTTAGGGAAGACCTGCAGAACAGCTATAGCTCAGACTGTTATCAGTCTGCTTTTTTGCTTCTATCCACCTTTTCCCCACCATCCAGGCAGATGCAAACATAATTACAATTTTGAATAGAGATCTAATGAGCTACTGATTGCTAGCTATGTTGTCTGGCCATGACAGATCCTTCACTTTCATAAATTACTTTAAGTCCTCCTGAAAAACCAAAGAAAATAAGCCCGTGTAGCTATAGGTTACTCACTCTTTTACATCCTTTTATGTCTGTGAGAGAGAAAGAAAATATTCGATGCAAAAACTGAAAAAAAAAATGTCTAGATATGGAAGCTCAAAGTCCAATTTGTGTAAATTGCTCCCTTGGTGTCTCAAAAAGTGTTGGTAGTTAATATAGAATTTTACGTATACCATTCCTATCCTCAGTGTAAACTGCATTTTATCCACAGATATGGAAAGTTGTCTTCCCTGGGTTGGGGATAGACTTTTGGCATCTCTTTTTGATAGCCCAGTGTTTTAGTAGAAAAGGAAATGATGGGACGCAGCAATACTGTCCACTAAAAACCAGTACTGTCAAAATTACACATTAACCTCCTAATTTTGCTGTTAACAGAATACATACGAAGATATATTTAATGGCATAGGCATTTTTCATTATATTCGTAATCCTTGTCAATTAAAGGGACAGCTTTGCATCTTCAGAGGAAGAAGTTTATTTCTGTAATACTTATTTGTAAGGGCAGAATAGATTAATATATTCCTCAACTTAACTAAATAAGCAAAGAATGCATTAGGAGTAAGGAGAGAAAAAGATGCCCAAGAATTATCCCGTAAAACCAGATGGATAAGCACAAGTGTAAATCTCAGATAAACTTATGCTGAGAAAATACCTCGTTTGCAAACAGGTGCTGAAAAGGGTGGTTTGGAACTACTGAGAAGAAATATGCTTGATCCCCAAATTTAGATAATGACTTCTAGTTGACAGCAGCTTTGATTACTCCTTGGAGCTACCCAAGCAAAAGAAAAATTGATGCAGTTGTCAGCCTGATCATTGACTATCTGGACTCACCATGTTCTGACAAGTGTATCAGGTACAGATGTTCATAAAATTTTCTTAATAGGAGAGTCAGACAGGTCTGTCTTACCCATCAGCTGCCTCATGTGTAGAGAGGCCACCATCACCATTGCTTCTTGCTTTTCTCCCATCCTTTTTCAACAGAGAAGCCTGATATATTTCCCACAAGACCTATAAAGGTTGTAGTTTCAGAGCTCTGTTACTGCATTCCTTATTTGTATGTGTATAGAGATGTGTTCCCATTTTTCCTGTCTGGATTTCCCCCCTTTTCTACCCAAGGAGGAGCAATAGTTTCAGCTGTTCTGCCCCGCTCTGCCCCATTTTACATGCTCCCCAGGTTGTCTAAAGAGCAGCAGCATCCAGATTCTCATATTGCCTCAATGTGCATAAAGATAATTCAGGAACCGTCAGCTCTTTTATCTCCTTGTCCCCTGGCAGGCATGGATTTCTTTCCATTTTTCCATTGTCAACAGAGGTGGACACACTTGCCCAGATCTCTCACAGCAGTGTTGTGGTGTGGAGAAGTGGGTCGAACCTGCTCTGCTGCAGTAGGTGATTTTCAGCTGTAGATTTCTTCCCTGTGAACCAGAGATCTGTAGCCAGAAATGTAAACATGTGGTTGCAAATCATAGAACCATTTACGTTGGAGAAGACCTCTAAGATCATCAAGTCATCAGAAAGCACAAATGTACATGCCGTGCTTTATAGGAGGGACACTGTATATAGTAAAATCTGAACCTGACCTTACTTTGAAAAAAGGAGTTTAGCAGATAGAACTGACTTCCGAGAGTTATGCACATGTGCCAGATGTAAACACAGAAGTATTTTCTTTCCTTATTTTAAAGTTATTAGTTAAATTCAGACCAATTATGAAAACAGTTCATTATAGAACTTCAGTTACTTCTGTTTAGGGGCACCCAAAATGAAACAATGATCTGATTTCAGAAGATGTGGTTTTTCAATCTTCTAAAACCTGTTTTAAGATACCTTCAATTGTGGCACCCTAGATCATTACAACTGAAAATTATAAATAGTTGTTGAAATACAGGTTTTACCATTATGCTTAAGAGCACAGTAACTCTGATTGTCCTGCTGAGCCTTAACTTCAGTTATAATTGTTTCAGGTGCAGACTTGTTTGCTTGGTAAGCTGGCTCAAAGGGAGACATTGCCAGCATTCCAGTGCACTGCTGCCATTCAAGGCTGAGGCCTTTTCTAGTTTCTAGCAACAATTTGACCTAGGTGTTTCTGTGGACCTTGCATGGATGTGGAAGGGAATGGAGCAGCTCAGCAGGTGCAAGCCCTGGTTTTTGGTGATCAATCCTTTTGCCTTTGGCTCTGATTTTTGAAGGTAGAAACCTCATCAGCACATCAGTTCTTACTCCTATGATAAGAAACATGATGAGATTTGCAAGAATAGATGCAAGTAACTGATCATTTGTCGCTTTTCCAAATAGCTAGAGAGCTGATATGACAGATCCAAAACTCTTGTCTATTACGGATCCAGCATCTACCCAACCTTTGCTCATATTAGTAAAATAGGTCTTCAATATCAGCATTGCCGTATATGAAACTGTTCTCCTAAGTGCCAGTTAAAAAAATTGTGATGACTTAAATGCTGCATTCAAATCAGGTATTGAACATTTGTGTAAGCATGAAATAAATGTTTCAGAAATATATCACAGAATCATACAATGCACTGAGTTGGAAGTGACTCATTAGGATCATTGAGTCCAACTCCTGGCCCTGCACAGGACACCCCAAGGAACCCACCAAGTGCCTGTTTCTCAGTTCTTGCTGGAAATGACACAGATTTTGTCCAGTTTTCTAAATTGTGTCTGTAAATGAGTCTTACGTTCAGTCATTTGGAGAGGATAGGAAGTACACAGTCATATTCTATTTCCATTTAATATAGTGAATACCCTTTGGGAAAATGCAATCCCATGCTACATGCACACGTGCAGGCACCGGGCAGTGAGGTACAGGAACAAAGATCCTAAGATATAGTTGTTGTAGGAGGGGAAATTTTGGCTATTGATTTCATGGGCACAGGGAGGAGGTCAGTTGCTAAGTGTTTCAACTTACATGTAAATTATTTTATTATCCTGTTGTCTTTGTGATACTTGAACAATCATCATTGCTGCGAATTGATAATATTCCTGTATCCTGGGTTTACAACTGAAACAGGAGAAGAGGAAGAGAATATATGTTGAGGAGCTAGTTAGAGGCAAGGAACTTGGATTTGTTCTTCCTGAAATATTTACTGCCTTTCACAGATTTTTTATGGGCTCCAGGAGAGATTTGAATGAGGTGTTAGGTTGAAAACTGAACGGAGAGGCTGTTACTTATGTAGGGGAAGATGGTATAAAGGAATTAACTGTTTGACAGCTGGACTTTGACTTTTGATGGATATCTTTTACAGGAGAGTGTGAATCCCCCTGCTCCTTTCTTGGCTGCTCCAAATCCAGGGTGTAGCATGCAGAGGGTCACTGCTCACTGTTCCATTCCTGTGCTGGGAGCAGGGGGATGAGGACTGTGTCAGGTTCTCCTCCAGCCTCTGGGCTTCCCAGGGAGACAGGGGCAGAGGGGGCTGTGCCAGGAGGTGTTTCTGTCATGGGTCCATGAGGGGTGACTGCCTCAAAGACATGACAGGGAAGCGTTGGGGGTGAGTGAGACTCGGGATTATGTGTCTGAGCCATGATGCCTCCTGGAGCCGCTCTCCCTGGGGTGGAGGTTGCATCCAAGTCCTTACTCAGGGCTTGGTTTATAGGCACTATCTGGCCTATAAAAAGCAATTATAACATAGCAAGTATTCGCCCTTAGCAACCCTTGTAGGCTTGCAGAGAGAACTCTGCAAATAAATTACTACTCTTCAACATCGGCTTGTACCCACCTCATAAAGCCATCCCTGATCTTGGCACCGGGAAAGAAATAAAATAGTATTCAGCCAAAGACTAGAGTTTTGTGTTGTGGTTTTATTTTTATTCTGCAAGTTCAGTTATTTTTACCTAACAAACAACATTATTACCCCTCTAACTCTCTCGGTGTTGGCATGGGGGCTCTGCGTCGCCAGTGTCTGACAGCTTGCTAATAATGCAGTGTGGTACGAGCACGTCCTGTGCCAGCAGTGATTACTGCGAGCAGGCGGCAGCGCGATGACAGCCTTGAGAAGCGGCAAGCACAGTCTGAGAGGTGACATCGGAGGGAATTTCCCAATTATTTCTGCTTCGTTAGGCTTCGGGTGACGGGAAGGTCGCACAGCAAGCGCATTCCCCGCCCAGGAGGTGCAGGTCAGCTCTTTCAGGCTTCTCAAAATGGTCCCTTTATAATTAGAGGATGTGATTTAATTTTATTACATTTTTTAAAAGATAATAAGCTATTGACAGCTGAGGTTGCAGGCTGAATTTAGCCATAATCACAACCACAGATGCTTGTGTTTCCACACAAGTAACTGTACTCATTAAGTCTTCCTGGATAAACAACTGAAACTCAGGACTAAATTGCCAAAAGAAACCAAGACTTTTGAATACCAGCGTGCTGCTGCCCAGGGTGCCTGCTAAATATAGGGAATGGCAAGGGGAGAGAGGGGAGAGCAAAGAGTGATGAGGAAGCTTTTGTGGTAGTGCTGCTGGCGTTGAATTAATCACAGAATGTCCTGAGCTGGAAAGGACTCACAAAGGATCCTTGAGTCCAACTCCTGGCTCTGCACAAGACACCCCAAGAGTCACACCATGTGCCTGAGAAAGCTGTCCAAATGCTCCTTGAGCTCTGTCAGGTTTGGTGTGGTGACCAGTTCCCTGGGGAGCCTGTTCCAGTGCCCAACCACCTTTTTTCTAATATCCAGCCTTAACCTCCCCTGACACAGCTTCAGGCCACTCTGTTGGGTCCTGTCGCTGGCCACCAGAGAGAACAGATGAGTGTCTGCCCTTCCTCTTCCCCTTATAAGGAAGCAGTAGACTGTGACCAGGTCTCCCCTCAGTCTCCTCTTGTTTAATTAGTGTCACTGTTTTCAGAATTAGGCTTCTGTCCTAAGCCAGGCATGCAGACTGAGAGAGAGAGGCACTGGTATTGTGGAGGAGAGGCAGTCCAGACTGTCCAGCTGCCCCTCCTGTGTCTCTTACAGCAGAAACCTGGATTACAGGTTTAGGCAGGACACCCACATTTACTTAGCTGAATCCAGACAAGATGACTTTCATTCTCTTGGGTGTTTGGCTTCATAGCAATTGCAATATTAATACTGTCCCTGTGACAGCATGGTGCTGGCATGGTGTAGCTCTCATGAAATTACTGTAAAGGTGTGATTTTTTTTCCCCCTTACAAGATGTTTTAATGCAGAGCTATCAAACAACTCCTTTTAAGGTTATGTATTCTGGTGGTATCATTCCTGTGTAAAGGGCAGTGTGGAGCAAGAATGGAGATACAGATCCTTGCAGATCCTTGTCCAAAGGCAACCCTTTGTTTCCTCTCGTAGGATAAGAGGACAGGGAAAAAGTGATCTGTTCATCCCTAGAAGCTGCTGTTAGGGGTGGCTGAGTATCGAGAAAAGCAAGAAAATAGATATATCTGCTTGCAGCCCTGAGCACACACTCATTCAAGGGCTAGTTGAGGTCTAGCTTGGCTCCTTAGTCCTTCCACGTTGGACATATTTGTACAGTCAGGGGATGACAGTACTACAGAAACCAAACACATCAGCCAAGAAATCATTTCTGCAAGGAGGTTTTTTGGCTGGGGACATGCCTCAAAGTTATATAGAAGCATAGAATACTCTGAGTTGGAATGGACCCACAAGGATCACCAAAATCAAACTCCTGGCTGTGCACAGGACACCCCCAAGAATCAAACCATGTGCCTGAGAGTATTGTCCAATATATCACTGTATAAAGCACAGGAGAGACTGAGTGGTTTTGTTGGGAGGAGGGGGAGGGGATTCCATTAAAAAATACAATTTTGAGTTTTTGGGAGTCAAAAATCAACATTTGAGATACCTCTGTTCTTTTTGAGAACAGCAGTCTCAATGCCTTTACTACAGGTCCCCGTTCTCTAGGTTGGGCAACCCACTGAGACAGCTTCCTCTGAGCAGTAGGTTTTGTCTCTTTGAGATCCGAGGATACGAGAGCTATGGGAACTTGGACTGCATCAAGGCATGAAGAGACACTATTAGACAGCACAGTGGGATCCTCAACTCCAAACTCCTAATTTTAGAGAAAAAATGCTGAAGTTAAAAACACTAATGAAAAGGTGTGGGTGGTTTTTGGTTGTGGGTTTTTGTTTTTTTAAAAAATAAAAAACAAAACTCACAACTGCTGAAAAGCTGAGATTCAGTGAGAAAAGCACTTTCTTTGATGGCCAATTTTGTCTAAACCACGCAGGAGTGAGTCTATCACTAGTGCTGAGCAGGGTAGGAAGGCATGAATTAGCTTGATGTCAGGTGAGGTCTGGAAAAAAGCCATATAACATGAAAATGAAATTAAAACCACTGGAAGTAGGAACCTAAATTGTTCTTTAAATTATTTGTCCCCATCACTATGTTGCAGGAACATGTTTGAAAAGTAATGTTTTCTTTTTATCCCTCAGACTGGGAGAAAAACATTCCAGGTGTGGCCATGGAGTGCTAAATGTGGGCATGCAGGTGCTAGGGCTGGGAGCCAGATGTACCCAAAGCCCTAGATGCTTATGTGTAGGAAACTGAGTTGAACATGCACTGATGAGCTCTCTACATCACATGCAGACACCTAAATTTAAGTGTCTTAGTCTCAAGATGACTCTCATCTGATGTTTTACATTTGAAGAATTACTGATTTTTCAAACAGCTCTGCTGCCTGTAAAAGAACTCGTATTTTTTTTCCCTTCTTCTTCCCTAAGTAAAAAAAATAAAACAACTCCTTAGGGAAATTTTGCATGTTTCCAGAAACCCATTCAATATATATGTCAGTTTAGTTCAGCATTTTCCATATTTATGCTGTTTGTCCAACATGACATGCCCTTTGTTTATCCTAGTATTGCATGGCCCACTTGGACATTTGGGAAAATAGAAGATGGTTGGAAATGAAGAGTCCGTGTGTCTACTTGATGTCTGTGCTGTTGCAGTATTTGTAGCCAGTGCTTCAGTCTTTCCTTGCTCGTGCATTTCTGTGTTTGACCTTGAACAAGTCACTAAGCCCCTCTGTGCCTCTGTTCCCCGATTGTCCAATGGCAGCATTGCTGCCTTTCTGCATTGGCAGCCATTTTTTTTTATTAAAACTCTTTTTTTTTTTTTTTCCTGGTTAAGGAATTCCCTATCATTTCCTATGAGATTGTTCTGGTATTATTCAGGAAAAGAATAAAGGATGTGTATGGGTTCAGCAGCTTCTTGGCAAACCTGGTTTCAGGGAAAGAGCAATCTGCTTTTCTGTGGTTTGGAGTGAAGTTTAACCCATGGAGGATGCTTATGGGAGATGAGAGTGATTTTTCTGGGATTGTTTTTTTTTCCCTTTGTCAAGTTGTGTATTGTGCAGGGCACACTTTCTCTCGGGATGAGTTGACAAATACTCTGTCTGAAGCAATCTTGATGTATATCCAAACCTCTCTCCAAGTGAGGCCAAGCACTTTGGCAGCTTCTTTTTGCAGTGAGGTTCTCCAGAGCTGACAGCCGAGGCACTGCTGAATGGGCCAGCACAGGGCCAGTGCTGATTAATGATGCAAACACAGCCCTGAGGAGCAATGCCTGAGCAAACAGGGGTGATGTCAGCCCTAGCAACAGATGGCAGAGCCCCTTTTCCCGTGCTCTGTGGGCTGCTCGAGCACTCGGAGCTGGTGAATAAGGAACAATAAGGGTAGCACAGGGTTAACTGCCACTTCTGTCAGCGTTTTTGTACTGGCTTCGCTCTTTCACAGCAAAATGTCAGTGGGTGAATTGATTTTTTTTTTTTTTTGTTTCAGTGTCCAGACGCAAGAGAAAAATGGCCACAAGCAACTTGTAGCTCTTGGGGCCGCCTGGTAAAAGGGGCACAATAAACATCCTTCCTGCAAATGTGGAAAAAGCAGTTGAAGGTGGAGCTGTGTTATAGAGGTTTCTGATGCTGTTGCAAATTGTTATGGGTCAGTTGCTATTTCTAACACAAACCTCAGCTGCTCAGGGTGGCTGGAAATGCCCATGTTAATTACCATCAGGCTGAGGTCTTGTCTGTAGACACAAGTTGTATTGCTTTAACTATACTGCTATCATTAAAGAGGTACAAATACCCTGAAGTGAATGCAGTTACAGCTGTATAAATGAGCTTGTTTATCTCATAATCTATGCTAGTATAAAGCACCTTTATACCCATATAATTGCACTCACTGGGGGTTGTGCCAGTGTAAATGTTTTGGTACAAAAATCAATAACTGGCATCCTTGGAGCCTGTCTGGGGTCTGGCAGGCTGGAAATGCTACGCTGCAGCAGCTTCCATACTGAATGCTCAGCTATTTTTCTTTTTAATCTATCATTCTTGTCTTGACCTAGAAATAAAAGTTTAATGGAAAGTTGAAGTTATGGCAGTGGCAGAAATAGGGGTCACAGCTGCTATCTCCCTCCTTGAATTCCAGTGGCTGGAACCATCTGAGCCACAGGACGGGAGAGGTCCCTTCCTGCACAGAGACAGGGAAAGGGCCAGCCAGCAGACCATCCTGGAGAAATATCATTGATGGGAAGGAGAGTGATGTAGTCTAAGATAAGAGGTGTACAGCTGCTTCACAGCTTTCTGGGGCTGCTCTAATTCATGCCATAAAGCCACACTGACAGCCCCAGATCCAGAAGACCTGCAGGGGTAAGAGACAATCCCATTTTGCCTCCCTCATCTGCCTCATGGGTTATCTACCTTGGGACACAGAGTGTGGGACTCCCTGTACCAAACCGTACATCTGCACCATCTGTAAACTGCCTTTATAGTGACTTCAGAGAGAGAGAAAGAGAGAGAGAGAGCTCTAAACTGCATTTTATCTCCTCTTAGCTTGGATACCTAAAAAACCCCATATAAATCATGCTTAAGAGGTGCGTGTATCTCTCCTCTGACTGTACAAGGATGTTTGTCAGACAGGTAGGATACAAGTGAGTACAGTAAGTCTTGCCTGTTCTGGTTAACCAGGGTCCTGTTCTGGTCTGTGGCACCTGTGCTGGCCCTTGGCTTTGAGAGAGGGTTTGGTGGTGTGGCTGCCAGAAGTATTACCAACTCAAGGAAAAATCCATGTACTAAAAATGCATTTGCACTCTCTTGTCTTCTTTCCTTTAACTGACATAGCAAAATTATTTTGGGGCATTGGGTGTCTTAGTGAACTTTTAATGAACTCTGTCTCATTTCACTTTTTAATGAACTGTTGCTGATTATTTTGTTACTTTACGCTGTGGCTACCTTGATTCATTTCTGCCTGCTCATACAAGCACTTCTGGAAGAGAAAAGGCCATTGTAGCTCTCTGTGCACTCCTGGCTTTGGACCACCATCACTGCCCTTTAAAGTAGCGACCAGGATTGCCCAGGTCCTCAGCAGTGCGCTCAGCTCTGCCTATTGCTGTTACCAGATACCACCATGGCCCTTTTGAAAACAGTGTTTTGTTGTTCATGGGATTAGATCTGTGCCTATCCTCCTGACTCTGATGTAGCTGCATCCCAGCTGCCAGGCAGTCTCCAGTCTCTGTTCCCAACTCCTGCACATCTCCATGATTTCCCACATAGTGACTCTTAGCTCAGTGTGCCTCAACAGATAAGGGCTGTTAAGAAGCTACCTGGTAGTGATTTCCTCCATCTTAAAATGTTTTAAAAGCCTAATTGATTTACCTTTTACCGCTGGGTTGTTTCAGTTTTATCAAATACTACCTACAGCAGATACAACCTGATCCTTCCGGATCCTGCAGGACTAGTTTCTAGACTTGGAACTGTGCTATTACTGTGAAAACAATACTGCAAGTAAAAAGAACAATTTGGGTGAATGAGAAGGCCTCATTGATTCAGCAAGGGTTATACAGCACAAATACTTCAAAGCATCATCACAGGATCCTGGTGTGAAGTGCCACAAGAAGCCCAAGGAGCAAATGCTCTGCATGTTTTTAAGGAGGTACTGAGTATTTGCCTTAAAAATCCAAAACCTCAAAATTTTTCATTTCATAAAGACCCTTTCAAGTAATTGTACATAATTTTAATCTACATTTACCCATTTTTTAATCTCAAGAAGGACTCTCAAAATTGCTCACATTTTTAATACATGAACCTGAGAGACTGAGGAATTTTAAATATGCTTCTGCTATGCCCAGCACCAGTCTTCAACTCGTAGTTTTACTTTTATAGCTAAGTTTCCTTATCTGTAAAATGGGAGAAATCTGTTTAACCTGAGAATGGGCTAACCCATACCTCACACAAGCTTTTGGTGCTGAATTAGTTAACATTTATAGAGTACAATGTAATCTTTGTGTGCTAGGTGTTGTTAAAGGTGATGTTAAGGTGATGTTAAGGTTCTTAAATTTTCCTGGAGGCTTTTTTTGTTGTTTTTTTTTTTTTTAAGTGCATGTTGAAAACTATCAAGTCACTGAGGAATGAAGTTGAATTCCAGCTTGTTAAAACATACTGAAAACTATGGAAAACAGGTAACTGTGTTGTTTTGAGTCTCACTTTTAAGACAGCTTTATTCTCTTCAGTACTGAATAAAAAAAATGCAACTGATCTGTAAATCAACCCTTTGATGCAGTAAAACTGCCAGAAACCAAAACTGATCTGGCTTAAATGATAAACACTTACTCTGGCTGACAACTTATACATTTAATTGGAAGCTACAGCTTTTGAAATGAATTGGACAGGGTGAAATCATCACAGTCTCAGATGTATACAATGACAGAAGCCAGTATGTTCAGTTCTCTTCATTGAGGCTTGTAACACAGAAAAAGCTGCTGATCTTACTAGATTGCAGTTGAAGATATTTGCCCTGCACTGAATAATGGGCTTGCAATCACATTTTGCTGAAACAGGTTCTTTGTACAAATGAAACTTAAATCAGAAGGAAGTTAAATCTCATTTCTTAGTCTTCGATCAAAACCTTCATGCTTGAGCGCCTTGTAGAGAGGAACATTAGGCTCACATTTCTGTAATCTTATTTGTTATTCAAGATTTGCTCCTGATAGCTTAAACTACTGGAAAAAGAAACCCAAACCAAAAAAAATCCCACAAAAAACAAACCCACACCCATACAGACTTAAAAATGGAAAATCGATTCATTTTCACAACTTTGCAAAGCCTTTCATTATAAAGGGAGCAAAGCAAGTAGAAAAGAACTGCATGCATCCAAAGTCACCAAATCTTTTCACTTGTTCCCAGGGCTCGGACAACAATGCCACTATGAAAATAGCAGTGAGGAGGAAGAGCATGCTGGGTAATGAGATGCAAATGAGCACACCAAGCATCCCACTCTGCCTCAGAGCCTTTGTATCCAGTAGTGCAATAACAACCATCTTTTGAGTCGTGATAGGTTAGCACAGAATAGGTTTCACAATGGGTGTATGTATTATCCTCATGGTTCTCCTCAGCTTGTGGTCAGCAGGATAGTTAAACATGGCATCCATTTTAGTGAGAAATTGCCTAGATTAAAACTAGCTGAAATACGAATGTCACAATTAACTGTAGCAAAACTCAGTGTGAGACCTTGTGAAGGGAGAAGGGCATTTTATTTTATTTTATTTAACTTGATCTGCAACTTGGTTTTTCTTATTCCCACTCTCTTACTCTGCACACCAAGGCTTATGTATCCAACAGCTGTGCGAAGATGACTCCTTTGGGAAACTGAGGTTCTCACTGTGTCTCTTGGGTTCTTCTTGACTGACACAGAACTGAGTTTTGACCAGGTCTTTTAAAACATTTAGGAAATTAAGTTACCTTTGCATTGCAATTTTGCTTGTTTCTATAACTCATTGCTGACTTTCTTTGTCTCATCCTGGATATCTTTTAAGGCCATGATCTGTCTTTCTCTTTGCATGATAATATAGATGGCATGCTGGAACCATGTTGCCCTCCTCCTGTTACCAAACCACAGATCTCCTGCTGACAGGTCAATGCCGGGACCTTATCAGAGCCTAGTGCCCAGATGTAAAAAGCATGTTCCCCAGTCTTCTCCTTGGTTTAGCAGTATAGACCATTCTTTTAAACTTGACAGTTGGGTTTTTTTGGTGCTTTCATGCATGTATGCTTCCATTCCTATTTCATCCATGTCCATCATATTTCTGATAGGGGCCTGTGCAAGAGGGAGGTAGTTAAGGAGACTTGATTTACTCAAAGGACCCAGCTGTTAGACAAGGCTGGGACACTGGGCTGGCTTCACAGAGAAAAGCAGTTACTGTTCCTGTTCAGGTTCTGCTGGGCATTTTTGCTGTTTGTTATGTGCTGAGGCGGTGAAGTAGGGGTCACATCTAGTACTGCGTTTTACCCTTTGATAACAATTTATAAATCACTGCTCAGAGAAGCAAAAAAGGGACAAATTTTCGAAAATGTTTATGAGCTTTATGATATATTGTTAGTTAATAATATGTTACTCTTACAGAACTAGTTTTTTCGTTTTAGATAAAGAAAGATACCCATTATTCCGGATTAATTGGGGGGGG